>CM065922.1:53243711-53688711 GCA_033439105.1 Magallana nippona
AACTCCTTTTATTTTTATTTACAAATTGACAAAAGAAATGTAACAATTTGGCTTATACGGGGGTTGGTTGATCCAAAAGTAATGTCACAGATGCGATAAAATCGTGAAAAATCCGCGTAATGTGACAAAAACACGTGCATTTCAATTCAGATAAAAAAATTTTAATGCATTATGATAATTAATTCTGAAGATAATATATTTTATAGAGCTTGAGGTAAGAATAGTCGTCGCACGCTAGCGACGTCATTTCTAGATCTTTGTAGAAATTCGTAATTTAGTACGCTATAAAATTTGGCCACGATGCTCTATTTTACATATTTTTAACATTTTTTTCATAAAGTAACTAATTACTCTTTTATTAATCGATCGAGTAGTATTTTTGGATTATCTAATGTGCGATCAGTTTGTCGAGGTCTCCTCAAAAAGTCATGAACGTAGCTTTGTAATATAGCTCATGACGTAAGAACCTAGCTTTAACTTTCCTCCAGAGCGTTTGCTTCTGTCTATTTAATTTATTTACTAACATGACATATCCTTTTATTAGATACTGTAACCACGTTAAGGGTACCCTGTTTACTCGCTCCCAATTTAAGGTTGATATATCAATTCCAGTACATTTTCTAGTGATTTCTATCCATCGAAGCAAAAATACATCGTATCACTATTCGCATCTCTAGCCTTTTTATTCTTTATTCCTTGATCTAGAGACAAAAGGCATTGCATAGATATCCGAAATGGACGGTAACGTTCCCTTTTTTTAAAACACGGTTTAAAAAGTTTATGATATATCTGTTTCAAAATATTGTGTAGTTTGGGGCTTTTTCAAATTTTGAAGCATGTAATTTATTCATAAATACAAACCTTAAAAAAGATGTAATTTCATGACGCGACGATGTCACGTATAACGATGCTATAAACGTAATATCTTGCTAAGTGTTCAACGAAATTTAATCAGAACTTTAAATCAAATTAGAATTTTGATAAGGGCAATTTTGATGTATCATTTTACACAATACAGCGCCAGTTAGAAGCGCGGTGCATAGTGTGACTTTTGGATCAACCCTTGTACATCCAATTAAGCTGTATGGAAGATTCTAAGTACATGTAATTGAAATGAATGTGTGTAATCCCTGAAATTTATGAGGGTGGGGGGGGGGGGGGGGTGATTGACTTCGTAAAAGGTTTAACAGAAAAATAAAAAAAATCCTTTTTTATGAATCTAATTGAAAAAGATAAATTATATAGTCATTTCTTTCTAAATTTTGTATGTGTTGCTAACATTGTAGTTTTGCCTTAAAAGGAAATGTCTGTCTTGTGATTGACTGGGGTTGTTGGTTCGGCCTTTGGCGGTGTGGGCGTCTACTCTTCATGTGCACGCTACCACCGTTTTTCTTAATTGTCTTTGTACGTTCGTTTCCTTTGATACAGTACACGCAAATTCCTAGGCGATTCTTATGCCAGAATATCGCAGAAAAATGAAATGCCAATAGGCTTTACCAAAAAGTCTTTGAAAAACACGACCAAATTTTTATACGAATTACGCGATTCTGGATATCAGTCGTGTTTACAATAGAACCATATCACCTCACTTATACAATGTACTAACTAAGAGAGAGAGAGAGAGAGAGAGAGAGAGACAGACAGACAGACAGACAGACAGACAGACAGACAGACAGACAGACAGAGACAGATAGAGATAGAGAGAGAGACAGACAGAGACAGAAATATTTACATATTTTTCTCTCCCTCTATCTGTAAAAACTAAAAACTTTAAAAATCTAAAAGGTGCTGAAAACAATTCCTTCGGATATGAGGGAGGTTACTGGTATATAGTATATGATTATCTATTCCTTGAGGCATTTTTGCTGATTCTGCAATTTCTGTCCACTTATGGCGCTGATGTTCTTGTCTTCCACTTTATTAATGGGGTCATCTCGTTTCTGAATCATAAATATACCAAAATATATTACGGGAATTTAGATCAGCGCTACGTTTCCCATCCTTTACCAAATTACCGTATACCCCAAGGAATTGGGGTGTTCGATCCGAGAGCAGAGTTGTGGGCATCCGTCATCAGGCGCTGTGGTGCCGTTGTTTGACAGCTTAATGGAATGGTTTGGCGTGAGGGGAGAAGAGAACAATGGCAGAGATCGTATCAGTGCGCAGAATCCACGACCTCTGACCGCTAGTCCGCCACTCTTGATTTTCCGTCTGTCAGAAAAACATCGCATTTAGTTGAAAAACGAAGAAAAATGAATATCAATGAACCTTATTTTGAAAAAAATCGTGAAAGTCTCATTTATGGGACAAAATTCAGCGTTTCAAGGTTATATTCCTTTGTTTAATCCGCAGTATCCGCCCGTATTTCTCTCTCTCTCTCTCTCTCTCTCTCTCTCTCTCTCTCTCTCTCTCTCTCTCTCTCTCTCTCTCTCTCTCTCTTTTTAAATATGTCCGTATCATTTGGACAAATCATCGCGCGTGCTTGAAATATCATGTCACTGTCATTTAAACTTTATAAAATTTAATTGATTATCATTTTATTGAAAAGTATAGACTCGAAATAGAATCAGGAAATAAGGATTATAAATTATAATACGTGTATCTTATTCGTATGTACTAGCAACTAGAAATAATATAGCATTGCATGATCCGGAAAGAAAGGAGTATATTTAAGTTTGTAAAAAGACTTTTGTTTCCTTTATAAGATGTTGACAAATACCGCATCATAACCTTTTAATAGTCAAACATATTGCCTCAGAGCATTTATTTGACAGACTATAAGACTGCTTCAATATCATACCTCACGATTTCTAGACCATATAGTCTTCAATCCAAGAGCTGGCAAGAGAGCTGCCAGCTAACGGTCGGTGGCAGAACAAATGGTTTGTAACCGATCTCCCCACTGCCCGAGACCTTGACCTAATGACATCTGATCTCTGAGAGATCTTTTGTTATATTTGAGTCGCAGTTTATTAAAACATATTTTTATATTCTATACACATCCCAAATAGTGTTTTTTGTATCTTCAAAAAGGAAATACAAATGTTTTCCGGGTAGTATAAATGGATCACACTTTTAAAAAGGAAAAAAAGAATGTTTCCGGCAGTATAAATAAATCGAAGTTTCAATTTTTAATTTTGTATCACATGCATTGTATAAGCTGATTACGGGTCTTTTATAGAATGTTATTTTTATATCATTTTTTGAAAGGCATGGATGTTTTGACAAGGTATAATATGAAACTTGATATGGCTAAGAGTAAAGATGTATATCTAGTGTTTTGTATCCAATTTGGGGGTATAATTCGATGGGATATGCATTTATAATGATGTTCTTATACATAATTTTTTATTTTTATTTTGTCGCTGTGTCTGAGTTGGTCAAATCATCTGATTTTAATCAGATTGTCCACCCAACTGCTTAACCATGAATTTCGAAAACCTCAAGATTTATTTTAAGTGGCTTAGCTAGTTTTATTTTTTTGTCAATTTCAAAGTAACTACCGGTATCTTATTGACCTGAAGGTGGACAAAAGATTTTCACACACAAAAAAAAATGTTTATATCGATTTACATTCCGAATTTGCAATAGATTTATTTTGTATTTACTCTTTGTTTATCAAAGATATTTGGTTTCAAAGTTTTGAAAGAATTTTTTTCTTGACTTTTTTCTTGGCAATTTTTTATTTTACTACTTTGAACATTGGAAAGGGTCCGTTAAATTCCATGTGCATCATTTTTGGTAATTTTTTTCAAAATACCAATGAACTATCGTCAAATGAATTTTTGCTAATGTTTTTTTTTCATAACATTTATTGTAAACAAATTTTTTAAAGAAATCATTGAATATTCTGTCTTCTGACAAATTGTACTGCATCATGACAACAGAGAGTTAGGGCAATTGGATTGGGATGGGAAATTGTCCGGCCGGTGGTTGACATTTTGCAGGTTCACTATCACGTGACCTGGTTGCAATGTTGCTGAGTCGGCTTAAAGTTTTAGATAATTCGTACTAATGAAGCATTCGTAGTCCTCTCCAGGCATCGATCAGTTGGAAGTGCTAGATTTGACAGCACTGCATATGCTCAAGGAATGCTAAACACTTGGCCCAAAGACCGTACAAGAATGTAGTGTTATATTTCCAATGCTTCAGTTTTGCATACATGTACAACATTCTTTTTAAAATGTCGACTGCAAATTTATAATTTGTAAACTGCTATTTCGGAAAAGGAATAATGAGATGAGATCTTCATCAAAGTTTATATTTAACTTGCTATAAGATGGAGACAGTCTGTTTTTTATTTTAAAAGTCCAAGAATCCAATTTCAATACGTTGATTTTGTTTTGAGAATAAAATGACCTTTGTTGGTATTTTTGGAAAGGATTCAAAAGATGTAATTTTTAATTTCTGATCTCAACACTACTTGAATGTGGTTAGAGATTTTAAACTTCTTCCGAGTGGAATTGCCATTGAACCGTTAGCGCATTTAGTCCACCTTTTGCCCTTGGTTTATCGGATCATTAGGTAATCGACCCATTGGCCCTATTGACCACTAACACTTCTTAATTTTGATTTGCGAGAAACACAAAGCAACATTGCATAGTAATATAAAAGACTGAGCTTATATTAGGATGTGTAAGTGTTTATATACTAAGTTAACTTCTGTTGGTCCCCGGTATGCTTGGCACTGGTTGAACATTACTGGCTTCCCGTTTACTCGAAGTATTTTTGTGCTTTGATTTGAACCATCTTGAACGGTTAGCTAGTTTTGTCTGTAAGTGTTTATAATATAAACTTAATATATATACTAAGCACTTTGTAATTTCTTTGATCTGACAGCATAGCGCTGGTTGAATAATTTTGGTCTCTTTGTTTATTTGGTTTGTTGTACTTTGATTTCAACCATCTTGAACGGTAATGTGGGCACTACAGATCCACGGTATAAAGAATATCAATCCCCATATCCCCATAACAAACCTACCTCAGTCGCAACATTGTTTCTGAAATAATGCCAGTATTATATATATATATATATATATATATATATATATATATATATATATATATATATATATATATATAGGTTTTTCTAACTTGAATATAGGGTGTTTATAAAATGTGATATCTTAAATTTTATTTATTCAACTAAGATTTGTAATATAAAGAAAGAGAATTGGAATGATACATTTTTTATAAAATATCATCTCTTGAATGTACAATAAAATGAATGTATATTTTAGATTTAGCTAGGTTTTTGAAAGTCCTTGGCCATTGCTATTCTAATTGGAGTTTTTTTTTATGTGTTTTGTTTTTGTTGGTTTGTTTGTTGTTGTTGTTGTTGGGGGGGGGGGTCTTGAAAATTGAGACTTTGATTTGAAAAAATAGTTTTATTTGTTTGTATAAACGTTTTACACTGGTGATGACAGCAGCTCATTCAGAAAATTCAGTTAAAGAGGCCGAGTTTTTCTTCAAATCAGTCTCTCGGTAGGGAGGATTCCACATTTGGTAACCTCTGTATTAGAAAACCCAAGGCTGCAATTTGTACAGTTTCTTGTTTAAAGCAAAACAAAAGCTTCTTTTCTACAGCCCTCGATTCCCAGATGTCGTGAGAACGTTAACAGTTTAAAGACAATACGTGATACCACGACTCCCAGACCCAGTATACATTGCAGACATCGCCCTTACCGTGCTCGTGCTTAGAAAAGAAAAACGAAGATAAACTGCGTCTTTATGTATTTATTAAAGCTAACACAACCGGAGAGAAAGACTGAAGCCAAACTGTTATGCTTTGTTACCACTGGTACATAAACTGGTCAATCACCCGAACCTAGTTTTCCTAAGTTTAATGACGTGGAATGTAACACAGGGGCTGAAGGGGACCCAGACATCAGTAAAATAGACCCATTTGTATTCACATGGTATAAGTGACCCTCATCAACATTCACCATTTCCCGTGGAATCAGCCGTATAAGAGAGTACACTGGCTTGCAATCCTACAATATCTGGGTCGTTGTTAGTGCTCACTTCAACTATTGGTACATGTCCGTCAAAGTAGTCCAGATATAATAATTATAGAAATGTTCAGATTCGATCCCCAGTTACAAAATGTACTACAAAATGTAACGATAATTAAAGTTGTAAGAACTAGTGATTCTTATCAACAAAAACACAATTGACTGACTGTTATTTTTGCATGCTCCAACCACCTATTGCCAACAACTTCATATGATTAGAATTTCGTAGCATGCCTGAATAAATAACACGACCCAAATTTCAAAATGTTCATTTTGTAGCTGAAATGGATCGCGTTCTTTCATTTCGATATTTTCATTTATACATTCAGAATTGTCTACACCATAAAATATCAGTTCCATTATCTCAAGATGATTTTGGACAGTTTCAGTCAATAAGCATGGATGAATAATTGATAAAAGAGATATTGATAAGATTTAAAAGTAAAAGGCCTCTGTCTATATATAACCCCCCCCCCCCCCCCCACCACCACCACCACCACCTTCCACTTGATCTGTAAAGATTTTATCGGTCGCCATGACTTGCGAATTGAAAGTACGGAAATAATGAGACAAACGATTTTTATTTTTGACTACCTGTTTTTACTTTATCCTATATATAAACCAATTGGAATACTCGGGTTGGTATCAAATATTTATAGTACTAGTAAAACCCATCGAACATTTAACATGATTCTGTGCATAAAGGTCGAGTCAATGCTTAATGTACTAATCTATTGATCAGTGAAATAAGGATTATCAGTGAAATAAGGATTATCAGATGTCATCAAAAATAAACGATAGCTTAGGATCGTCTAATGGCTACGGCCAACCTGACTACAATATTTGCCTACTGTTTCAGCGAAATGATGTAGTGCAAACACATATATAGAGCAAGATGTAGGCTGTCTAATAAAAGTGAAATAAAAATTAAGTAAAAATAACGAAGCTTCGCGAGATTCTGCTTGTAAAAGGCCATATACGGATAAGCTGACGGCGCCATTTGATGCCGAAATCGATATACTTTTAGATGCTTTGTCATCTAAGTATACGTACAGCCTTTAACAAAACAGAATAAACCAGTTTTTCTGTTTTTCTTTTAACAATGTAGATTACCTTCCAATGAATGTTAACTTTAAATTAGATTTGGCTGGTAATGAGTCCTTTTATTTCAATTCTCTTTAATTCTATTATCATGATGTTAATCTTTTTTGATAGAGGTTACATTAAATTTGTAAAAATATGTGTTTAGTGCAAATTTGTTTCTTTCATTAGGAGATTCCGGGAAGAGGAAGTGCTTGAAACTGTTCTATTCCGAGATAACAATCAATGTATCAAATACGAAGAATGAAACAAAAACGGAGAAAAATTGAATTTTTTAACCATCGTTTGGACTGTTATAATCAAAACGAACATTGAGAAATGATAGACAACGAAAAGTTTGATTAGCCAAGGTGTCGGGTAAGACAGAAGGGGGAAGGGACGGCGAGCTGTTCGGAAAACCGGGATCCAATGATCGAAACGAAGCATTCCCAGGCGATCCGTGATCGGTAGATTTATTGGAAAACTAATCCGCAGTAGAAAGAGCGGTGCAAGGTTCGTCGGCAGCAGTCAAACGGCGGACGACGGGGAGAGCGAACGATGTCAGTGGAAGCCAATTCCTCGCTCACCAAACAGGAAAATGATTCCAAGATATCCAGGGATCCTATGGACATTTTTAAAATTGCTTCCACAACGACGTTATTGTTTTTCATTTTCATTGCCAGCATCGCGGGGAATTTGCTAGTGTTCATAGTATTTTCCAAACGGCCGTCTTTATTAACGATATCCAATCGATTCATTTTGAATTTATCCGTTTGTAGTTCTTTGAACACTTTACTTGTCATGCCGTTCATGTTCGGTTCTTTGATCGCCGAGGACTGGATTTTCGGAAGCATTTGGTGTCAAGTGACAGGGTTTTTGATGAACGCTATTTTTGCCGCCAGTACATTGACCCTGGTCGCTATTTCTTTGGACAGATACTGTGCAGTAGTTACCCCTCTACATTATCAGATGAGGATTACAAAGCGGAGATCTGCTCTGATGATAGCAGCAGTGTGGCTACTGGCAGTCTTAGTTTCATTGCCTCCACTGTTTGGCTGGAATCGCTACCGCTACCAGAAAGACAAAGGTACATGCACAGTGTTATGGTCGAGTCGAATTAAATATGAAAGGTATTACACGTATTCGCTGGTCATTCTGACCTTCTTTTTACCGCTGTGTGTTATTTTGTGGGCATATCGTGTCATCTTCAAAGCGGCACAAAACAATAGTGAGAGAACAAGAAGAAATAGTGTGATTCCTAATAACCAAATAGACGAGAACTGTTCCACTCAAACCCCGCTTAGGTTTGAGCGAAGACGGAGCAGCACCGCCCCGATCCTCCACCGCCGCTTGAGCACCACGAGCAGTCGAGCGGGTCCACTGCTGTGGCACAGGGACGAGTGGAAAACGGCCATTGCAAGTCTTTTAGTGGTGTCTACTTTCATCATTTGTTGGCTGCCATATTTCATCATCATTATTTTAGAGACAATTTTAGAAAATTCTCAAGACATTCCACCTGTGCTGGAAACGGTGTCCATTTTGTTAGCCATGATGAGCTGCGCTTGTAATCCGTTAGTGTACGTGTTCAGGAGCAAGCTTACCCGACAGGAACTCAAAATATTGATGAAGATACAGAGTCGAGAAAGCATCAACATGTCCTTGTCCAGAAGAGGGAGCGAGTCTGTATTTTCCAGAGAAGGTATTGTGCATCAGAGTAGCACTGAATCAGACACAGTGCCCTTCGAGAAACCTCTGCATTCATCATCGACTTCAACCACCTTAACCTCACTGGTGTACAATCCGAACGCCGTGACCCAGAGGTCCTGACAAAGGCGCCCCCTGGTGTCTCAATCCTCAGTATAAATAGGGCGGAGATCCGAGCTGTTTTGTGAAGCATTCCATGTCTCTCTTCCAAATTGATATTGTGATCAAAATATTATTGTAATATTTAATTGGTTTGTTTTCCCAGTTTTGATGTCGTATTTCATGTCTTATAATTTCAAAGCATTTTATTGTTGATGATTGTTTGGAATCAATTTGCGACAAAAAAAAAACCAAGACATCGATGCATTTTGAAGTGGGTTAAACTAAATACCTCAGATGTCGTGTATGCTGGCCGATCAGGGTACAAGGCGTCTCTAGAATTCCATTTTGTCATTGTAATCAACAACTCATTGTTTTCTTCATAATTGTCCGTCGCACCTAAGATACTGAACCCTCAGCAAGGAACTTACACAATTTGTCCTTTTGTATTTTTTTTTTATTTTTTAAGTCCACAATTAGTTTACTAGATACATTTTAGAATTGCATTTTAGTCAAATATTTTCGCTAAATTCAATATTCGTTCAATCACAAATGCTTTCCTTTGGAAATAGAATAAGAAGAGGTTTTTTTTAAATTTCAAATTTTCTTTTCGGTGTTTTGTAATGTTGTTGAATGTATTGGATTCATTATATACAGATGCAATATTGCACATTATATAATAATTTTATTGTAGTGTTGTTAACTGTTGTTATATATTTTATGTTATGTTGATTTATATATGTATATATTTATCTATATATGTATATTTTAGAATTGATTTATCATATCACAGCCATAAAATGGTTCTTTTTCATGCGATATCGTATGTGTTAATAATAGAAAAAAAATCTTTTTAGAAATGAAATATGGTTATATTTTATTAATGAATATTATGTGTTCAATCATTTTGAATGCCATTTGCTCCGTGTTTATTTCCCGTGTCAATCTGTTGTTGTTGTTTTTGTTGTTTATTCTGTTTGTTGTTCGTTGTCCCGGTTAATATTGTTAATAAGTATAAACCAGTCTTTACTGGTATTAGCTTGTTGAATTGTCGGCTGGATATTGCCGTCTTTTCCTGTAGTTATCTACACCTATGTGGATGCTGTAGCTCTTTGGAACACAATTTGTTACGCACAGGGGCTTGCGTGCCTACAGTTAACCTACACAGAGAAATGTAGCGCATTTTGGCATCACAAATCGATAGTTGGTATCGATTTTTGGTCATTAATTACTTTTGGTATATAATTTGGAAATGAATGATCATGGATTAGACGCTGTAATCGGTTTCGTAATTAGATTATGGAGATTTAGAAATTGCAATGAAGGGGCGCGATAGTGAGGTGTTCTCTCCACACTATATATACTGTTAAAGTTCTTGAAAATGTTTTCAACAATATAATTGAACATGCTATTATAATCATTGCAAGACTTAAATAAAATCTATGGTGAAAAGATAAAAGTGAACTTTGAAGATACGGTTTTTTGTATGATCTTGTTGAGTTATTGTTGGTACGATACGTTTTGTATCCTTTTAAATATTTGACACATAATAAATGAATCGATGAACGAGATCTTTAGCTGCTTTATTATTCAGCAAAGAAAGGAAAACTGATTTTAAACAGTGGAAAGCTGTCTCTAAAAATAAAACATGAAATGCTCCAAATGTCATGCAAGATATGTGGTGTGAGGACTGTTTAAGAATGCATGCTTTTATTCCACTGGAGAAAAACAGAGATTTACATTGAGACAATAAAATTGGGAAAAACTCTGATTCTGGTAACGGCTCTATCGCCTTCGGTGCCTGTAAGAGAAAGATTTAAATCAAGGAAAAAGAAGACTTTGATGGTGTCGTTACCCTGTGTGTAATTTAAGGAAACTAAATCGGATCAATATCTGCCGCTATATTTAGCTCTGAAAATTATTAATCATCATTTACGGGGCAAATCGATTCTAATAGCATTAATAAGTAAAAGTTAAACGCTGCTTCCTACCGATTTGTTTGATACATCGCCGATATATGTCAATCAAATTGCATTGGTGCACTTTGGTGCAGTGACAGATATTCGTACATCTTGTACTGGTCTGAAGTTTTTTCTTTACGAGTACCTATCAATTGTCACAGTCTTGCGCGTTCCTGGATGTTTAAGAAACGTACTACTACTATGTCGAGGCTTTGTAGAGAATACTATTATGCTGAAACACATAAACATTTGAACAATACAGACTTAATAACGAGCGACATACTGATTTCCTCAGTTTCTATTATCATTCATTGGCTGCTGAAAACAAAAGACGTGTTCGATTTTTTTTTTATTAACTATACACTTTAAAAGATAATATACATAAATGACACTTGTCGTTTCTTAGACTTCTGATAAAACCATTCTTTTTATTTTTCTTAGTAAACATTGATTCTATGTAGATTCAACCGGGCATTCAGAGTCTAGTGTTCGTATACCGATGAATTTCTACGTTCGTGGGTTTTCTAATAAAACCTTCATGTGGAGGGGGAATGTGGGATTTGTTGAAACAACGACCTTAAAATAGAGGAAAAACCAATTCATTTAATTCATCAAAGAAAGTGGTTTGTGAGAGGTTGCGTGACCCTGTACATATATACCCCCAAAACGTGAGAGCTTTGCGGAGACTGGAGAGATAGACTGGCGCTGTACCCTGTGTTTCATCACAGAACCGCTTGTCTAGTACACCCTCTGTACCAGTTTTCTCCAGTGTAACTTCTCGAGCTCTTGCAACGAGTTCTGGCAGCATTTCCAATCGAATAGCGATAGCCATCAGCTAATTACAACGATGTTAAACCCTATCTGGTTTTGTTTTTTGATACACATTTTCATTAATATCTACTGTTGCATTATCACACCTCATTGTGAATAACGTCTTTAAGACATATCCATACGTGTAACATTAGATCTAAATAGATATTTAAATGTCATATTAGAGAAATCAGCTGAAACATGTATCCATGATAAGCGAAAAAATTGGCAGTACTTTCTTCTGATTACCCCGATCATTGATTCAATACGGAACAATACGCTCAAATTATGCACGGAACAACGTGTCAAAACAATGGAATTTTCAGGGAAACCTAATTTTTATTCGATCAATGCTTCAATCCTATTTATACAGTTCACGTTTTATTGCAGTGAGGATCTTTGTCACTCGGCGAGAGTCTCCTGATTTTCTTTAGATATATAGTATATTGACAAGCAACAAATGGGGCGTATTCGGACATAAAAGAAATTGATTGGTTTAGTACCTATTTCAACTTTGAATCTGCACGTGATCTTATATCACGTTCAGTGCATTGTATAAAGCTACAACGACTCTCTGAAAACGATCAGAAAAAAGAAGAAAATGTTACATAACATCAGGAATTCGGGATGCCTGTTTCAATATCGCTTCTTTTCACAATTTAATAATGTGATTTCTCCTTTTCCCGGCCCAAATGCATGTGTTATATTCCACAAAATATTGGACATGTCTACCTTTGCAATGCCAACAGAAAGGCATATGTGAATGTTTGGGAGAGACATAGTCAATTTCATCACACATTACCAAATATTTAGCTTGATGTCACCATTTATAGGCTTTAAGGCTGGGAGATTTTCATCTTGTTGATGTAGATCTCTTTCTGTCACCTATTTATAGGACACATCGCAACATTGCAAGTCCATTCTGGCTTCGTTTTCTCTGACAAAATGACTGCGTAACTGTGAATCTGAGAAGTAGAAATGACCTAACGCACACTCGTGTGACGGGGCTGTATTGATTCTCTGTCTTAATGGCTATTCTCTTTAGTGTCGGACATCAGGGTTAATTGTTTTCTGAACACTGACAACAGGCAATATATTCAAATTGATTCCATAAATAGCGCTGGCCTCAGCTGACTACAAATTTGAACTATGCCAGTGTACTATACATCAAATGTAATAAAAAAACTCGAGCGTTTCTAGCATGTAACTTGTTTTCCTGGCGGTGTTGGATTTCTAAATTAAGTCATGTCAACATGGTTTATTATGAAGTATGTTATGCATAATAGTATAACGTTTTATCTGTATTGAGAGTACCAGCAATCCACAGGCGTTATGTTTCATATAATCCTTTGCAATTTAAATATATCATAATCTTTACTTTGGAGCTCCAGAGAAAAAGCAATCTTGGCAGAAGCGTGGGATCTAATGAGTAAGCCATCATTGAGAGACATCTCGAAAGAAGTGCCTTGAGACGGATGAGAGAGCGTGTATATTAGTAAAACAAGAGAGTTATAGTAGGCCAATCGATGATCTAGTGAATAGATACCCCATCAAAGAACGGAGCTTTATCTTGCATACCACTATTAAAATGAAATCACCTGAATTTTAAATGTACAATTCTTTACTGATGCATTGTATATTTTTTGTAAACATAATTCCCCCCCCCCCCCCCCCCCGCCCCCGCCCCCAATATTTGGTTGTAATGCATTTGGGTCTTAGTTTGAACATTCCTACGTCGCATGTGCAGAAAAATTACGATAAATGGTTGCCCCATGAATTGTGATTATATACATGTACTTACCTAGTACACCAAATACCAATCGGACCATTGGAGGTCAACTTTCAACCCCCTCCCCCAAAGAATTGATTATCGAATATAGAACTGCATTGTCATGTGCGTTGTGTTTGATAAGAACATAACCCACTTTTTCTCTAAATATTCTTTAATCGTTAAGAATTTTTCTAAGTTCACAGTGACGTCACATTTAGATTGACAGCTAGAGAACCGAAAACAAAAGAAAGGTGATATTTGATTGGCAAAAAACTTTAGATCAGCCAATGAAAAAGTGGGTTATGTTCTAAGTAAGTTAGATCATAGTAAGTAGAATTTACGCGATTAAGAAGGGGCTCTGTCGCTTCGCTCCCTCCGCCCCTTCTTAATCGCGTATATATTACTTAATATTATCTAACTATTACTAAGAACAAAGTTTAAACAATATTTTATTATGTAACACATAAACGGATGGGATAACAGGCATTGCCTATATAAGAACAAAGTTGATATTCTTTCTAAGGTTAAATATCAGACTCTTGTTAAATTGTTTCAATGATAATGTTTATACTTAAACGAATGCACCAGTCTGTAAAATAGTTTTCGTTCGAGAATTTCATTCAGCATTATGAATGACTCTGAAACGAACATGAATTATTTACAAGATAAACAACTTAACGCCAAACGAGGGTATTGGGTCTGTGTTATCTAGTCCCTTTTTTCTCACTGCTCTGGATACTAGAAATCCTGAAAGTAGTACTTAATGAAAATCTGTGGATAGGTGGGTGGTTTAAGTCTACTCTTGGAATCTACCTGTTTCCAATCGAAATCTATGTAATGTTGAGTATTCCAAATGAGCTGAACTAATGACAACTCGACGAATATAAACGCATCTTTAATTCAATTTATCCTCAATCAACAGATATTCATTGTACATTCATATAGTTTTGCATCATTAATTTTAAAAGACAACCCATACAACCATTTTCTTAAAGCACCGAATGCCAGACGAAGGAACAGTCCGTGGATATAAAATTATTTTGCTAAGTAGTTTGCTGATGGGACTCAAACTTATACACCAGTATCAGCTTTTATTATTGTAACAGTACACAACAAACCCGAGCGCTGAAAAAAAAGAATTACAAGAAGTATTCCATCTCTCGTACTTCTTATGATTATAATGGACTTGCAATGTAATCTATCTTGAAATAAACAATGATGGCGAAGGTCTTTACCAATAACGGCATCGCCGTTTTCTGATCTCTGAAGGTAGAACTATAACGACCTTCTTTAAAAGTCATTGAACTTTTCTTCATTAATTTCAGGGGGGGGGGGGGGGGTATACTCCTTATATAAATAGCTGCAGGTCTATAGATCCCGGTCTGAAAAAAATTTCGGATGGACCATCTGGGAGCTACAGTTCCTGACGTGTCAAATAGTTTCAATTTATGGCGCACGAAAATTTCCGCTAGTTTTGGACTGATTAAAGAGAAACCCATTCTTTATCAATTATCGATTTTTTACACGATTTCCACATTTTTTTATTTATCATATGAAAAGGTGAACTTTCGAAAAATCACAGTGTTCAAAAGTAAATAAATCAAATTAAAAAAAAATAGAATTAAGTGTTGGGCCAACACAAAAATATTGAGTTTCCCTTCCGCTTCAAATCCACGCAAGCGCATGGGGATGTAAATAATGCAGTGTGGCATATATCATGAAGTGGTGGGCTCTCATTGAAACCTGATGTCTTCAAGAACTATAAATTTATTAAGATGCACCCTCTATGAATGCATATTTCTTACCACAGACATCGTATAGCTTCACATTCAAAATCTTTTCTCAGTGTGTCAATCCCACTGTAACTATTTTTAGACAGCAATCACAATCACGTGACACTAAAATCAATGTCCAAAACAACTCGGTTTGTTTACATGTGCATGAGTTTTATTGACTTGTAAACTGATAAATGGTGACTTATGATGCGTGAAACCTTCCTTGTGATAAAATTTAGTATAGTTTTTCTTATTTCCGTTGTCATAATCAAAAAGTAAAACATGTATTTTGAGTCACTGTGTCACTTTAATCTTATTTCACACAAATTCTGTGAAAATTATTAGATCCATGAAATTCTTCAGACAATTTACTGCTGATGTCGTCACTTTGATTGCCTTGGACTTTCTCTTAAACACGCCAACCGACCTCGGAAGACGAAGTATTGTAAATTCACGTGCATATCGAGAGTCGCCCTTTTTATGTAAACAAACTGCACTACTACACTTTACGGGACCGGTGATGGTGTTTAAGAGAATATCACAGGCAAGTAAAGTGGCGATATCTATAGTAAAATGCCCGAAAATTTTTTTAGAATCCAATAATTGTGCAGATTGTGTTCGGAAATAAGATTAATCAGTCCCAAACAAGCGCAAATTTTTGTATATAAATTGCAACTTTTTAACACATCAGGAACTGTAGCTCCCAGGTCTGCCCCCATATTAGATAAATTATGCGGTCTCTGTATCGATATTTTCACCTTTACAGTGACCTATATGGTATTTTCACCGATGTTTACAGTTACCTATATGTTATTATCACCGATGTTTACAGTTACCTATATGTTATTTTCACCGATGTTTACAGTTACCAATATGTTACCTGTATTTTTACCTGTAATCATCGTCTCAAGCCACGGTCCAGAGTCCGCATAGCTCTCTCCTACCTATTGGCCATGGTTTGCGACGATGTCTGCTATCTTCTATTTCTTTACTAAATGCTATCACACAAACGAAAGAAGAATCGTTCCGAAACAAAAGGTCACAGCGCATGCGTATGGTCTAGCAGCTTGATTTTAGAATATTTACATTTTCCAGTGTCTTTGATTTTGTCTGTGATAACACTACGAATCGAATTTGTAATGTATAGTCCAATACATTTCATCAATGACTATTTTCATATTTTTATCGTACAATTGTTGAAAAAGTGTATAAATATTAGTAATAAGGAATCATTCTTTGAATATTATGAGGTGATCAAACACGGTCGGGAGTGATATATCATAAAGCCCTTTGTGCTTTATTGGATTTGATCACGCCCGACCGTATTTGATCACCTCATAATATTCAAAGAATGATTTATAGCGCATCCATTAAAAATTTTTCAACAAAAAATAGAACCAGTGCTAATGCGAGGGCGTGATCCTTTTGTTGTAAAATGTTTAAAATAAATGATATTTCTTTACTTTCAATTTGCATATTTCAGCCAACTATTTTTAGATTTAATGTTGTACAAGGCAAGTGAATAAGATTATAAATAATGATTACGTTCCACGCTGTCTTCTGTATTTTTATTCAGTCACTTTAACCTTCTCACCGCATGTTTACACCAATATCCCCATGCATGTACAGTCAAGCCTCTCTGTTCTATTTTGATGTGTGTTGTTGTCGATTTCTTATCAATGTTTCACGAGATACCATCACGTTTTTTTAATTAGTATCTATTTCTGAAGAAAATCATTGATTTCCGTCGTAGATTTTGACCTTTCCTGTTCTTCAAATGTTGTAAAAGTTTGTTCAAAGATTTTTTCTGAAACTAGTAATAAAGTATTATTGCATGAAATTCACTTATTGCTTGCAAGCGTGTGTTGTAATACAACGCTCGTTATTACTATGATTCTGATTAAACATGTTTTAGCAATAAAAAAATATTTACAACTATAAATATAGATTTTTAATTAAACATTCATTTTCATTTGGCAAAAATTTAATTTAAAACAAAAAACAATTGAGTCACATTGCAGTATAATCTCACATATCACCGATAATTCATTTTACACATTGTATAAAAGTTTATCTACCCCCTCCCCCCTCTACATTTGCAAACGGTTTCGCCCCGTCTTGAATTCGCCCAGACACAGTTGTGTTAGGTCTTAAAGAAAGATCATTTGAGACATTTGAATTTTCTGAGTCTTAAATTCGTCCACAGACAACGAGGGTGAATGGGGCGAAAATAAAACGGGGGCGAATATTTCCCTGCAAACAGTATTGTGGTCAAGTGCTTCCGAGGGTCAGCACTTTAATTAGAACTTCTTTACCATAAAACAAAGCAAGCATGTCGACAAGGCACCAAACACTACAGTCTGCTATTTACGTAGGTTGGTGGTTTCTTTCAAGTTTGTCCTGGTGCGGTGCAGACTGATTCTAAATTCTGAGTATTGTGAGCATTAATTAAACTTTCTCGTGTCCAGGTGACGAGGAATGTGTGATCACACGAAAAAACTGGGCCGATGGAACTCCGAACCCTCTAATCTCTTACACCTACAGGGACCGCAAACTAGGATGCAGTTTTCATCAAGGGATCGATTTAGCTACTTTATTTTTATCATCCTGTGTTTTTGTGGCGCTATTAATTATTGAGTCCTCGGGGAAGGAGTAAGAGTGCCGTGTGATTTGACAGGATAATTTATTCGGCTGTATTTTGTGTATCACATTCCTGTCTGTCTGTCATACAGAAAACGTACAAGATCTTGTATCATGGAACTTGGACTATAATGCTTGTTATCCAACAAAATCATTATCATCGGAAGCAGCAACTCTAGCGAAACAGTGTTTTAAATAAAACATTTTCCATAAACAACAACATAATGATATTTTGAGTAACAACCAACAGTGACTTTAATACTTTTAGCAAACAACAGTAACGCATTTAACAGCACTACATGTATAAGTCTTCGTCGTCACAAATTACATTATTAACAAAATAACAAAACTGAACAACAACCACTTTCCTACAGCAACATCATTTCTAAACAGTAGTTTTAACAAGGATGACAACAACAGCTGCAAGATATCCCATAGTTCCTCACTATGTACAGTCGGTTCCTGGAAGGGGATTTTCGCCGAATATCAGGTGGCATCATTGTTATCGAGTATCGAAGATTGATACTCAGGTGACCGTTTAACATTAAACAGAGCAATTTGAAGCGTGGAAGAAAATCACAAACCGATCTTCTTCCCCCTAAATATTTGCCGATCTAAAGAGTACTATGGTGAAACAGACGTATGAAGCACAGAGTTTATAAATATGGAAGTAGTGCATTACCCAGAGCACTTTATGATCGTAAACATGCTAATGTGCTAATGGACAGCTATGATGGAACTCAAAGAAGATGTACCCAGAGGTGCGACTCAGTCGCCATTTATTTCTGTCGATCAGTTCAGCACTGTGTCAGTCCCTCAGTCAATCAGTCCATCACTCTAAGTTGGTTCGCTTTTCTGGCCGCGAAGCCATAAGTCAAGCCCAAGTAGTCGCCGATTCGTGCGATGATGCTTTCCAAAATAAACCCTAATTGGCATTATCGTCCGTTCAAGGATCACTCCGCATCTATCTAGCGGGACGGCTCTCTCGCTATATTTCGTTTAATTGACATCCGATATATGTCCCTGCACCTCCAATTCGCATTTAGAAAATTGATTTCACACTCGCTCTAATCCCATTTCTAGTTTGTTTCCGAGGATCGGGTTTGAGTCCAGTCTAATTAGAAACTGAAATTCTTTTTATTTTTCCCACCTAGCTTCGTCTCTTCAAGATATTGGTCCCACGGTGATACCGATGTAGAGTATTGTCTATAATGGTGTCCTTGCTACTGATTTACATGTACTATAAAAATACTACTAGTATAATAAACAGCATATCAGACTATGGACAATACGGGTACCCTAACAAGCCAAACTGTTGAAGTATTGATCTATAAAATTAGAAAAGTCTGTATCGTGAATGTTAAGAGATGAGAGACAATAAGTTTTATTACATGTACTATAAATAGTATAGTAACAAGAATATCAACAAACTACTCTCAGTAGTGCCGATATCCGCACTTCACAAACTTTAGAATATGAAAAATACTGTTATATATACAAGACGAAAAAAGGAAAGCGTGTTCATCATTAGATACATTTAAGTTTGTTTTCAGAGATCTGATTGGTCAATACAGCCATCTTCAAACTTACTTCATGTTTTTTTTTCTAATCACATTAAAATATTGAAAATATTTTAGTACGTAGAAATCACTAGCATTCTGTTACGATTCTGTATAATTCTACGTCACACATGTACATGAAATATTCTTTTTTTCGGAAGTGAAAAGAATATTAAACATTTTTTTTTTAAATTTGTGTTTTCATTCACTGTGGCATATTTTTTTTGTAGGAAAGTTTGTGTTTCACGTATGAAGGAGTTCAGTAAGCCTAGGTAAAGTCAGTGAAGTAAAATACAAACTTATTAAGGTCAAATATCAAATGGAATCCTAAAGTGAAAACAATTTCTTTTTCATTTGGATCAAATTTCGTTGTAAAAGTATATTCTACATCACAATTTGTGGTTCGCTGTGAGGTTTGAGATAACACGTTCCTCTTGCAACCAAATGAACGATCCCTCACCTTTTAAGATTTTAACTATGTTAAAGTATTAAGCATTGCTTTTGATATTATTTTACATGTTGCATATAATTTGTATATATGATAAAGTTTATCGTCATTTGTATTAAATGACCAATTTCGATTCAGCTATGTGTTTTAGTTCATTTTAAAATCAAACAAAGCAGAAACATTCAGAGTGAAGAGTTGACCCAAAAAAAAGTTGTGGTTTGAGATGACTCTTCTTGCAAACAAATGAATGTTAACCCCTGTCCAGTATTGATGTGACGGCTATTGTACCAAGTGATACATAATATAATTGGTAGTGACTAGCTATGTTCCCTTCTTTTTGACGATCATGGAATACGATAAATCAGAAGTTGAAGTATATTATTTCAAATAACTGCTTTTTCATTCTAATGAAACAAAAAGATAATGCATTTTTTTTTAATTCTGCAAAGTGCAACGAGGTCTTTCTAAAATGATTCAGGCTTGCAGCCAACGCGAGACATCAGAAGGCGGCAGAGTAACACAGTAACCTATAGGAGGGCGCAATCAACCCCCGGGCATCATAACAATCGCGTAATATCTGGAGTATAAAGGATAATGATGAAATCAGAATTATAAACAGAAACAAAAAACCTAATGCCGATGTCTCACTACAAAAAACAACAACTCCATGAATTGTTAATCGGATAACTGCCAATGGAGTGGATGCTGGGCAGAATGGAATTTTTTTCTGTTTCCGTCTGTGATATTTTGTGGAGCAGGCGACAGACCTTGGCTCTATGTCCGCTGTGAGGAGATCCGGGCTTTTGTATGGGGCTGAATCAGCGAGCCTGTCGTCTCAAGCACATCACCATTCTATCCGTGTTGTCAAGCTGATTGCGGTCTTAGCACACTTCCCTTTCAGGATTCACTTTTTTATCGAATGGAGATGAGTCAATTACGAATTATATGTTCGGATGTCAATCTGTTTGCACTTTTTAAGGTGTTTTCTGCATTTGTTTTGATTTCCATTGAAGCTATTTTCACCACGCCTAATCTGCTAGGCTTCAGAACAGTCGCTTGCAATCAATGTTGCACGAGAAATAATATGACATTTTTTTTGGTCACTAGATATATAACTTCTTATGCATATTCATTTTTAGGAGGTAACTAAGAATAAGAGATTACTTTATTCCGCTTTTGTGAGTGATAACATAATGACTTTTTATTTTACTCTGTGTTATCCTGTTATGGTCCTAAAATAACCAGGTATTGATTTTGATGCGATAAAATCACCTGATTTTATCCCCTGCAATAATGATTTTTCTTTTTGAAAATGTCTCTTTAAATACAAATATTGCATGATCATTTATATATGTTTGTAATTCTTTTGCCCCAATTACGATTTTTGTCAGCTTTCAATAGAAATGCAGATATTTAATGAAAAATAAAGACACCTAAAGTTGGGTACAATGTATATTGAATAAGTTGTTGTACATCTTTAATTTACTTAGAGAGAGAGAGAGAGAGAGAGAGAGAGAGAGAGAGAGAGAGAGAGAGAGAGAGAGAGAGATATCAGCCTGGGATTGGCGGGTTCTATAGACCGAGGGAACATCCCCGCTTTTCTCACCATTAATAAATTTCTTTGGCACATTTCTTTGGAATAGGTTGGGCCAATATCCTGGTCTTTCCGCTTTATCTATGGAATTGATGAATGCAGTCATTTAGGAAGTACGAATTACTGGTGAAAGGTGCTTGGGAAGCGCTGGGGATCTGTAACATAATCAATAATCATTCAGAGACCAACGAAACAGCTTTAACTCTTCATAGCACACTAGTGTAAAACTGTAATAAAGTGCTATAAAGTGCTATAAAGCGGGGAATGGTATGATATTTGAAAACCTCATCTTTATTCTCGGATTTGACGGCTTAAGTTTAATCATGGACCGGGTACAATGAGGATCCGGGAACCTTGGAGCAACATATGATAAAGATTCTGACTAACGCTCGAACAGTTGATCCGACAAATGCTAAATCATTCTACTTATATCATTCTACTGGTTTACACACAATTTATAATTCAATACAGCTATTTATTATCAGGTAATATCCAAGTACATTTACATCAAATCTCGGACTGTTCCGTGAGAATGAACGAGACTTCCGGTGCAGTTGCTGCACGAAGTGGGTCATTTGTGTAATTGCAGCTTGTACGAGGAAATGTTTCCTTTTCTTGTTTAACATTGACCTATTTATATTTTTATATTGTCTGAGAAATTCAGAAAATACAGACAACAACAGATTAATGCTATTATCCTCTATGTCGCGTGATTTCAAAGCGTTGTTTGAATTTGCAAAACGAATACCATTGTTATTATTAATCTAAGTCAGGACAGGCTTTGTATTTTTTTCTTTTTACATAAAGACCTAATACAATTGCAATCCGATTCTTTTTTGTTATTTATTTCCTGTTCTTCATAAAACTTGGAGGTTATTACAAATTAAATTGTTACATCGGGTAACAATTTGTTTGATGCATGATCAGCATCCCTAGGTAATTCCCAAAATACCTCTACTCTGGCATTCGTTTCATGGCAAGCTAATAAATGATTGATTGCTATATCTGAAGAACAAATGGTTTCATCGTGCATTTTGATGAGAAATCTGGACGGAAGAGGGCTTGATAGAAAAACTTATTTTATAGCAAGATAAAATGCCTGAGTTTTACTCGTTTCAAATACGGTTAAACTAATAAACAGTTTGGGTCCGGTTCCCGACCGATCTTTTTATTGTCATATTTTTCTAAAAATGATCATTTTTTCAATTAAATTCCGATCATAATGAGTAGTAAAAGATTATTTTAAAACAAGAAGAAGATAAGAAACATACTTTTTCAGGGTTTTCGGTCCAGTCCACTTCCGGTAAACCGTTTACAGCGAATTACAGAATACCGGTAGAGTTTTCAATAGCTTGTTGGATTGCTCAATAGGGTATACAATTTGGTCAGCCAGGTATCACTTTAGGTCTAAATCTAGGTCATGTGATTACTCAGGTATGACTTCAAGAAGTGAGTTATATCTAGTAGTTATTTGCATTTTTTTAGGTTTTTTTTTTTTTTTTGTTGGGAATATATTTTCTATATATTTTATCCAACAGTATTATTTAGTTTGAACTAATTAAGCAGCATTAGCACAAATATACTATTGATGCTGTATGTTGTACCAGGTACCGAGGAACCAAAATTTACAGTTAAAAAATTATTCTTTTTAAGTTTACACTTGTATAAGTTTCCCTTTTGTTTCTTCAGAAATGTCTTTTGAATAACATTTATGAAATATTTTCCAAGTTATTCTGAGCAGAACTGATACTCTAGAATCCAGTGCTGCCCAGGTGAACATTCTTTTCAAAAGACTATGAATAGAATAACTAACAATAGGAGAGAGTATTCTAGAGGCTTTCTTTGTGCAATATGAATGGGTTGAATGAAAAATAACAATTTACATTTGACTAACCACAAGACCTAGATTCAGACCTGATGTGATACCTGGCTGACCAAATTGTATACCCTATTGAGTAATCCAGAAAGCTATTGAAAACTCTACTGGTATTCTGTAATTCGCTGTAATTATAAATGGGGACCGGACCCTTTGCTTGCGCAGTTGACTGTAAATAATCACTGAAAAATGTTGTTGAAGAATTGTTTTCTTTCCGGGGTTTTTCCTGGTTTCTTAGCTAAACGAAAAAATGACAATATATGTCGTAAAAAGTAAAGTTAAAAGTATGTTTTACCGAAATTATGTTTTAAATTATAAGGAAGCTTTATCAAGTGTTTTCTACATGTATGGCTAGTCGTCAAGGTCCACATAAGGGGAGGCGAAATCAAGTTTACACTTTTCGCCGAGAACTTAAACTTTAAGTGTGTGTGTGTGTATATATATATATATATATATATATATATATATATATATATATATACACACACACACACACACACACACACACACACACACACACACACACACACACACACACACACACGTAAATACCAAATATCGATGGTTTGACACGGCTGACACAGAATTCCGATGGTTCGCGTGCAGTTGCCAAAGTCCAACGGTGTAACACGCCAAAGTCCGATTATAAGACACGCAAGAGTTCGATGGTGTGACCTACCAAATTTCGATGGCGTGACCCGCCAAAGTTCGATGGTGAGACACGCCAAAGTCCAATAGTGTGACACGTCAAAGTCCAATGGTGTAACACATCAAAGTCCAATGGTGTGACACTCCATGCAATGATCAATGGTGAGACACGCCAAAGTCCGATGGTGTGACACGCAAACGTCCGATGGTGAGACGCCATTAAACTTATATACATTAAAAGAATACGTAGTTCGATGGTCCACGAATGCGTTAATTTTCAATGAACAATAAATACTAAGTTACATGGAGATGACAAACATAAAAATTGACTTAAGCACGATTAAATACTTCCCGGAACATCATCATAACTCTAAGCATGTAAATGATAGCGTCCGAGGGAGCTAGAAAAAAGAAAGAACAATAGGCCTTTGCTCTCATTTCCTATATTATAAAAACTGAAAACGCGCTGCCCCCCCCCCCCCCTACCCACTTTTTCTCGCAGCAAATATTTTTCTAAAATTTACGTATAAAAAATAGAATTATATTATCATGGAGCTGCCCCCCTCCCACTTTTTTGAGAGCATATAAAAAATTGAAGTGAAAATCAGGAAATTACCAACAAAGAAATTTAAGTTATAGTAATATAGAAAGGGTAACACACCCCCCCCCCCCCCCCCCGAATTAGGTTTTTCACGATTTTGGAATTTGCTCCCTTTTTTTGTCTTGTTAAGAATTTTTGGATGAGTCTGCATCACCCCCCCCCCCCCCCCCCACTTTCAAAAACGATGCTGCGTGTCTGGTATTAATGCGAATGTATATATATATTCCCGCCATTTGATTGACCAAAGAGTGAGAAACCAACACGCTGATAATCCAGCTCTCCGCATGGGATGGTACAGAAGTACCGCTAAACGAATAAAGTAACAAAAGTCCGTTCATACTTATTAAAGTTTGATTTGTTGTTGTTTGTTCCATCATCTTGTTGCACCTTGAGTGCTTCTAAATGGTCAATAAATTGAATTGAATTGAGAAAAAAAAAATGATTGAGTAAGGCAACCAAACCGTACGCAGTGTGATCCACATTGCTTAATTAATGTTTACTTTCACGTTTCGCAGTTTTAAAAAAAATACTTAACTATTCTTACAAATCAGTCAAAAAATTTAAAAAAGGTTTATTTGCATGTGCATGTACTAGAAAATGGATACTATTATTGACGAATCACGCTGCTGTTCAAATATCGACAAATTTCAATAAAGCAGAGTGCAATATTTTTCTAAGGAAATCATTTGGGGTTTTTTCAATAAAACTAATAATAGTCTAAGAGTTGTTATGTCACAAACTTAATAAATACGGAAGATACTATTTGGCCCATGCAGAAAACATCTTTATAAAAGCACAATTCTAATGCAAGATTCTTCAGATAAATTAATCGATTAATAATGAGGATGAAACTATGCTGTTTATATTATTCACACGGCACTATATATATACGGTATATAGTTACAAATTAAGCTAAAAAATAAATCATTGCCGTTTTCAATCTATAAATAATTAATTTTCGATAATTTCGTGTATGATGATAAAAAATCGCTGTCTCCGTTTCCATCATTTGAAAGGTTTACTTCCGGGTCCAGAATAGAAACTTCCGGATCCTAAATAGACCACCTCGCCGATTTTGACTCTGGCACTGATGTACCATCACTGGCAGTAAATCCCAGGCAAACACGTAATCTAGCCTCTCTGTCCATCCAATCATTGTATTTTAAACCTGGTTCTGACAGATTTACAACAATGACTCTTGTTTTTATCATCCAGAATGGTAAAAATAATCAAAAATATCTTGTTTATATCACCCAGAATGGTAAAAATCATCAAAAATAGAATAAAACCAATTACTAGTCTAGCTGTTCACTAGAGAGAAGACTTGTAAGTGGCATGTACTTGCCATCTGATAGCCCTCAATGTGAGGAGATACATATTAAATTCACGGAATCTTACCATAGATAGTGATGACTCTGCTAATTATTTTATAATAATTTCCTTCTTGATTATACCGATCTTTCTGCTTAGATATGATGATCTTTGTAATCCAACTCTTAGCTTGGGTAACAATTGAATTTTTTTTTTCCTTTTTTTTGGGGGGGGGGGGGGTAGGTAGGGGTGGGGGGCTTCTTCCATTTTATTAACCTTTCTGGGGTTCTTTTTCCTTCTAAATCTTATATACGAGTTTATACAGGATAGATATAAAGTAACTGACAGTTTTGTACATATAAGAGAAAACCGATTACTTCAGGGAAGGGTTACAGCAACCGGTAAGTCTGTACGAACAAGAGGTAGATTAACTCTATTTGAAGAAGAAAATGATAGAATCACCGATAAAATAAAATCGGTTAAATTTTACGTGGAAGGTTAACTATAAATAAACTATAAACTATAGATATCAAATGTAATTGAAAACCTTCAGGGCATGCAGTTTAAACAAATCACAATGCCTGATCAACAGGAATTCGGAAAAAGTTTTATACTATAAAAATAGAATATATGAATATATATCTATATATATATAAATGTTATACTTATAATCAGGAAATGTTGAAACAAGGAACATAAGCTTTCATGGTAACAAGGAAGTCTAAAAATTGTGAATATACCTTAAGATAGACATATGCCGCACTTTTAACGCCCACATCATATGTAAGATTAATTAGAGACATGTAGAATCAAAGAGATCGGAATGTCGCTGTTTTTCCTTCGCATGGGATCACACAGAGCCTGCGCCAAGTATTGAGAGGAAGGACATCTTTGACGGATTTGAACTTTAAATTGTGGCTAAGATAAGAAACACCAGCCTCGGTGATTAGTCATTGTAAGTACCCTTATTAAGACCTATAGATGCGAACAATGAACCTGTATCTACAAGTCTCTCCTCATCAATTAGCCGGTGTAGTAGACTTGATGCCCTCCGTGCCCGCTAGGCGTGATCAATATACTAAATGTTCCTTAATACAGCGATTCCAGTTAAATTCATCACAATCATGCGTGTCATTGTCAGTCATCTTGTTATCAACTTTTGTTAATCAGCATAAAAGTTTTCTATATATGATCTTATTAAGCGGTCCAACAATTCATATAAAATCTAGAAATTGGGGGGGGGGGGGGGGGGGGGGAGGGCTGGTTACGGACCCCCCATGTCAATCTTCAGTATGTACCGCTGTGTAATTTGTCACAGTCTTACGAGCCCTGGATGGACACGCAAGCTTCATTTAATAGGGCTCGATGGTCGTGGCCATTTTTAGACTGTATTGATCTCCTTTAAAAGAAGAGATCCATATAAAAATATAAGAAAATAGTCTTTAAATGGTAAAATATATGAATGTTTCCTTATTTTATTATAGGTTTAGCTTAACAATTCATATCTTAAAATTTGAGGAACATCTGATGGTTAATTTCTTGACCATCCAGCCTCCTTAAATCATATCGTAGAGGGCAAGTCGCTAGAAAGTACAACAGGCGGAAATTGACAGGCGCTGTGGTAACAAGGGAATCCATGCATTCAGAAAATGTTGATAGAGTTATGTTTTTAGTTGGTTTTCTTTTGTTTTTGGAAATCAAGTCGTTTATGTGTCACATCGCTCACTTAGACCACAAAATCTAACAATCTGGCACACTGAATAAAACCCATGAAAACAAAATAACACGACACTGTGTAAATGAAACTATACTACATTGTGTAAATGAAACTATACTACATTGTGTAAATGAAACTATACTACATTGTGTAAATGAAACTATACTACACTGTGTAAATGAAACTATACTACACTGTGTAAATGAAACTATACAACATTGTGTAAATGAAACTATACAACATTGTGTAAATGAAACTATGCAATACTGTGTAAATGAAACTTCATTGCACAACCACAAACGTTTCCTTTCTTTGCATTTATTTTTCTAAAAAGTACAAAACTTGATTTGGATGTTTGTTTTTATATACATATGTTCCAACAGCGGACGGATACTCTTCTCCATCACTGCTCTTTCTTGGCGCGCTGGATATTTTTTACTTATTTTTGGTGTTGGGAAAAAGGTCGCCAAGATTAAAATGACTGTTATCAATGACCAAACATTTGGTCATGCGCGGATCCAGAAAATTTTTCCGGGGGGGGGGGGTCCGACGGTTATTTGAGTTTGCCGGGAGGGGTCCGATGCATATGTTTGTTAATTTTATAATGTAATTTAAAGAAATTTGAAGTTTGCAGGGGGGGGGGGGGGTGTCCTCACACCCCCCCCCCTTCTAGATCCGCGCATGACCGTTATCATGGTGTGGAGTACGCTTTACAACTCAGCTTAGTCGAGTTTTTAACATTTTTGAAGACACATTCTTTGTCCCCTCTACAGCATATAGAGGTATCCTGATCATCCCCCTCTTTCCATCCAAATTGGATAATGGGAAGAATATGTGTTTTTCCTTTTAAAATACAAGCATCCAAAACACTTATTTGCGGCTCACAAACTCACCTTTGGTTTGAGGGGTTTAACATACTCACTGGCACTGGAATTATCATATTAAACACACTTTTTGTATCTGCAGCTGACAAAATTAACACGTAAAATCGTATGTCCACCTCAAAGGCTCATTTTTAACTCACGAACTCAAAAGCTCAACTGCAGCTCACACACTCACCTATAGTTCACCGACTCAACATACTCACCAACGAACTCATTTTAAGCTCATTGTTTTTTAAACTCAATAACGACTCAACACACTTAATTGCCTTTAGCTTACGGACTCACACACTCACCTGCAACTCTCAGACTTACTGGCACGTACATGTAATGAACACTCACTTGTAGCTTACAGAATTACATTACTGCTAAACAGTCTGTTGCTTCCTGACTCATTTACCTGCAACTCACGGTCTCAAACATTACCACACAACCCTGCAGCTAATATGGAATTTCAAACATCTGTAGCTCAACGACGCGACATTCTAACGTATAGCTCACCAACTCAGTGTTATCATACCACTTTAAGACACACCTATCTGAACACACTCACTTGAAGTTGTTAGAATCGCAAATAAACAAATCAGTTACTGCTCACTTTATAAGAATATCAAAAATTTCATTTCGTTCCAATTCAGTATATTCATAGTTTTCCTACATAGATGTTTGTTGTTTAAAGAGAGACAACTCCGTGAAATTTGCCAGTAGAGTAATACTCTTATCACATGCTGATAATATTGTTCTTGACGCAGTGCAACGGAGGTTTACTCAAAGCACAGAAATTACATCTTATATAAGATAGTTTCAAAATCACTATTTTAAAATTTCATCTAAACTTATGTGGCTTCAATCAACAATGTTATCATGAAAACAATAATTTCGAATTATTTGCAACTGTAGAATCCATGTACATTATGGTGGAAAACAGAAACATACATGCATTTTCCTGTAATTCCAACACCCTACCCACTCCAAACAAGTCAATTCATGTTATATCTGACAATCAGTGTTAAGATTGTGCAATCTGATGAACGCAAGCTGAAAAAATATCCAAACAACAGATTGCAACTCAATGATTCATGTTAAAATGAGTTTATATTTGAATTATAATGTACCGGTATATGTTATTAACAGTTCCATTTCATATTGCATTCATATAT
The DNA here is from genome assembly GCA_033439105.1 of Magallana nippona. Lineage (NCBI taxonomy): Eukaryota > Metazoa > Mollusca > Bivalvia > Ostreida > Ostreidae > Magallana > Magallana nippona. The sequence continues at coordinate 53,273,361 of CM065922.1, forward strand.
CATATTCATGTTGTAAAAACAGGTATGTTTTGCACTAAATTAATATGTATGTGACAATGTATATCAACCGGTACAAAATGATAACTGTGTGCTTATATAAACAAAGCATGGACAGTTAAAAAGATAAACAACAAGTTTTATCACAGTTTGGTTTGCATGTAATGTTCCATTATAGGCACTTGAAAAATAAAATGAATAATTTCAAGATACTGATGATCAGCTGGAATCTTGGGATTTCCCAGACTTGTACTCCTTGACTATTTGTCGGATAAGCATGTCTTGTTCCCGGAATATCTGAGCAAGCGTTTTCCGGCCGGACTTGATGCTGTTCAGCTGCTGCTCACATTCCCCACTGATCCCGAACCGGTGACAATTCTCCAGCCAGAGTTTGAACTGAACACACTCATCACCCTGTATTCCCTGGGGAGATGCCACATTGACCAGACTGTGAAGAATGTCCAGACCCTGGACTCCCTGCACACAGCTGTCCGATGAGTCCACTGGGGCGCAGTAGCCGTACCCCTCCTGAACCCCCTGACGGGACGCCTCAGTGTTACCACCAATAGGAGCGCTAGATTTCCTTACCTGTGAATAGTTTCTGGCAATGTCTCTGATGATCTGATCTTGTTCCTGAAACACTTGGGAGATGGTTTTGCGGCCGGACACGATGTGGTTCGCTTGTTCGTCACAGCCCGGCAACCCATACCGCCGACAACTCTCCATCCACAGGCGGAAATTTACACAATCGTCACCCTGAATCCCCTGGGGGGAGGGGTCACTTGCCTCCCCGAAGTCCACGGAAGCCATAGCTGCTTGGTTCTGATACACAATCGATAAAGACAACGGTCTAACTGTGTTAACGCGACCTAGATCTCGTGACCTACTGTCAAACAACGGGATCGAGGCCTTCGGCCATTGGTCAGTCAATGCGAAAAAGGCACACGGTAAATTTCGTGTGGAATGAGCACGTTTGATGTATGACAAGAAAGAACTCGTTTTCATCATAGTACTCCTGTTTCCAACCGTCGTCCACATATTGTCTGGTTAGTCTGGCTCCTGCTTTGCACACACTGAACATCCAGCTTGAACGGCTGATCATGCAATATAAGTACCTGTTATATTTTTACAAATTTTCCACGCAATCTGTGTCTGTTTGGCGCTTGAAAAGGGTATAGTATAGCATTATGAGGGAAAACGCACGAGACACTCCATGCAGTCGTCCACCTGCTTTCAGCGTGATCAGCTGGTGATACGATAAACAGAAATTCTAAATCATGATCTCGAACTTTTTTTTAAGGATACTAAAACTTGCACTCTACTACTTATCAACTAACTTACGAATATTGTCAAATGCAATATTTAAGGTAACGAGAAGGTAACTTTAATTATGGAATGATAATAGGCATGTACGCCGCGGCAAGTGGGACCCCCCCCCCCCCTCCCCGTTTAAAAATCTACGAAAATTACCTAAATGTCACATCTCTATCCATTGCTAGATCAAATGCAAATCAACCATTTATAACCAAGCAAGAGTGATTCCATTTAGTGCTAAGTTACTGTATTTGAATTAACTATTTTAGTAAAACGTATTCTATCATTACTTTTACTTCCCTTAAGTAAAAGGCCTGCCCCCCCCCCCCCCCCCCCCCACCCACTCCCTTTTTTTCGCAGCAAACATTTTTCTTAAAATTTACCTACATAAAAATGAAATAATATGGAACCCCCTCCTCACTTAAAATAATTGAAGTGAAATAACGAAATTAACATAATAGTAGAAGTTTGAGTACTACCTGCCCACCCCCACTAAACCCGTGGCTTGAGACGATGGAAAATGACTTAATTTTAGAGCTACAAAAATATCAAATTTTTGTGAAAATAGAATGTTCAAGCTAATAATTTAAATCAGTTTTATTTAAATATTTCCTCATAAATACCAGTCCATTTTTGCCCACCAATTTGTTGTAGATTTTGAATATACTGGGTGGGTGTAAATACAAAATTTAGAACATGACATGTTATGTAAATTTTGTACTTACACCCACCCAGTATATTCAAAATCTAATTTCTGAATGAATTTCTGAATGAAGAAATAAATTAAGTGGCATTTTCATATGAGGTGCTTTAATATCAGCAATAAAACACCATTACATTTATTCAAATAATCCTCAAAAAGAATTGTTTGAAAAAGAGTTTAATTAAGAAAGCAAAACGAAAAATATTTAGCAGAGCGTGGTTTCGATCCACGGACCTCTGGGTTATGGGCCCAGCACGCTTCCACTGCGCCACTCTGCTTGTGGACCAAGAAGGTATTGTACACGTATTTATTGTGACACATGCAATAGGTTACCATTATTGCATCATCTGTGGTGAACAGTACCAAGGGAAAAAATTCAATGTTACGACCAGTCATCAATCATATTTCTGTATTAAAAGATATATAAAGAAATCAACCGTGCAGTTTAAAGGTATAATTTTAAAAAAAATGTCATTTGCCCCCTTATGAAATTCAGAGGAAATCACCAACGGGCAACTTAAACACCAGTCATTAAATAATTAAAGACTTTGTTATCAACTGTTTGAAAAATGCTTTGTCCGGTTTTAATTTTTTATATAACGGGGAATACGAAGTATACTTACTGCACGGACTGCACGGACTACAAAAATATGATTGTAAACTATCATTTTTGATACTATTGCTCAAAGGCACCTGCCATTTAGGATATTTATTTTATTAGAGTAAGATAATTTTCTCTATACGATAATGATACAGATTTTCTTCACTTATAAAATTTAGATGTACATATATAACAGCGTAGCGCAGTCGGTCCTTTCTTTAAAGTTGAAATACATTTTATGGTCAAATAAATTTAGGAAATTTCAAAACGATAATTTTTGATTATCGTGTACGTTCATCCACGTTAAGGAGGCCGAATAATCAGCAAATTAACCATCATATTTACCTCAAAATTGTATATGATATTGTTTTTACTTTAAACTATTAAATAAAAATAACTGAAGAAAAATCAAATATTTTAAAAATATTTTGAAAATTGAAATTGTTTTTCTATATTTCTATACAGAGCTCCTCATTTTAAGATAAGGAGATGAGTAAGATATACATGTAAAAATGGCCAGCCCTCTATTAAAACCTTTTAAAAATTTTCATCAAAATCATGTTGTCGAGTCAGTTATTTGAAAAATATTTTGTCTTTCTTATGTTCGAGTCCTTATGAATGAATGAATGAATGAAGAATGAATACTCAGAACTACTCGGATGTCTCTCGTGCAATCGACGTCAGCCGAGGAACATTGAATTATTTCCCTTGGTGCTGTTCGCCACTGATGGTGCAATAACGGTAAACTATTGCATGTGTCAGTCACAATAAATACTTGTACAGTTCCAAATATACCCATAAGCAGAGTGGCGCAGTGGAAGCGTGCTGGGCCCATAACCCAGAGGTCCGTGGATCGAAACCACGCTCTGCTAAATATTTTACGATATTTTCTTTATTACATATATATTAATCTAAAAACAAGATCATTTCGAAGAATGCAGTTGTTAATTAAATATGCTATTATTTATGTGATCGGCTTCGGCTTTGAAATCAACAAGATTTTTCGGGCGTTTGAGCTAATACTACACAATCTATGCATATTGCACTCGAAACCAGCGTCATTTTTAACTTGTTTTGATGCAAGAAATAGATAGATACGTTCTACCAAAAGTCCAAGGTTTGTTAAAATGGTTCTAATTACTTAATGATACTTTATTAATAGCTAAACAAATCATATCAAAAAAATTAGGGAAGATCTTATGGTTATTTTGTTAACCCATTCTTAATTTGTCAGTATTAGTCCTACAAACTCTAAACGTACACTGACAATTGGTAACTAATTATGTATGGTATTTCATACTTGTACATGTAATGTATAGTCTGTCCCAAGATATTTTTGCCGCACATTTGGACGATTTTCAATAAAAATACACATACCTTTGAGAGAAGTGCATTTGAAATCGATGAAAGGGAAAATTTCCAAGATATCTTCATTTACACATTATCGTTTTTCACTTAGAAAAATTCACAGGAACGAAAAGCGATTGCCTACGGAGATTTATAATGGGGAATGTTTACATCTTTTCTCCATTCGGAAGTAACTCGGAATACCTCGCACAATTTTTCAATGTTATCATCCGGGAACTTTTTTCTCTTTTACAATGGAAAATCCCCGTGGACTTTTTATTTTTAGCCGTGTATTGAATCCCGACAAGTTAGAGGGGGCGTTTCAAAAGGAAAATCTTGGAATTTTTTCATACTATTTGATGAACATCGTTTGAATCCAGGGGTATTTATAAATATAGAATAATTTTAGAAAATGTGCGGCAAAAATAACTTGGGATAGAGTATAGTTATACTTATGATTTAGAGTTAAATATTAATACTTATAATGTTGTATTTCTTACACTGTAGTATCTCTCTTCGTCTGTAACAGAACGGATTTTAATAGATCTGTTAAAATTGTACCCAATTTTTGTATATTAAATAAAAGAGATAATTATATTCCTTTTAGTATAATTTAATATATATATTAACAATATTTAGTTAAAATATACATGTACAGTACAAAATATCAGATCTGATGGCAAATATCTATAAGAAATATAGAAGTCTGTAAAAAGTAAAAATAAAAGTAAGAATCAAAATATTTGGTTGGAAATGTGTCAATAAAAAAGCGACATGTAAAGAGACCCTGTAAGGCTATAACATCGTATTGTCTAAAAACACTGAACTATCTAGCTGTCTTAAAAGTCCATAACCGCCCCCTGCATAACTGTTGGTTTAATAACTGCTGTTGCACCTTCCTCCCTCCGCTGATTTCGCTGGCTATTGTAAGAGGATGGAGATAAAGTCACGTGATTTTGATTCAATTTGGCATGCTGAGGAGTATTGGTTTGTATGGAAGGGGCGTGGCTTCCATACGAGGTTAAAGGTTGATGCGTATTTGACGACTGCGCACTATAGTTTGAATTCATTCCACTTTGTCTATCGTACACATGATTTAAGTTCCTGCGAGCAGTCTCCACGTTTGATCTGGAGTCCTTCTCGGACTGAGTCGGAGTTTTGTGGTGTTTGTATCTGTCAAACACTGAACTGCTGGCCGCCTTGCGTAGCTGGTCTGTGTAGCCATCAATGTCACTTAGACCCGTGCTCTCTCGAGAGTGAATCGGCTTTGGTACGGTAGCGTTCGAAGTATCACTCTGGTGTACCTCATAGCGATTGGAGAATTTGGAATGTAAGTAGTTTGGTACACTTTGTGACTGTTTACTGTCCAGCTGGCCGCTGTTAACAGGGGTCTTGACTAGGGTAGATTCGTTAGAGTGGGAGGTATACTGGGCTTTACCATCAGAGTAAGGGTAATCCAGTCGCGGAGGGAGAGGAGGCGGGTCTTCCTCATTGCTACCGATCTGCTTGTTCTCATTGAATGGAATGGAGCTCGGCGCAATGTTCTTGGTTTTGTTCAAATTCCTGTTCACAGAGGTAGCATCGTTTGATGGTGTGTTCTTCTCAAATCGATTGATCAGAGAAGTGATGGCATGGTGTTGCTGTCCTCGGAGTCTCTCGGGAATGATTGGTTTTTCTGGGTCGTCGGTCGTCTGCGAGAGGTCCATGTGGCAGTGCGACCGCTGCATCTGTGGCGTCCGCGGTGGTTTTTGCGGTGGGACGTCTCTTTTTATTGCATTGCTACCCACACTGGCCGCAACCGGTTTCAGATTGTTTTGTTGCTGATATTGTTTTTGCTGTTGTTGGGCCGCCTTTTGCTGCCGCTGATGAGCACGACCCAACGTGATCTTTACCGGCTTTTCTTCACTTGGTTTCGACGTTGAGGACTCTGAATATAAAGCACTAAGTTCCTTTCTCCAAGATGATTCTTTCTTTGTGTCTCTTTGGACTGGGCTGTTATCTACTGGGGGAGGAGGTCTATGCTCGCGCATCGGTACCTTAAGATCCGTGTGTGACAAATCCGAGGGAGTCATTTCCGTGAGCTGTTGTGATCCCATTTCTGACTGGTATTTCATGGCAGACGACACGTCTAGTCGGACCTGTCTGGGGTTACTCTTTGATTTGTAACTTGATGCGCTCCCTGAGTTTGGCTTAACGGAATCGTTGTCTCTGGATTGAAATGAAATGTTGTGATGATCAGTATGAGTGAGGGGTGCCCGGGAGAGAACAGGGACACCTCTGTTTCTATCAGAATCCGACTCAATGTTATTGTGCTTTTCATTATTATTAATATCACTTTTGGTAAACGGTCCAATCACATTCGGAGAAGCATACCCATCCCTGTCCACCGAGGCAGTGGTTGAGAATGGTGGAGTGTGGTACAACCCGGCATACTCTGTAGAGACGTCCGACCCGTCCCTCCCCGGGTGTCTCCCACGTCGTGCTGCCGTCAGCCGGTGGTCGAACGTCCGTCTGTCGGCGGAACTAGTGAACTGGTAATGTCGTATACTGCTGCTAGACGTGTCCAAATGCTGCCGATCGTCGCGGCCGAGACTCGTCATATAAGGGTCAATGTTATCAAACTCTGTGGTTATTTTTAAAGGAGTAAACGATGGCGACACTTCCAGAGGTCTACAGAAAGTCTCGGGGGCCTCCGAGTTCTGATGGACGTTGAGCTGACTTGGTCGTTTTGGCGTGTGGCTACTTGAGCCAGTTATCTTCTGAACAAAATTGCTGCGTAGTTTGCTGAAGGTGGTACTAGAGGGACGCTTCGCTTGCTGTTCAGGAGTTTCAAGAGTTCGGCCGTCACACGGGAGTTTATTGTCATTACCTCTTTGGGGGCGACCTGGCTCCCGTTTTAACCAAGTCTTAATGGAGAACGGTCCTTGTTTGTCCAGGTGCTTCTGATCCCCGGCGTCTGGGAGCGGCATGGGCGGCCTCTCGTCTATGGGATCCACAGGGACGTCCTGCTGTGGCTCGGGGACCATCTTCTCTACGTCATCGTGGTTCTCGTAGTTTGAAGACCCCTGTAGATGCGAGGGCTCCTGGTGCCCATTCATCAGTGGCTGGGGCTTGTGAAGACTTGCAGGTGGTTCGGAAGTTAGAAGTTTGGGTGAGGAGGATGACGTTATATCCAGATCCGGCTTTTTCTGGTTTAAGCTGGCTTTGTCTAGGATATCCTGAGAGGTGTTAGCGTCGACGGAGTCTACCCGCGTGTTAGGTTGTTGAGGTTTGAGATTTTGATTACCGGATGGCGGTCCATCAGGAACACTTCGATGTAGTGTGGTCAGACGACGAAGCATGCTGGCTCGGAAACTGTCGTAACCATGGGCCGAATTCACAGACTGCAGGAAAATTAAAGTAAAGATATCTTAGTTATAATGCCTTAAATGTTATTTTGTTATCAATGTCAAGTGATGTGTAATGTATAAAAATAATTACCATTTGGCCTTTGTATTTGAACTCGAATTCAAACCGGTCTTTTGAAATTTTTCTGTGAGCCAGCTTCCAGTAGTATTTACAGTCGTGGAGAAACACAGCCCAGATTTGGAAAAAATCTTGTGGAGGACACTAGAAGTGACATGAATATTAAACATATAGATACTAAACCAATACAAACAGTTTGAATTCTGTAGACAGAGAATATGAGTGAACACACACCTGAGGATTGTCGTACATGAAGTAAAGCTTGGTCTTTTCGAACACTTCCTTTGTTTCCCTAAGGTGAGTATCGGCGTCTGTCATGACCTCTTGAGCTACAAAGAATAAACCAGAACAGTAGATAAAATCAACGTTTAGCTTGTTTTCAGATTGATTGCAAAAGTTATTAAATCAACGTTTTTATTGCTCTCAGAGGAATGGCACAAATGAACAAATTTTACCTGAACTGAAGAAATGCTCGGCGACTGTCCGGAAGTTGTTTATAGAAGAAGATGACTCGGCCTTGGTCAGCTTTTCCAGAATCTGGGATGTAAGTATCAGACGTTATAAAATCAGGTTAAGACAATGTGATAGAGAGGAAGTATTCAGATATTGCATTGATTTACTTATACATGTACCTTGTCCTGAAATGAGCGGAATTCGGCGTGGAGAGAGGCCAAGGACTCGTGTATACTGTCAAAGGACACCTGAAATCAACCAGCAAGCCTTTCAGTTAACTTTTTCAGAGTTTGTGTTTTATATTTGATGTCGGTTATTTATTATGATTTCTAAAGCATACAGTCACACTGATTACTTTTTCATAACAGGAACAGCAAAGATTTATTTATTATCGACGATTGTCAATACATCGACTTCTTTGGGAAATAGTTTGTAAAAATAAGATTAAAAAAATGATAAATAACATTGCAGTAATTTATGGCAAAAGAGGAAGATTTAACATGACTGTTTCTAACCTGCGCAGCGTGCCTCATATTGGAGGGTTCGGGCAACCGGAAGCGTGTGGGACATCCGATGTCAATCTCCACCTCATAGAACTGACAGTACATTTTCATGATAAACTCCAGCAGGTTCCCTTTGTCGTCCTGTCACGACACAATGTCATAGTTCAGTAAGTGGGGGGAAACAACGAATTTATTTTAACGATTAAACAATTTGAAATCTTTACATATCGTATTAGACTCTCGTCGTGTTGTAACGTTTAAAATTTACTGGGTTGATGTAAATACAAATTCTAAACATGACAACTCATCTTGTAAATTTTGTATTTACACCCACCTAATAAATTCTAAATTTACAACATGAGACATCCCTTCAAATATTCTTGTAGTACTGGTATCTGCTACCGTTATTTGGAATATAGATCCTTATTTCGGTTTACATTACAGTGATGTTGACAAAACACGTGTGATATCTGTAAGTTTAATCACAATGCATGTATTGGTACAGAAAATCCTCTTCTTATAATTTTTAAGAAATTCTTTCAGCATGTAAAGGACTAACAAAATCTTGCATATACATAATTATATCTACATTTGTTTGACAATTCTAGGAAATGGAATATCCTTTAAAATGTTCAGTTAACGAAAGGATATAATTGTCTATACACATGTATTTTGTTTTAATAAATGCCATCCTTCCAATACTAGAGACTTACGATATCCTTGACGTCTTTGAGTTTGTTCAGGATGTTGATGCTGAACCCGTCGGCCTGACCGTTCTGGGAGGATCCATTGAGATAGTTCCCCACCGCCAGCAGGGTCTCCAGCAGGTTCTTCAGGGACAAACTACAAGGTCAAACACACGGTCTATGTGTACATCATTACTTATACTTAAATTCCTTCTTAAAATCTCGTTGATTTATATCAAATTAACATTGTTGATTTAAGCAGTGCTAATGAATACTTGCATATTGCGACATTATAATTTGAGGATTAAAAATTATTATCTCTTTTTAAATACTTTAGTAATATTGTATGGTTTACCTGTTGGTAATTTCGTCACACGCAGTGTGAAGTTCTCGAAGTTGTTGGTCTAAAAATAAAATCAGTCATGTCATATTGGCAAATATTGTACATTTAAGTAATCAAAATTGGGAAAATTGAAATAAAAAAAAACAAAATTGGAAAAGTCAAAATTTAAAACAATAAATTTAACAAATCAAAAGTGGAAAAATTTTAAACCAAAGAATTACAAATATTTTTTTTATTTCGCGTCAAATCTGAGTCCTACCCATCTCAAATAGCTGCCACTGGGCCCTGTAGCGGAACCGGAGAAAGTCGACACGCTCTCGGAAATGTTCCATTTTAGACAATTCATACAGAAGGTATTCCGGGTGATCCAAATTTCCTACGATAAAAGTAATAGTTTTAAAATCTCTTCCATGAACATATAAAAGTGTCAAGTTTTTCTTAATCTCAACAAAATATTTAAGTAACAAAAGGTATATGATTATTTTTTTTAAATAAAAGATATTCAAATTTTAAGTTTTTTCTATTCATAATAACTAAAAAATAGGCGTAAAAATTAAAGCTCCATCAATACCTGGTCCTTTTCTCTTGACATATGCATTGATTTTGTCCACATCAGTACTAGCTCCGAATAGTTCCATCAGCTCGGCAAATCTAAAGGCGTACAAAAAACGTATCATCACCTGCCATCTCATCTCACTCAGTAGGTTAAATGCCATATCGTTTATACAGATTTTAACATGATTTCTTTACGAGGGATTATGGATTCATTTCCTCCGATTATCCCCTTAATCCGCCACAAAATCATTGCTTTACATGCACAAAGGAGATAAAATACTGGAGAAACATTTTGTTTTTAAATGAATATTTTCTTTACGTTTATTTCGGACCACAAAACAAAATTTAATAACTATTTTTAGAAGTTTGCAGGTATATGGTCCCTCCTCCCATTTAAAATGTATATTTCATTATCGTTTGCAAAAGTAAACCTGTTTGTTGTACAGGTACATGTATATAACATATCAAGAGAACATTAATATTATCAATACATGTATGCATATTTATTATATGTAATTTATAATGAATACGGATTTAAGCAAACAAACTTTAATATACCTGTCTGTGTTGATGGGGGAAACCTCCAGGCTGGTTATGGCTTGGGTCAGCCTAGACAGTGGGTGGGGCAGGGCCTTCATTGTGAATGCCAGGCGACCCGACTTCTCTCGCTCCAGAATAGTGACCAACTGGTAATTAATAGAAAGACAATTGTCAGACAAAGGGACCAAACAAAGAGAGATTAGTTACCGGTACCAAAAGGTAAATTTCAGATAACAGCCACAATATATTAGTATTTTCGGTCAGAATGACAAGTCAAGTACGTTTTGTAGTTAATTCAATCAGTTTTCCATTACTCAACCAGTTATTAAAAAATCAATGTTTTCCGACAAAGTGTCCATTTACTGGATCATCTGCCGCAAAGATTTCTCCGACAAGCACGGACACCTGCTCTTTATCGAAAAGTTCATCAAGAGCAAACTATGATTTATCATCAGCGTTCAGAGCTTCATTAACCAGAATTATTTGATCTTGAAATTGCACGTTATTAATATTATAAGCCGACGAGCCGAGACTACATTGTTTGGCCGGTCGTATGTATTTAATATAATACCTGATGCTTAGTTTTCCCACGTTGTGCTATGACGTCACTGTACAAGGATACTGCATTTGATGAAGTCCCATCTTGCTGCCGGAACAACCTTCAAAATTCAACCAAATGCACAATCTAAATTATTGGAACATAGGCATAGCAAACAACAAACATCATGATTATCAAGATAAACAAACTCCCGATAAATGCTGACCGATTTGCTGATCCTGAGTAAATGAAGACTTTGGTACAGACCTTTCTACTTCTTCGTTATCAATCTTGGGCTCCAACATACTGTGCCATATTGTACTGGTAGTGGGGACTCTGTCCGGCTCGTCCCCTGAAAGAAACAAAGAAATTAGGTCAATGCGTGTTCACTCCCAGAAACAAGCTAAATGGCTCTCTCCAGGGACTGGGGGCATTGGGAGAGGAATGTGGAAGCACATGTCTTACCCGGACGCTGGAGGATGATCCTGTTCCAGTCCAGGGCCTTCATCCTGACGGTGGGCCGGACCAGGGGCTTGTTAGGATACACCACGTTCCCCCTCCCGGGCCTGGGTGGGAGGGGAGGGGGGAGCTCCAGACTGTAGGTGAGCGTGCTCTCCGGTTGTCGCCTCTCTTGGTCCAGTTTTGTATCTGTTGGACAAAAGTTGTGTCCATCAATCTCTTTCATTGGTCGAAATTCATCTTAACTCTTACAAACTCATTCTCTTACATTTACAATAGAAGGATGGGAAATAGCATAAGGGAGTGTCAATTATACAGGTGGTAGATAACACTTTTCTCCGCATTAACTGTTTTATCAGATACTTTCACACTGATGTACATATTTTGGGTAATGAATTTAAAAGTATTAGATAAAACTTTTTTTCATACAACAGTTCTGGATTGCTCGGTGTCTGATCCAACAAAATGTTTCGCTGGAGGGGAAATATTCTTTGATCACCCAAACGTAAATGAGAAATGGAATTTTTCTCAACTTAACAATAAAATTTTGTTGTGAAGAGGTTTGGTTTTCAATCTTACCTATTAAATTGAGTAAAGAGGATTTCTGAAAAACTCCGTACGAATTAGGTTTTGTCCCTGAGTTTTCAAGCATTTCTGCAATACTACGTAACTCTCCCATCTTGGTCATTAACTTAGAGACCCTGTCCTCGTAGGATTTCACAATCTCCGTGTGGTCCCTTTTCATCCGTTTCATCTCCTCTATCAACTGTTTCTCGTTATCAGAATAACAATACTGGGAGTCCGGCCATCTTCGTGTGGCAGACGGCTCACCCATCCTCTGAAAACTCCGATCAAGTTCCATTTCTAAGGAATGTCCCTCAGCTCTTTCTATCGACGTTTCCTCTGGGATCGCTTCGTGGTCCCTGGAGGTCGCCATTGAGAACGGGGCCGACGTCCGCGAGGAGGTGTTCTTGTATTTGGTGTAGCTGTGTGATATGGTGTCTGCCGAGCTATCACTGGACGCGGTGCTCGCCCTTTGGATGGCCCACGGCGTCAGTGAGGCGTAATGTCCTGATCGGTCAACATCCGGGGTATTTTTAGTGTCCGGAAAATCTTCCTCAAGGTCTTTGAAGAAATCATTGATCAAAGATTTCTGTTTGGTTTCTGCCTCTGAAGAAACGGTGTCCGTGTTGTTGTTTCTGTTGATTGATGACGTAGGTTCTGATGACGTCATGCTTCGATAGTGCTTGTCCAGATGCTGGTTCTCATCTTGCCACACATACAGTAGCTCAGAATCTTCGAAAAAGCGGGCACCATGAATACTTTTGATGGTGCCCTTGCGAAACAGATCCTGAGCAAATTGTAATGCAGCAGTCCGCGTTTTGAACCTGACGGGATTTTGCACAATTAACGTCGTGACGAGGGATGAGCCTTTGAACGTTCCACTCGTTCTTCCGGGGGTCGGTCGCTCAAACGCCTACAATAGGAAGGGAAACCATGAATTAACATAAGTAATACAAACACATGCCAGCTGTTCTCAGGTATGGCATTCCTTCATGCTTTGGATTTATGTCGCTACACATGAATGATTTCGAGGTTATCTGATATTGCCGATATACTACATTAGAGGCTTTAAAAACATGTGTACACACAAACAAAGACACACAGATAGGGTTTCCTAAAACGGGACGACATTACAAATATTTATCGATGGAATTTCTAAACACGCACGCATGTAGTTATCAAATATTTGATTGCTTTAAAAGCAACATTCAAGTTGTACTTCTGAATGCAGCAACTTAGTTGTTGCTGGGAATAGGAGGGGGCAGTTCTGTAATTTAGTCGCTGATAGGTATAGCAGTGCAGTACTGATACTGCGTTACCTGTTCGGAAGAGTTTATCCAGTTATATATGGCTTGTTTCCTATAAAATCGAGCATTCTCGTATAAGTCCTCCCCCTGATGTCGCTGTCTGTACGCTCTACTGGGGCTGGTTGCATCGCGAACCTCTTTGGGTTCAGCATGTTTTGGAGGACCTTTGTCGGGTACGAACTGTGTGCCTGACTCTAAGCTAGCGTGGGGGTCCCTGACCCCTCGCGAACTGCTCACATTGTCCCTAGAAGAGGTCATGCGCCTGTATTCTTGCGCCAGTTGTTGTACATTCCTGTACGTTGGTTGTCCTGAACCTCTGCTTAGGCCACACAATTCCTTCCTCGAATACATGATTCAAGCAAAACACTGCACGCACCAAATCAGATATTTATGAAAGTGAAAGTCCAGCTAAAAGTTGAAAAGTTGTCGATTATCAGTATCCAAAACAAAATCGTTGTTGATGTTTAACAAACCGATCAGACATCCGACATGATATACCGGCATGTTATTCAATCCCTCATAACTGAATCCATTGAATACCTGTGGAGGTTTTAATTTTACTGCACACACCTAGGCGGCCTTCTGTTCTCTACTGGTTTACATATGTCCTCCAGATTCCTTTTTATGTAGCACTTAGTTGATAAGCTTTCTACATTTTCCGTTCTTTAAATCAAGACATTAATCGTACACTCGCCCAGATTCCAGGTTGACAACAAAAATTCAGAAGAACATTCTCCTGTCGCCCAAAAGAATCGTCGGCAAAGAAATTCCAGTTCACAATAATCTTACACAAACATAGTTCCTGGGATCTGCGGGTGCTAGCTCATCATTTTATCTATAGAGTTCTAATCCGCGCTAGTCTTTTTTTTACTTTCCCTGTCCTTGGCTGTACAAGGTGCGTCCATTGTGCTTGTCCGGCAATCGATCCATCCACACTACTATGTCCTCGTCAGGTCTCTATAAATGCCAGAGCTCAGAACAGGACTGATTTCTTCCCTAACTCACAGTAACTCGGTCTGTCTCTTTGTCAGCACAAGCCGGTCTCCAGTCGGGTGTTAGATCGACACAGTTCAAGTGGATTTAAGATGAGAAAGTTATTCTATCCATTGCAGATCCATGAATAATGGAGAGAGGTAGACCTCCCGAACTTTTCACGACTCGTCTTTTTTATATGTTGTGACAGACGACGGGTTCTCCTTAATATGTCGCCGACTGTGAAACCGACCCCTTGTTGTACACCAATTTATATAAATAAATTTCCACTAGATAAATTTTCTCTATTGCGACCTAAACAACTTATGCAAATGAGTTGACGGGTCGGCCTAATCATCAAGGTAACAAGAACTCTTCAATAGATTTCGACTTCATACGTATATATATTTCAAACAAGTGTCAATACAACTTTTTAAATCGAAAAATTGTAAAGGTTCACATAGGAAACTGGGCGAGCAAACACTAGTTCCGCTTGTCTGGAAGAGCATGTGTTTGCACAAAAGATTTAGAGTGTAGGGATCCCTATACGCTATCGTTTGGCATCTATACACTTTGTTGAAATAATCAATTGATTAACTTTTTAACATTGTGTAAAATCCCCCGGTAACCTCTTTGTTGACATCCACCGCGTTCTTTCTGGTTTCACAAAGACTGGTCATGGAAGGGTGCGCTAACTGCTTGAGAGAAGAGGCAGACAGGGCTGGTCACGTGATACTTATCTTGACGGGAAAATCAGATTTAAATCTCACCTTCTCAAAAAAAAAATTGCCAAAGTTCACCTGAGATAATTGGAACACTTAAGTTGCTGTGCAAAAGACAGGTATTAACATTTTTTATGGTTATTGTTCTAGGACATAGGATCAAGACCATTAGGGTTAATACGAGCAAAATGCTCCATCAAATTGATCGACTTTGTTTAATAAAGTAGCTCTTATTTGGATATAAAGATTATACTAAAAAAAATCTTTAACCACACGACAGTTTCCAAACTACACGTATAAAGCAAATGCAAACATTCCTAAAGCTCCCCATATATACATTACCCCGCATGATTGCAAGATACATAATACCTGTAAACAAACACACAACCTGTGCATCGTATATACATGTAGCTGTGGTTATATAATGCACTTCATATTCTGGAAAGCCAAATAACGAAAACTTGTCAGGTTTACCTTAGGAAACCACATCCTGCGGAAAACAATAATCGGCAAAATATAATTTGTTAAATCCACAACTATCTATAACACCAAACGCTAGACACCATAATTATGGATTATATATAAATACTGCAGCAACCGTGTCCATGATGCATTGGACTGTGAATGTAACATGCAGGAAATCGGTCAAGCTTTAGAGGCCCGAGTTAAATTGTCCAATTTTATGTCACTACAATAACTGCTCCCTTCTAATCATGTTAGAGGGTCACAAAGGCACCGTTAGAGGTAACGGTTTAATGACTAATCTCTTGCATCAATCAGTTTATGCCAATATGGATCTTTGATTGAAGATAATCTAATTAAAGAAACGCACGGGATTAGTAAGGTTTATACACCTACATGTACATGTCAAGGCGCTTCTGGACCTGAGTCACTGGAGTGAACGCGGGGTGGAAATAGCAGGCCGGTGTGTAATGCGGAGAAGTGTGCCAATTCGTCACATTCACACGCCATTTAATTAATAAAATAAGAGCGTACAATAAGTTCTTTCTTAATCACGGACCGCAAGTTCTGGGGAAAAATGCTCGCTAATAAGTCATCGATAGCTGTAGGTTCAATGAGAAAAACAAATTAAAAAGAAACCAAACCTGGGTCTTTTTCCACCATACCAGACAATATTAGGAGTCGTTATATATATGGTTCCATGCAGTGTACTTCAATAACGTCTACGACTCACCCCCGGGGTAATGTGCAACACTGTACCCCGCAATGCACAAGGTCAACCCCCTCCACACCCCGTAGTCTCTGTGGTACACTTAACAAGACTACCCGGTCATCAGCTCCGTCACGTTAAAGCTGTACCCCTCGGTCTGTTTTCCTGGGGCCTCTTTGTATACATGTTTGCCAAACATTGTTGTTTATGTGTACATTGTGTCTCTGTTTGGTCATTACAGAAAAGAAAACAACTGAAGGGGGATATTTAGGCCGTAATCATACAATCGTCTGTCAATGAGGGAAAAACGCAATTATAGCCGGCCTGGCCATAACACTGCACAGTGTACACTTCTATCATACGTATATAATATTGAAAATCTGAATCAAATCATTCTAAACTTATTTATGACAAGCTAGATATCCATAAATAAGTGCAGAATTCTTTGATTTAAAAAAAAAACTTTTAATATAACACAGATTCATGTGCATGCACCTGAGAACGGTTGAAGCTAGCTCGTAAGTTCGTATTTGTATGCAATTATTTTTTTCCAATACCCTTTATATCTCTCTTTTTATGTTATCAAATACAGTTGTCTTTAGATAGTTTATAGAAGTAATAAACTTTCCATACTGAAAAGAATGCAGCAATACTTTTAGTATAGTTACAATAGACCGGAAATGCAACCGGTTTGTGTTTCCGGTTTCGTTTGTTGTTTCTGCAGTATAATTAAATGCTTATAAAACTTTTTGTTAAATTGCCTCAGACATGTAATTCTATTCTTGAACATTGATAACACATCGTAAGAGAATTGACCGTCGATTTTGAGCGACTCAGTCCACGATTTGAAAAGAACTAATTGATCATAGAATGTTGTCATTCATTACAAAATGTCATAGAGGCTGTCTATTTAAATACAAATTTAAATCTCAACAGAAGGTTTGCAACAGATGGCTATTCAATAATTTTGCGCTTTAGAGTGACTATCTCCGCTAGCTATACTGAGGGAAAACATTTTAAAGGTAATATATAGTAGAAGTTAATATTCCATGTGTTCATATGATCAAGATCACGTGACATTGATTATTCTCTGATGTTAATTAGAATAAAATTGCATCCAGCAATAATACCATAACTTCCACAAAACAATCAATAGATGCTTTTTTATCGGACGTTTTTGTATGGAGTTGTATTTACCTTTCTTGTATTGGTAAAATGGTTAGGGGGCAAGATGCGCTTTTTCCTATCTTCATTCTCACGAGTTTTGATTTTCACTTTGGCTCCAAAACAGATGTCCCTTCCCATTATACTTCTGATTTAAATCCTATTGTATCCTTTGGTTTGAATTGCGACTAATTCTAGGTACGGTATAACTAAGCCATTGTGAATGCATGCGCTTATTATTGTAATCCATTATGGTGTGCATGCGTATTGAGTCCGTTAAATCCCTCACACGACATGCAAGCACGTGCCATCCCGGAGTATCCAATCCAGTAATCAGAAGCAGTCGCTGGATGTCCGCGGGAAAACCTCTCCATAATGCATGCAGGTTTCCCGTCCGGCGAACGTTTTTGATTGAGATTTGCCTCGCTTCCAAACACAGCCACGCAGTGAGTGTGGACTTTATCTTGATAACGTCACTTCGTAATAGGTAGAACCGGAAATTTTTCAGCGCTCGAGAAATATTTACATTTTTACCTGTCCTGAATGAAAACGAAGAGCGTCCTGCAATGAATCGCGCTGTAATTGTGTACACAATATTGGATTCAAGTAGGGGGGACACTAACGGTGTTTTGACGGGTTCTCTTTGCAGATGTCCAATTTGTTTCCAGATTACTGCTTTTCAATGTTGAGAATCGATAAAGCAAATCATTTGTGAGGTAACAGGGTTAACTGTTTTTCCGGTTTGTTAGGGTTTCCTACTTTCAGTTCACACGGTCCATTTGAAATTTCCAAAAATACCGGAAATACCATTAACCAAATTTAATTAAGATTTCTAAATATTATGATTAACCAGATTACTTGAATTTAATTGGCTACATCATTCACTTTAGATTTTGCACGTGACCATACAAAAGATATTCACCAGTCCTTAGAGACAGAAAGGATATCATAGGTTGAGTGCACTTTTTACCGGTTTCAATTATCTAATACTTTCTTGGCACCACCACCCCCTCCCCCCGTCAAGCTTTATAAATTTCATTGTCATTTCGAAAGGATAACACAATTCGTGCATCTCTCATTGGTCCGTTCGATGGAATTTCGGGGGGGGGGGGGGTCTTTACTTCAACAGGAGAGGACGTTTAGCCTTAGTCCTTACTCCCTCAGCCATCAATGCTGTGTAAGGACTCTCGACAGACTTCTTGTTCCAACGTGCTGGGAACTGAGGGAGGGTAAACCCCCCAATCCATGTATATAGCCAGAACAAGTGCGTCGTTTGTTGAAATAACATCGTTGAACATTAACTTGATTGTTTGTAAGGACCCTTGTATCACCATGTATTGGCGGTCCAAAATTTATTGCTTCACGGGAAAAGATAAACTGGCAAACCTTTGTGTTTAGAAATAACTTTTTGACCGCACATTCCTTTGACAGAAAAGATTCGGGTATATGAAAAGGCATTTGACGGGTAGTCTTAACCTCTCAGCAAACAGTATGGGGCTGTTTCAATTACAAATCGTCAACTATTTGCACGCGAGGTGCAGTTTGTCAACACTGGGCCATTTATAATCCTAATCTCTCCAACATTCACAATTAAGAAGACTCAACATTTCAGGATCATTATTACTGGTTTGATTGATTGCATTCGATATTTGCGTTTCATCAACATGATTACCGCCCCTTTGTAATTTCAAGGGCTCTGGAGATAATCGGCTTAAGAGAAAATCTTATTTTTGCACTGTCCTTTGGTGAGAATTGTTTTACTTACCTCGAAGAGAAATCTTTCCTTACGGGAATCTCACACAATGGCTCGCCGCTCCTACAATGCAAGGTTAATCTGACAATCACAATAGATTTTAACTCGTAAATTAAACAATTACAACGCCGATCGCTTTTGAAAAGAAAAAAGATAGCGAAGAACGAACGCAGGGATTATAGATTTCTTTTCAAGAGATTCCTCTTTTTACAAGTGAGGAATTTACTAAATGTACAACGCCATTCCAACTTCAGGCGGTTTTCGCGTTTTGCCGTGTCATATATATATATATATATATAGGTACACGATACCTCATATCGTATTGAAATATTATTTTTTTAAAAATAAAGAAATTGCTGTATATTTTTATATATCAAATTCAACAAAATGAGATCAGCTGCAAAGCGTTCAGTGTCGAATTGTAAATTTTGAATTTACTCCGTGAGTAAAAATGCAAAACTTATAATATGTCAAAAATGGACTATATATATATATATATATATATATATATATATATATATATATATATATGCTTTACAATCATCCAGTTCAACTAGTATCGATCTGCGAAGGATTGAGACCTGTCGGTGGGACAGGAATGTGGGTAAACATTACTACACACCTTTAATTAAGCCCTGCTCGTGATGTGACCTATATGTACAATGTGTCCCCCGGGGTTCAATATGTGCATAACGTGGACAAATAGAAATGTGTATGTTAAAAAAAATTAAATCCTGAAGAAACGAAATTTTAGTGAATAAATAAAAGAGTTTTAAAAATGGAGTGGAAAAAACTAAAGCAAATCTTACCAGATAAGGGGTCTGTAAACTGACCAGAGAGGCACACAGAGACACTAGTTGTACTGAGTAGTATACGAACGGCGGGCACTAATGAACTACAAGGCACTTATTGTCCGATGTGTTAGTCCTCTGTCAGTGAGATGTCCTGGCCCACACCACGACAGGGTCTCCTACTCGCGGGCACGGGTCGCTTTAGCAAGATTCGGTGTCGTACTCAGTACAACCCATTAAGGAAATTAACGCAACGTGTTCGGATACGACCCTCTCCGGTCGGCCATTGATGAAAGGCAGGGAATACCTACATAATTACCTTGCGGAGAGGGCCTTTTAAATGGTAGAAATTGTCTCAATGTCAATGGTGGAACGACCTAAAAACACCTCCATAGTAAAGAAGTATTTTATCTGTCATAGATTGAACTCTGGTGTTCCACCACTCTCTGGTCACATAGTGGCTGTGGAGAGGGGGCCGGTAGATACACGGGACAGCTCAATGGTTCATAGAATATTCACCAAAATACCAGAGGGCGATTCATTGATCGATGCTTCTCTGAGAGAGAGAGAGAGAGAGAGAGAGAGAGAGAGAGAGAGAGAGAGAGATGGTGTAAGGATTTTTTGGTAAAAAAATATTTGATTATACTTATAGTATAAATGGAAAGAGAGAGATGGTGTAAGGATTTTTTAGTAAAAAAAAATATTTGATTATACTTATAGTATAAATGGAGAGAGAGAGAGATGGTGTAAGGATTTTTTGGTAAAAAAAAATATTTGATTGTACTTGTAGTAAAAATGAAGAATTAGGATTATCAATAGTGTTTATTATTTTTTTTTAATGACGAGAGGGTGTTCATTTTTATGACCTTTGCATAGTTTAATAATGTGTTATGGGTGCGCGAAGTTCTAAGGTGTGATGTTACGTCTGTGTCGGAGTTTTCCCGTTAAGAATCTGCTGAGGTGATACGCATTCCTCAGCTATTGACACAGGTGAATTTCTGACCTAGCAGTGAGATTAAGGTAATATGATGTCACGAATGATCGGTATTAAATGTCGTCTGTCAGTTTTCTTGGCGGGATTTGTCACCGATTTGTACAAAAACAAGAACAACCACACTGGGTGTGTATACATACATATCGGGCGCTTTATGTTCGGGACTGGGCCAATTCTACATTAAATATTATTTCGATTACACTCAATATTGATCAGCCATTATTCTGACAAGGATACTTACAGCCTTTTAAAGTACAAAGGGGTTTTTCTCTCGATTGAAAGACATCAAAGAAGAAAAAACATACATCTTGATTTAGAATTTGAGTAAGTGTAAAATCTGTTAATTGGGTTTGCTTTGAAGTTTATGTGTGGTAAATTATGAAGAATGACGTTCATGGTCCAGCTACAAGGGCTTGTCATGAGCCCCTCAGAAAGAGGAAATTTTATATCACCGGCAAAAATAACTAGAATTCGGAGTTCAGGATTAAATTTCCTTGGGTTGCGGGCTGGGGTCGCGTGCATTCTTTTGGTTTCTAGTTTACAAAGGGCTATCATGAGAGATCTTTGAGGGCATTCTGTACGATCCGGAGAAATGCAATACAAGAAGCCTAGCTTTACTCAAACCACTGGCTGAGCTTCCACACTGGTGCACCCCAGGCAGGCATTATCTTGTGAAATATGTCAGATTGAGGTAGATACGTACTTTTGTTTTGTCCATATATTACTATATTCCGATTATCCATATCATTTTAAATAAAAAAAAAATACATACAATGTCCTTATACTTTGTAAGTATATTTACATGTCTGATCAATCTGTACGGGGTTAGATATCTCTTCTAATCATTATATTTCTATGCAAGGGTACCGATTGATACGCACATCACCATTTTGTTAATATGAATATTCACAAAGGGCAGAAAATAAAAATTAAAAAAAATATCAGACTGAAAAATAAAAGCCATTGCATACCTTGTATGGGGATGTCCGATTATATCCTCCGATTATACGTTTAACTACTTAAATGAGAACTGGTCCTGTCTTATTGTGTTTAAATGGCTCTGAATTGTCCCAGGAACCAAGAGGGAATCATTCTGTTATAAGTCTAACAACACACATCGTAAAACCCTCATACCTACTTAAACTGGGGCCTTTGTCAAAATAGTCGGTCCCGCTTGATAAAGCGATATGAATGAGAGACGTACACGGTCAAGAATTCCCGCTATCCGCTAATGACAATACAATCCGGAATGTCAACGTGCCCTGGGGGTTCTAGACTTTACACATGCCACCGTTACTTACCATCTATTATTGTTGAGTAAGTTATTTTCTATTATAATGTATAATGATATCAAATGTACCAACAATAGCTCTACGATTTGGGCCGTGTTAGAATGACAAATTAATTGGTGTAATTGTCTCTGAACCACTGGACTGTTGGTAAGTCAATTGTCGGTTCTCGAAGCATGTTACCGCTGGGGGTGGAAATGCAGTGGTCTTAAAACACATGCCACCCAGCGGGTATACGGTGTCTGGTCTACCCCGCGGACATCAGGCCTGACCTTTATTTTATTTGGAGGTCGACAAGGACTTGTGGCCGTATCAGGTCAAGCCCCGTTCCAACAGAGGAAGAAATTTTGATTTTATTAAAATGAATAATAATTTATATCTTTTTGAAACATGATTTCATATTAAAAAAATGATTTTTTAGTGAATATTTTTTATTTATCTAGAAAAAATTTGTCTTGGTTGTAAAGTTTAGAGTTTAGAATTTGCTGTAAATTGATTCATAATTGTAATTATCAAATGAACCAAGTCAAGAAGTTCAATTTTATAGAATAAAAATGACTTATGAAAAATATATATAAGCAATTTCGTGATAGTTTTAGCCTGTGAAATGCTCTTGAAGACCTGAGATAACACTGATAACTTATATAGTAGAACTATGAAACAATTGTAGCCAATTTAAAAATAAATTGAATAATTTTTCATTGCAAAATTGGAGAAAAAATACTTTTTTATTTTTTCACAAATCCCAATTTAATCTAATTCATACTATTTCTTTCTTTCAATTTTATTTCGGTTTAAATATCTATACCTAAGAAAAATCATTTTTTCACATGTGTGCATATTAATTTCATATATTTCAAATTTGACAGACAATTTAAAGCATAACAAAAGTATTTATCTAAGTTTCATAGCTTGCTTCCGAATCCTTTTTATAACTATCTAATACTTAATTCCTTCTGTGCAATTATGTATTGTATATCCATATCTATTCGCGATCAAATAATATTTAGATCATTATCAACCGATTCTTTTACGAGTCAAACCACTCGAATACAAATTGGAAATAGAACCTAAGTGTAGTAAACAAAGAGGAGGAAGCTTTTATATTTCATTTTAAGTTAAGCATACAATCTATACATACGGGAGATAATGTCACTAACTACATTATCATCACAAGTTCAAATTCAATTTATTATTAATCATGACAAGTTAAAGTTTAAATTCAAATTTATTCACTCGAACCAAATATTTTGGTACAAAAGGAACATATATACAAAATAAACATTGATACAGATAAATACATATGCAGGCAAAAGGTAGGAAATAAACGTATAACAGAATTCTCTAAAGTATATATTTATTTATTATTTATTCATTTGATGGTCATTAAAACTATTTCTTTATATTAGAAGGGAAATAACTCGTTTGTTCAATGAATTGATTTGCATGAATTTATTATATTCCTTTGCGTTGCTTATGAATTCAATGAATGAATATTTTAAGGTATTAAAAAAATCAAATTAAATTCAGTGAATATAAAAAATATTGAAATCTAATATCACTCATGTTCTTTGAAAACTTTGAAAAACATCAAAACTTCTGCGATAAAAATCGGGTTATTGGGGTTAATATACTGACCCTATAATTTCCCTGATATTAGTACATGTAATATGGATGCACATATGATTCAGTAAGATTTTAGAATTTTAATGAAAATAAACTTGATCAATCCATTTTTTTTCAAGTTGTGAACTGTGTTTTTGTCTTTATTTGATTTTGACAAATAAATAATGATTTATATAGTATCGTACATGTATATTGAGTACTTCAATGACATGATAAATGACCTGTAAATCTTTGACTTCTGCATGGACGTTGCCCGCTACTATCATTTTAAGCATCGATAATATATTTTTTTTATTTACACAAAATCCATTTTCCTTCTCTTAAATATTTGAGGAATTTTGTAGAAATTGATATCTGTGTATACGTTCTTTCAAACCTCTCTTCAGAAAAAGACTGAACATCCTTCATTCTTATCGGTGATCTAGAGGGCTTTCACTCTTATCGGGAAGGGGGGGGGGTAGATGTAGATACATGTAATAATCAAGTCACATGTTTACAAATGGAAAGTTCACCGGTTCCATGGTGTAGTGGTTATCACGTCTGCTTAACACGCAGAAGGTCGCGAGTTCGAGCCTCGCTGGAACCTACTTTTTTCATATACCAGACAGATTTCGCAAACTTTTTTTTACTTATGATACAATAGATATTAAGATTACTGAGTATAAGAAAAAAAAACTGAACATGGTATGGCATGTGAAATGATAATGTTTTGTTTATTTTGATTGATAATTAGCTCATTGTTGAGAAATTTGACATTCACTTGATATTTAGTATTTTGTAACACATAAGCATTGTGACTATGCATTTTTAGTGGATTTAATTGTATGATAAATTTTTAATTGACTTTTTTAACTTTCACAACATATGTATGTACACACATGACATGATGTATCATGAATGCATTTGTAGAGACATAATACATAATCTTTAAATTATTTCTAATTATCTTTATAATGTTGTACAATTCTCATGTAGTGAAAGCTGATTTGGAGAGAGAGAGAGAGAGAGAGAGAGAGAGAGAGAGAGAGAGAGAGAGAGAGATGGAGAGAGAGAGAGAGAGAGAGAGAGAGAGAGAGAGAGAGAGAGAGAGAGAGAGAGAGAGAGAGAAGCAGGCATTGTATACATGTATAATCCATTCTATACTCAATTGAGGACAATGGAAATAATAGGGAAAATTCACTGAAATGAAAAAAAAAACCAAAATAACTTCACCATATCTACATAACTACAATTTTTCACATACATGTATTTTCTGCCAGTGGCTTTCATATTCCTTATATCTACAGTTTTAAAAGCAAATATTTCTCAGTTAAAAGTCTTTCTGTTTTGACATTTTTCAATGCATGTATATAAGGTATTGGATTACTTTTATATTTACACGAAAAAAAATATATATATTGTTTCACAATAAGAGCTATCAAGTTAAATTTTTTTTTTATAAATTTCTCTATTTTTATATTTTCCAAAAAGAACTGATTGTATATTATATGCAATTTAAATTCTAAACTGTATCAAAATCCACTCTTCAACATCACACCACAATTCTTCAACAATATTACATTCATAAAATGAATGTTCAATATTCTCTTCATCTATTTTACAAAAAGTGCATACAGCACTCTGCTTTTTTATATTGAAAATTTGTTTACGAGGGTTGTCCCGAAATTGCGTAAACTGAGGGCAATACTTATATTCTGCTCACTGATATTCGTCAGACAACTGTATTTTGATCACTGACCCTTTCTCAAACACTACCCCATAATTCAAATAGGTGCTTAAAAGTTCATTGAGAAACAAAATAATTTATTTCAGCGGGTTTTGCCAGGCGACGTCGAAAATACATTTGTAGGCGGCCTTCACATCGTTCATGATAACATTCGCGTTCTGTTTCCGAAACTTCTTCACAACGTCAAGGCTTTGTGATTACGGAACTCTATTTGTGTGGAGTTCCGTAATCACAAAGCCTTGACGTTGTGAAGATGTTCCGAAAATGTCTTGGAAAATAAATTATCTTTGATCATGTATCCTGAGTGCACGTTCACTATGCATTTCTAGTGTGGTCTTTTAAATTCTTCCAAACGATCTGCCGACTCCAAACCTGCCCTGTATTACTGCCTAACGTCTATCTTCCCGAAATGTGTCGTTTTGTCGGCCAGGGTGTGTTTTTCACTTGATGTCATCATACTCGTCCGATGATGCCAGACTACTTATTCACAAAACGCATTTCTAGGCGATTTTGGAAATTTTATTTTCTTTAAAATCGGCTTAGGAATTTTCTAGGTCTTCACAAAATTTTATTAGTTATCTCTACGGCGCCTCAAACGCTGACGTCGTCATTTTACTACGACTTCACACATATATTTGTCACAAAACGCGATATAAATCTTTAAAAATTTCGTTATAACCAAATTATTTATTGGGTAAATAATAGATTAAATAACAAATCTAAATGCATTTTTTTATTTGATTTTTTTTAATTCGAAGAGTACTCATCCACGCACTTTTCATTTCTTTTTGTTGATTTAATTTTCAATTTTGACATTGTGCCGCATGTCAACATTATGAACGAGTATGCTTTCATTTTCCTAATTTAAGTTCATACAACATAAATTTAATTTTAACTACTTGAACCCTTTCTGGCACAAGTTTCACCTTCATGTGTCTTCGATTAAATGAATAAGCGCCTTTTTCTACGCAATTTGGAACAAACCTTGTATTTGTAGGAACAATCCTAGGAAGTATTTGATACTGTAGCCAAATGCAGTTTGAGTTCCAAAATTTTATTCCAGGCTGTTTTTGAATAGTTTTAACCGTTTTCTCTAGATTCTGACAGTTTCCTAATTTTGATTCATAAATGAAATTTAAAGTTTTAAAAAAAATTAAAGCAATGCTTTCTTATATCCTCTCCCACTTTCATACTAGTAAATAAGACCATTAATGTATATACAATTCTTTAATAGAATATATAAGTGATTGCTTTCTCTACTCTTTATCATCGTCTATCATTGTTTTATTGTTAATTATAGCAGGATTTTTGGAACGGAAAACTGTGATATCATTTCAACATACATTCTGTCTCTAGTAGATTTCATAACCTGGGATGGGAATAGTAAACTGTATATCTGTATAGTGTATTTTGATAATACGAATAAACTGTGGTGATTCAACTCTGGGAATCAAATCTAGACCGATAAGTTTCGGATATATTGTCTGGTGGAAAAATGTTCTAGCAGAGCGTGGTTTCGATCCACGGACCTCTGGGTTATGGGCACAGCACGCTTCCACTGCGCCACTCTGCTTATAATTAGGTGTTGGTAGATTTAAATAGACATACTAGGTATATCAAACAAGTACGTGTAATAAACTGAAGTGATTGCATCAGAAAACATAGGAGAAAACATGAAGGTTTGTTTCACATACCTTGGCAGGAAGAGTAGACAACCCTTCGGTATAACATAGAATGGGGTATTCATAGATTTGTAGAAGGCTCACACCATGATATAAAGATATAATGACTAACACATTAATTGTAGAAATTGGAGTTCTTGATAAATGTACAAAAATACTGAATGAATTGAATTTTTCGTCTATTAATTAAGTTCATAAACCTTTTCCGCACCATTCTATCTTAGTGAATGTCCTAGCTGCCTTCAACTGGTACTCGGAGAACATTTACAAACATAAACTTTGTATTTAACTGAACTGATTTAGTTTTTTTTTTATATCAGGAACGATAGCTTATGCATAAAATCGATATCTTTGGATGTCTGATTAAAAAAAAGTTTTAGCAGAGCGTGGTTTCGATCCACGGACCTCTGGGTTATGGGCCCAGCACGCTTCCACTGCGCCACTCTGCTTGATTTTGTTTTGTGGCAGATTTAAAAAGACTTGCATGTAAGGGTGGCGTGTAATACTTAAACTGATTGCATCAGACATATCATAAACCACATCTTATTCCAGTAGCATATGCTATAGAGAGTTTTTGTAAAATGGTATACAATTGTATGTGAGCAAACGTGTATAATGAAGTTATCAAGTATCAGTTTTAGTCACAAAATATTTCGAAAGTTAAGAAAAAATGAATATCAAAAAGTTCTGGTTGATTTTGATGTTTATCCTGTCACAAGAATAGATAATAATCTTTCATTTGAATTAAAGTCATACGTATATTCATGTACATGCATGTTATATACAAAATGTGAATAATAGTAATAGTATTCCTTAGTATTCAGCAATGTTTACATGATTCCTTGGTAGAATATATGAAGCTGAGCTTTCTGATAATAAATATAGGATCTCATGATTTGCGACGGTGTATGATATCTATCCAACTCGTTGTGTGTTTTCTATCCCCGAGCCTTGGCGAGGGGATAGAAAACACACAACGAGTTGGATAAAAATCATATACCATCGCAAATCATGAGAGTTTCTTTTATCACATGTTTCACCACGTATTTTGTTAATCTGAATTCTTTCTGTACAAATTAGAATTGTGAACCACACAACACATGAACTACGAGACGTCAACAACTTTACGCAAGGAAAAAAGTTCCTTGAAGTTTAACAAACAAACATTTCATTTTCGAGCAATTCCTTTATGAATTCATGAAAAATAAATAAAACAACATTAAATGCTTCACTTTTACAACTCAAAATTTTTCAACTGTATCATTTTTTAGTTTTTCATTATACGTAAATCAACTGGCTAAACCTACGTAATGTTTAATTATGACGTCACGTGGCGTAAGAACACAAAGTTAAATATCAAAAATTTATCCCATGAGTGATATCCACCGTATATTGAGATAAACATGAGATAAAAAGTAATTGCTTCTTTACTCTTTATTATCGCCTATCATTGAAATAAGGAGAATTTTTGTTTTATTGTTAATTAAAGCAGGATTTTCAAAACGGAAAACTGTGATCTCATGTCAACATACATTCTGTCTCTAGTATATTTAATAACATAAACTGTATATCTGTATAGTAAATTTTGATAATACGAATAAACTGTGGTGATTGAACTTTGGGAATCTAATCAAGAACGATAAGTTGCGGATATATTGTCTGGTGGAAAAATGTTCTAGCAGAGCGTGGTTTCGATCCACGGACCTCTGGGTTATGGGCCCAGCACGCTTCCACTGCGCCACTCTGCTTATAATTAGGTGTTGGTAGATTTAAATAGACATAGGTATATCAAACAAATACGTGTAATAAAGTGAACTTTACTTTACATCAGAAAACATAGGAGAAAAAATCAATTATTGTTTCACATACCTTAGCAGGAAGATTAGACAACCCTTCAGTATAACATAGAATGGGGTATTCAT
Source organism: Magallana nippona (assembly GCA_033439105.1). Taxonomy (NCBI): domain Eukaryota; kingdom Metazoa; phylum Mollusca; class Bivalvia; order Ostreida; family Ostreidae; genus Magallana; species Magallana nippona. Next base: position 53,302,548 of record CM065922.1, read on the forward strand.
AGATTTGTAGAAGGCTCACACCATGATATAATGATAACATTTTAAGCGTTAATAATGACTAACACATTAATAGTTGAAATTTGAGTTCTTGATAAATGTACATAAATGCTGAATGAATTGAATTTCTCGACATAATGTAAAAGTATTTGCAAAAATGCAAGAAGCAAGCGAAAACCTGAAGGAGAACAAAGTTCAAAGTGTTCAAAGGAATATTGGAGAAGGTTTGGACATTATAAAGCATAGACAAAAGTTAATTAAACTGGCTGATTCCTCTGAGGCAGGATGGAGGGCGGTGGATGAATAAACGAAAAATCCCATTGCTTCAGATTCCGAGGACGAAAAGAAAATAAGCAAAGCACAGACAAGGGCTGAACGAAAAGTCAAGGAGGCTAAAGCGAAGAAAAGGAAGGACTTCCGAGATTCAGCAAGACCATATCAGAAGCCTTCGTGGCCGCATACATCAGCTGAAAATACCACATGGAAGTCTGGACACTGTTATAGATGTAACAAGAGGGGTCACTGGAGGAAGGATTGCACCGAGAAAATGAATGAAGACAAGATAAGTACATTTGTTACTGAAGTAAATCATTTGATAAGTCAGAACAATAATGACAAGCCCATTGGCAATACAAACAAAGGTCAGTCATGCATTAAAAATATTTCACCTGTTGGTAGTTTAAGGGAAAAGTTAGGTCACTGGTGTTCGATTGGAACAAACAGGTATGTGTTAGACGTGTTAGAAAACGGCTATAAAATGCCATTGTTTACAACACCTGAGCCGATTGAGTTGAAAAATAACAGGTCTGCATTGATGAATAAACGGTTTGTAGCTCAAGAAATTGAAAAGCTTTGCTACAAAGGTTGTATAGAAGAGGTAAAAGATAAACCAAGGGTGATTAATCCCTTAACGGTGGCTGACGGAAAAGGAAAACAGAGGTTGGTATTAGACGCTAGACATATCAATCCACATTTGTTTAAGTATAAGCACAAGTATGAAAATGCAGATGTTTAAAAAAATGTATTTGAAGAAGGTGATTTCATTTTTTCATTTGATTTGAAAAGTGCGTATCATCACATTATGATGCATGAGTTAGACAAGGAGTATTAAGGTTTCAAATGGAATAACAAATATTATGTGTTTAAAGTTTTACCATTTGGTCTTAGTACTGCTGGGTACATTTTTTCAAAGGTAATGAGAGAAATTGTAAAGTTCTGGAGGACAAAAGGTTTTAAAATTGTTTTGTATCTAGATGATGGCATTGGAGGTGCTTCAACATTACAAGAAGCAGAGGTGGTAAGTTCCGAAATTCAGGGAGATTTAGAAAAGTTTGGTTTTTTGATAGCAGAGGACAAAAGTTACTGGGATCCAGTACAGGAATTAGTCTGGTTAGGGTTAGTTTGGAATACAAAAATCAATAAAATTATGGTTACACCAACAAGGGTAAATAGGCTTAAAATTTGTATTTCGAATGTTTTTGAAAGTTATGAAGCAGGTCTTATCTGGTTTGATGTTAGAAATATTGCATCTGTTGTTGGGCAAATAATCTCAATGCAAACAGTGTTTGGTAGTGTAGTCAGACTAAGGACACGGTTTTTGTATTATTAATTATGAACAGCTCCAGTTGGAATTCTAGCGTGATGTTGTCCGAAAAAGCTATGAATGAACTCAAATATTGGTTTACATCTGTGGATAGAATTAATGAATCGGGTGCTACATTAAGTCAGTTGACTAAAGAGGATGTTAGCTCTATTGTTGTTTATTGTGATGCGTCAGACACAGGGTTTGGTGGTCATTCGACTATGGGTTCAGAGATTGAACAAACTGAGTTGGAGTGTTATGGAGTATGGAATGAATGGGAGAATATGCAAAGCTCTACTTGGAGAGAGCTTGAGACGGTAAAGAGAATTTTAACAAAATCAGTTGATATTGTTGAAGGCAAGTCAGTTGAAGTGTATTCGGATAATAAAAATGTACAGCACATTCTGAAGGTGGGTAGCAAAAAGAAAAAGCTACAGGAAATTGCAATGTCAGTGTATACTTTTTGTGACGAACAAAAAATAAAGGTAAATTGTAAATGGGTACCTAGAGCAGAAAATGTAAGGGCAGACAGTTTGAGTAGAATGTCGGATTGTGACGACTGGTCAGTGAAACAATGTGTTTTTGAATATTTTGACAATATCTGGGATCCTCATACATTCGATAGATTCGCAGATCTAAATAACAGTAAGTGTAAAAATTTCAATTCTAAGCGCTGGTGTCGAGGATCGAGTGCTATTGATGCATTTTCACATGTATGGACAAATCATTTAAATTGGGTAACCGTTGTGCCTTCGCCAATGTTGATTCCTAAGGTGGTAAGAAAAATTGAAAATGATAAATGCAATTGCACCTTGGTTGTTCCAGAGTGGAAGTCAGCTCCCTTTTGGGCTATGTTAATTGATATTAAGGGAGATTTTAATGCATATTTAAAAAATCACACCATGATGCATAATGTTCATGCAATTTGTAGAGGAATGGGAAACAATGGAATATTTGGGAAAAGGAATTTAGCATTTAACATGATTTTTTTTGAAAATAGAGTTTTGAGATATTTAAAATATTTTTACAGGAATAGGACTTCATGACAGAATTATGAAGACTGCAGAAAAACATGGCGTTGAACCTGGAAGTTATTTAGCAGAATTATGTCCTTCTCTTAGTGACTGGATTCTGTCGAGTAAAAGTGATAATACCAACTGATCTTATTTCAACGCTTATAGAAGATGGGAAGTTTTCATTAAAGCGCAGGGAAACAGTGCATTACCGGCGAGTCCTGTACACGTGGCTCTATACTTGACGCATCTGCTCCAGACCGGATCATCTCAACATCCAGTGAATAATGCTGTTTATGCGATTAAGTGGGCTCTTGAATGTGCGGGTTTTCCAGATCTTACAAAAAATTCTTGCGTTACGTCTTTACAGGAGGCAGCGAAGCGTAAAGACAGTCGGGCTGTTAATAAAAAAGAGCCGATTTCCAAAGACATTCTTATTGAATTGTGTGATAAATATATTGATGAAAGTGATATATTGATTGTTAGAAATTTGACAATGATTTTATTTTGTTTCGCGGGTTTTCTCAGATTTAATGAAGTGAGTTCTTTAAAATTTAAAGATGTTCATGTGGATGACGAATATATTGTGTTAAACATTCAATAATCAAAAATGACCAATACAGACAGGGAAATGTGGTGGTTATCGCAAATGGTGTGACGTCTGCATGTCCAGTAAAGATGTACTTGAGATATTTAGATTTATTGGTTACTATTGAGGACAAAGATTTTTTCTTATTTAGACCAATTTTTAGGTCAAAAATGTATGTAAATTAATATACAAGAACAGAAAGCTTAGTTATACTTCAGCTAGGAGTAATCTTTTGTCTATGTTAAAATCAGTTGCAGGGGAGCATGTAAACATAGGAATTCATTCTCTTAGGTCAGGTGGGGCAACTGTGGCAGCAAGTTCAAATGTTGATGAAAGATGGTGAAAAGGCATGGCAGGTGGAAGAGTGATTCGGCCAAAGATGGCTATATTGTATATTCCATAGATAAACGCCTGTTGGTATCGAAATTGTTGAATTTATGATTATTTGTTTTCTACAGTTGTATTCACCCCCTTCTTTGTTTTTTCTAGACCACGGCTGGCTGTCAGGCATTTTGATGTTTGTGTTTGTTTTTTAATGTAAGTAGTAAAGTTAATACTTGTATTTTCCCGCGTTTCGGTAGTAATAGCGGGAAAATGTTGTATTTACGGAACGGTGCATTATATTATGGAATAGTCCATTAGCAGCCAATAGAATTGGAGAATTGAGCAGGTTTTAGACGGGTGTTATTCAGGTATTCACTTCTAGCCGCCGCGCGTCAGGAGTTAGACAAAATTTAATAAACATTTTATTGTTAAGTAACTTTATATAAGATATATAATCATATGTTGTGAGGTCTGTTCGATCACAACCTCCTTGCATCCAGCGGCACCTGGCAACAGACACAGGTTTTCTAGAGCTTTTAAATTGCGATATTTATCGTTTTATCTCTAGTTTTTTCCTGGCCAGCCCTGATGCTTTGTTTAAAGGGGAGTTTGGTTCTGATTTTGAGATTGATTTTTTATGTATATCAATACACTAGTAGATTCTATATATTTACATATGCTGGTTCATCGTGATGCATCGTGATGTTTTTCTGTAAGTTTGTCTGTATATATGTATATATATATATATATATATATATATATATATATATATATATATATATGACTATATGTAGTAAATTACCGGCGTCCAGCGACCACGGCTGGCTGTCAGGCATTTTGATGTTTGTGTTTGTTTTTTTAAGTAAGTAGTAAAGTTAATACACTTTGTATTTAACTGAACTGATTTAGTTTTGTTTGATATCAGGAACGATAGTTTATGCATAAAATCGATATCTTTGGATGTCTGATTAAAAAAAAAGTTTTAGAAGAGCGTGGTTTCGATCCACGGACCTCTGGGTTATGGGCCCAGCACGCTTCCACTGCGCCACTCTGCTTGATTTTGTTTTGCGACAGATTTAAAAAGACTTGCATGTAAGGGTGGCGTGTAATACTTAAACTGATTGCATCAGACATATCATAAACCACATCTTATTCCAGTAGCATATGCTATAGAGAGTTTATGTAAAATGGTATACCATTGTATGTGAGAAAATGTGTATTATGAAGTTATCAAGTATCAGTTTTAGTCACAAAATATTTCGAAAGTTAAGAAAAAATGAATATCAAAAAGTTCTGGTTGATTTTGATGTTTATCCTGTCACAAGAATAGATAATAATCTTTCATTTGAATTAAAGTCATACGTATATTCATGTACATGCATGTTATATACAAAATGCGAATAATAGTAATAGTATTCCTAGTATTCAGCAATGAAATTAAGAACATTTCCAATGGCATACCTTTCTACCACTCCCCTTCATATTAGTAAATTAGATTGTTAATGTTTACATGATTCCTTGGTAGAATATATGAAGCTGAGCTTTCTGATAATAAATATATAGGATCCCATGATTTGCGACGGTGTATGATTTCTATCCAACGAGTTGTGTGTTTTCTATCCCCGAGCCTTGGCGAGGGGATAGAAAACATACAACGAGTTGGATAAAAATCATATACCATCGCAAATCATGAGAGTTTCTTTTATCACATGTTTCACCACGTATTTTGTTAATCTTAATTCTTTCTGTACAAATTATCATTGTGAACCGCACAACACATTAACTACGAGACGTCAACAACTTTACGCAAGGAAAAAAGTTCCTTGAAGTTTAACAAACAAACATTTCATTTTCGAGCAATTCCTTTATGAATTCATGAAAAATAAATAAAACAACATTAAATGCTTCACTTTTACAACTCAAAACTTTTCAACTGTATCATTTTATAGCTTTTCATTATACGTAAATCAACTGGCTAAACCTACATAATGTTTAATTATGACGTCACCTGGCGTAAGAACACAAAGTTAAATATCAAAAATTTATCCCATGAGTGATATCCACCGTATATTGAGATAAACATGAGATAAAAAGTGATTGCTTCTTTACTCTTTATTATCCCCTATCATTGAAATAAGGAGAATTTTTGTTTTATTGTTAATTATAGCAAGATTTTCAAAACGGAAAACTGTGATATCATGTCAACATACATTCTGTCTCTAGTATATTTAATAACATAAACTGTATAACTGTATAGTGAATTTTGATAATACGAATAAACTGTGGTGATTCAACTCTGGGAATCAAATCAAGAACGATAAGTTGCGGATATATTGTCTGGTGGAAAAATGTACTAGCAGAGCGTGGTTTCGATCCACGGACCTCTGGGTTATGGGCACAGCACGCTTCCACTGCGCCACTCTGCTTATAATTAGGTGTTGGTAGATTTAAATAGACATAGGTATATCAAACAAATACGTGTAATAAACTGAAGTGATTGCATCAGAAAACATAGGAGAAAAAAATCAATTATTGTTTCACATACCTTGGCAGGAAGAGTAGACAACCCTTCGGTATAACATAGAATGGGGTATTCATAGATTTGTAGAAGGCTCACACCATGATATAAAGATATAATGACTAACACATTAATTGTAGAAATTGGACTTCTTGATTAATGTACAAAAATGCTGAATGAATTGAATTTCTCGCCTATTAATTAAGTTCATAAACCTTTTCCACACCATTCTATTTTAATGAATGTCCTAGTTGCCTTCAACTGGTACTCGGAGAACATTTACAAACATAAACTTGTGTACTGAGCTGATTTAGTTCTGTTTGATATCAGAAACAATTGTTTATGCATAAAATCGATTGGATGTCTTGTTAAAAAGAGTTTTAGCAGAGCGTGGTTTCGATCCACGGACCTCTGGGTTATGGGCCCAGCACGCTTCCACTGCGCCACTCTGCTTGATATTGTTTGGCGTAAGGGTGACGCGTAATACTTTAACTGATTGCATCAGACATATCATAAACCACAGCTTATTTCCGTAGCATATGATATAGAGATTTTTATGTAAAATAGTATACAATTGTATGTGAGAAAATGTATACATATAGAGACGTTTTCAAATATCAGTTTTACTTTTAGTCACGAAATATTTCGAACGTTTAGAAAAAATAACATTAAAAAAGACTGGTAATTTTTCTACTATACTGTCACGGAAATAGATAATAATCTTTAATTTGAATTAAGTCATATATTTATTCATGTACCTGCATGTCATATACAAAAAGCGAATAATAGTGGTAATATTCCTTCGTATTCAACAATGAAATTAAGAAAATTTTCAATGGCATACCTTTCTACCCCCACCCCACCACCCCACCGCCCCCAACCTTCGTAATAGTAAATTAGGTCATTTATGTATACATGATTCCTTTGTTTATACATAGAACTAGCAAGCGCAGGTATTTAACACTTAACACATTAGTATGATACAATGTTTAATATGCCTTAACATATATTTTGTTCATTTTTTGTATATACTGTGTCCGAAATTGTTGTTTCTTAACCTATTCTTTAAAATTAGAATAAAGAAACAACTTCATGGTTGGACATTTAGAGGAGCGGGCAGAGTTGAAAAATCTAAACTGAAATGGATGATATAAACATGTACGTGGCTTTAATTCTTTAGTTGTTAACTGACTGGGAGTGGGTATTTAGTGCGTCGTATCTCTAAATTTGGGGTCAGCCCCCATTCAAGTTCTCCGTTTTATGTATGTACATTAATACATCATTTATTCATATAGATGCAAGGCACGATCTGTTTATTGTTTACAAATTAATGTATAAGGTTTACTACCAATCTGTCGTGGTATAAAAATGTATCAAATAAAAAAAGTTAGTGTATGCATATTTATTTGCATATTTTAAACAGTCGGAGCCAAAGTTTTTGGTTGACTCGACCTACAATTTCCGCCATGACGTTAATTAGTCAAACCGCTTTCCTGGGCACCCCGTTCTGGAAAGTTATTTCCATCAAAACTAAAATAGCATAAAATTGTTCCATTTTATTTATTCAATTTTTTGTATAAATTTACCAAAGATTTCCGATCCAAGGTATCTGCCCGCGATGAATGATGATGTCGTCCTACACTTCGCCAAGACACAATTAGTTAATCTGCGTTCTTGGTTATCCTGTTCTGGAAAGTTCTATCTCGAATTCTCTCACCAGAGGTCGTGCTTCGCAAGCGTTCTATACATCAAAACTAAAAGAGCGCATTCAAGAAACGAATTGACTTATTTTCATTATTTAACGTTTGTCAAATTTTAACTTCTATGTGCACTTTAAGTAAATTCCCAGTAAATACATTCACTCTTTACGTAATCAATCAATATCACTTCATGGCAAGCATATATTTTGATGCAAACTCCCACTGACTTGGATCCGCCAAAGCATGTCCACCACTTTACTCACATTTTTGCTATTTCGGGCTAGATTGAAATATCGAAAATGAAAGTAATTTTTTATTAATTTCACAATAATTACTTATCAGGTACAATTCAATTATATCTTACGAACATCATCTCACATGTGTCGAAATCAGTTACACCAGTGCAGGCATTTCGTAGTTTATTGGCAAAAAGTCTTAATTTATAAGTATAGATACATGAAGCTGAGCTGTCTGATAATAAAAAGTGATTGCTTCTTTACTCTTTATTATCGTCTTTCATTGAAATAAGGAGTAATTGTGTTTTATTGTTAATAATGGCAGGTTTTTTTTAGAACTGAAAACTGTGATATCATTTCATAAGATAAGAATATATATTTTAACATCCTTTGAAGATGTCATAACCTGAAATGGGAATCGTACACTGCGTTTCTGTAAAGTATATTTTGATAAAACGAGTAAAGTGTAATCAAGAACGATATCTGTTGGATATACAGCATCTTTGGATTTCTGGTGGAAAAATGTTCTAGCAGAGCGAGGTTTTGATCCACGGACGCTTCTACTGCGCCACACTCTGCTCATATAAATTTACGTATTCGTAGATTTAAATAAACATATATATATATATATATATATATATATATATATATATATATATATATATATATATATATATATATCAAACAATTACGTGTAATAAATTGAACTGATTGCGCCAGAAAACATATGGAAGTTCGTTTCACATACTTCAGAAATAATTAAATCTATACAATCTTTCACCAGCATAGAATATGGAGATTCTTTTATAGAAGGCCAGTAATGTATGACCAAAACAAATTAAATAAATTTTTCTATCCTCATGTATTGATTCACCTGTATGCATACAGTATTTGGATTTAACCAGTTGAATATTATAAATAAGAGGACATGTATTGAATATTTTGATTGCGAGTAGAAATGTATTTATAAAAATTTCTCAATTTATTTGAAAACTAATTTATTCAATTTTCACCCAAAACTTTCTCGAATAAATGATTCAGATAAAAATACACTTGGTGATTATGATATTCAATTATTCGTATCCACACAAAACAAGACAACAAGAAATTGACTGAGTAAAATTCATTTCGATCATATGTACTACATTCATATCGTTTGGACACAAATAATGTGTAATAAGAATCTTCTTGTATTGAATTAAGATCCTCTATAATATTCTATCATGTCAGTTCTGTTCATGTAATACTATCAATGCTGTCTCTGACCATTTAAAAATATGAAAGTTGTGTTTTAGTGATTGAACTACTGCTCTTCTAAACTTCTAAACGATGGATTATTTCTTGTCTTAAAGAATTAAAATTGTTAATTGTACACATGTTTTAGAAAATAAAAACGTATCATGAAAAGAAAGTCTACATTAAATTATAATAAATAATCCTTCCAATAACTTATAACAAACTACTGCCAGGAGAAAGTTTGTTTTCCCGTAAATCTGATACCAATTTGCTATGATTTAATTTTTGCAATCAATTTTGCCGTCTTAAGCCTTTCTGTACTTGTACCTTTTCTGTTTCTAAAATAAATGACCGGTTGGCTCGGAGATGTAAGTATTCCTTCATTTGCTAATTTTTATGAAGTTTTAACTTTGATTGTATCTTATTTACAGTCAGACCAATATAGACCCGGATTCACAATAAATCCCTAATATTTCTGTAAAGATACATCTTTTTATCCACTATCTTAGATTGTCGTTTATACAGTACATTAACTGTTGAAATTAGAAACCCAAGTTCTTGAGAAAAGTACAAAAATAGTAAGAGTTAAATTTCTCATGTTTCAATTTAGTTGATAAACCTTTGCCTCGTCATTCTCATTGGTGCTGAGTGAATGTCTTGCCTTCTAATGGAAAACATTTACTAACATAAGCTTGTAAATACATGTATGCTGTATTGATTTTGTTTTGAAGATTTATGTATAACATCGATATCTTTGGATGTCAGAAAAGAATTTTAGCAGAGCGTGGTTTCGATCCACGAACCTCTAGGTTATGGGCCCAGCACGCTTCCACTGCTCCACTCTGCTTATCGGCGCAATTCAATTTAACAAAAAACTGAATGAAGATAATACTGAAACATTTATAGAATTAAACTATTTATATTGACCCTATTCTGCAGGCATAAAATCTATATGAGGTCAATGATCAAAATTTTGAGATACGGTGTCTTTTATCATTTTTTTTTTGATTTTTCAATATTTTTGTTTTGCGTGTCTTACGATTGTGTTAATTAATAAGTGAGATAAAACCAACAGAAAATATGCAAAATTATGTTAACTAACAAATAAAATCTTAATTTGAATATTATAACACTGCCAAAAATATTCAGCGAAAAACAATCAGTCTGAAAATTTTAGCCCGAATTTCCTCTGTTTTGCTCGAGATCCATTTTTGTTTGTGCTTAATTCCATAATATAGCGAAAATAACGAATTTTATGTCACTAATAATTTATTTCATAAATACTTTTTGTGTTTAGAACAAATTTTATTCATGGCATTGAACTTTTTAACAAATCGAATTTGAGAACTCAAACCCTGAGTAAACAACTTTTTTCTGATGCAATATAATGTAAAACTAGCGATTGTGAATTCTCTTTTATGACAAAAACTTGCAGCACTTAACGATCTCTAAAAGGAAAATATATAATTCAATTTTGAATAAAATTTAGCAGTATGCTTGTAATAGAAATATATCAAAATAAAGAAAATTTAACCTTTGGTTTTAGATTAATTAACTTAAAGGTTTAAGTATATTTGATGGAGGTGAAAATTGATAAAAATCCAAGATGACGTCATCCTATTTGACCTTTGACCTGTTGATATGACCTTGAAATTTGTCGGACATAAAGCCTAAACACTGGTGGTGGTTCATTATTAAGTCATTATTTTGTGTATTTGAGAAAACATTTCAAATAAATAATATCATGATGTTTCGCACTACCTTGGTTCAATGTATCAACAAAATATGGAATATAATTATTCTTGTTATCTGTATTCAATATATTGTAATTACATTTTACCGAAAAAAAAATCCCCAATCTTGAATAAAATAACGAATGAAAAAATGAACTTTTTGGTTATAATATTCAATCAAGCATTCCCCCACAGTAGTAATCCGTTTGTAGAAATTGTAATGATTTTATTTAAAGAATTACTTTTCTGTTTTGAAATGTTTTAATATATCAAAATAATGGAAAAACTTAGAGAGATAATTAAAATACATCAAGCATGATTTCGTAAAAATTACGATGTTACCAATGCCATATAAAGAAGCATGCAGTATAAGTTACGAATTAGGGTAATCTCCCTTACATCAAGAAAACTACGTCTTGCATTGCAAGCTAAACAATATCAAGTAATTATATGTTAGAATGTTGCTAGGGTTACATACAAAATTTAATCCAATAAGACAGTCGATCATGTCTAAGTAGTTAAACACTGTCTGTACTGCAATAGTCACAGTCATTATCAAATATCATGCTGATCAGCAACTTAACAGTGTCATTTCGATAAAACATGAACACAGACAAATGTAATGTAAAGTTTGATTACATGTAAAATTGATTTTTTATTTAGTTATGTAAACAATATTTTATAATGATGCTTCAAAAAATTATATAAAGGGGTTGGACATGTACAACAGGAAGTGCCTATCCACAAATAACAAAGTTACAGGAGATTTTCAATTATATTTAAGTTCCAAATCAGCAACAGATAAGCAACACAAAACAGTATGAAAGCAGACATTACAAAAAGTCTGCGGAATAAAAAGTTTATAATATGATATGAAACAGATTGCTGCAATTAAAGAAACCCAACTAATAAAGAAAAAGAAAAGAGACAGAGAAAAGAAAGAGAAAAAAGTCATTAATAATTCGAAATAAGAAAAGTAATGATTATATATAATTGAAATGGTATATTGATAAAAAATATATGTAATAAAAATATGAATACAAGAAAAGAGTGCATGTGTATGCCAAGGTATATTTATTACGATGATATTATGCAAAATGAATTTTAGATTAATTACATATAATTAGCTGGATATGTGTTGGTTTCCTGTCAACAGTAGACATTAAGGGTAATGATCTAGGAGACTTCTCTCTTTATGTAGATCAGTCTGCAATGAGAGTGCATTTTCTCGTCATTTTAAGACAATCAACAAAAAAAACAAACATTAAAGTAACATTTCTAAGCTTACCTACTTTCATTTTCATTTTACGCAGCATAAAATCAACTTATTAGGTAATAATAATAATTACCATTATAAAGCAAATTCTAAAGATAAACAAATGATGAAACAAGATATATCTTCTTACGAATTTAATTAAATTCTATTAATTTCTCTATTAAAAAAAATATGATTTAGTCTTGTAGGGGAAAAGAAAAGCTATCCTTTCTTGAGCCATTTTCTATGACTATGAAAATAAATTGGAAATCTGATCAAAAGGTAAGTAAAATGTAAGTCAAGAATATTATGATGACTTTTAGTCTGATGAGACACCATTGTCTTATTTGTTAAAATCTTAAAGTCAGTTAAAAGCATGCATCAACATCTAAAGGTTAAATGTTTGGTTTACGTGAACTGTTAGGTATGGTGCCTCTTACCAGGGATGGGCTGATATATAAGCAAGGCTATGTATCAGACAATATAGGTCTATGTACACGAGAGTTTCTCCTGAGGAGTAAGATACGAAAGTCCTTAATTTGTTTTTCGACCGACTTCCACCAACTCGCAAGCTCTGCTGTATCTAAAGTTCCGAGATGGAAAGTACACACTGTGAAAGTTTGGCCCCTGATTGATACATGACCGGGTAGTAGGGTGACTGGCTCCTAACTGTCGTCTGTGACCCAACTCACTGTGTCCGGCTCGATGACATTTTTAAATTTGCAAGAGAAAGTAGCTGCAATAAACCGAAAAAAAAGAAAACGGTTCATTCGACAAAGTTTGATAATTTGATAAAATCATTGATCAATAAGATGCAACTTTCTATAAGTTATTGATAATTGGTTGAGTTTCTACAGAACACAAAGAAAAGTAACGCTTCTGAAACCCTATGTCCACGGACATTTGGAGAAAGGAAAGGTTAGGGTGTGTGCACTTGTTAGAAAAATTCAGATACGTGTTGGGTTTTTTTTTAAATATAAAGAACGTATATTTTTAAATGAAATTTAAAATAAATAATCTAAACAATTTATTCCAAATTCCAAAATTGACCATACAATAGTATGTCTTCAAAGTAAGGTTGTCTGTTATGACAGTTAACGACTAACTGTCATAATATTGGTATTTCCCACATAGGACATTATGATTTATATTTCGGAAGAAAGCAACAAACGGACTAGTGTTTTTAAGTCATCTTTAAGTTATGTATTATTTGAAATATTACAACTTTTTTTTGGCATTTTCAGGATTCAACGAATGTGATTATATCACAGGATCTATGTACGCTTCTTTCAAGATCATGCTGAGATATCCAAAGAGTCTAGTAAGACTGATATATACAGAGAAAGTACTAGAGTTGTTAAAACGGGAACATTTTCAGACACATACTTGCGTCATGTTTCTAACTTTGAGTTGTATCATTATTTAGCTGTCGTACATCAGAGTTCATGAATTGTTCATCGAGGCATTAAAAATCATTTTGAGAAACGTCAAAGACCACGGACCTCTCAGATTGCCTTCGGACAGAACAACTGCATCTGGAGTGAAACGTATTCCGAATAAGATTTTCAAAAAAAATAAATGTTTGGGATTAGATTTGTCAGAGATGACTCAATCTACATAAATCTCATTATAATGAACTGTTTGAGTATATTTTATATTTTTTCTTGTCCATTAACTTGTTTTACTCAAACATCTGCGCTAATGGACATTTTTGTTGACAAACATTGTTAAAACAAAAAACCAAACATTTATCATTGATATTCTTTAGTTAGTAGAAAATCTATCAATTGAAAATATTTTCTTAGCAACGTTGACGGAAGTGAAATACAGAGGTTAATGACCACTTTGCTGCATCTTTCTGTTAGTTAATGATATCATTACCGCCGTCCATGGCTCTCGAGATATACTTCCAAGTTTAAGTCCAGATCTGTAGGGGGTGAGGGGCTCTTTTTGCCTGAGACTGCACTTGTAGTCGTGCAATGACGAGTCCATATCCATGAAAGAAATTGAAGAGACGGTGTCATTGTAAGGGCGAGACACATGTTCTTTGTCTGAGCGAATTCCAAACGCCGAAAGACGAAGACATCACTCCTTTTTGGGATCACAGGCCGGAACTGGTCCTTTAATTTCTTATCACGCGATTCTTATCATCGTTGATTTGGATAAGCCTCAGCATTAGCTGAACATGAAAGTGGTATATGTTAGCATACAAGAAAAGTAACGAAACACTTCACCTGTTATATATATCGTTTTACCTATAACATCTTGAGGAATAACGTTAAACTAAATTCTGTAATAGACATTGGTTAATGCTAAGCTTCGTTCCGCCGCAAATATATTATTTCGAAATAAGAGAAAGAATAGCATGATTTATACATACCTACTTGGTGTAATGATTTGGGAATATTAAAGGTATTCTACTCTTTAAATTGGATATTTTAAGTCATAACTTTTCATTCAAATAACCCTGTTTTCATGGTGTGCATCAAATTAAACCCATCAATAGTGTGCACTACAGTATCAATTTTGAGCGCGATGGATTTATGAGAAAGATAAGAAAGTACCAGAATTAGAAATACTCTACATGTTTTAAAAATTGCTGAATTAATGACGGAAAGTGTTGCCACTTAGACGTTTCCGTCCGTAATGGATCAAGCTTAAATTACACTATGAAAACCTAAATAAAATAGATCAGTTTATCACAAATCGTCGTATGCACTAGTAAAATGTAGATATCTATAGTAAAACTTTCTCTTGTAGTCAATATTCGTTGTTGTGTCGTGGATAATAATTTATTACATGTAATTTCTTGGTCATATAACATATCAGACAGGAAATATCTTTGAATGTTAGCTATCATTTAATCTGTAAAGTATGACACAACTGGCTGAAAGCTGACCAATTGTCATTCTCCTCAAAAAGATTTTGTCAATTATTCACCCGTTTAGGATTTTTTATAATTGGTGTCCGAATGACATATTACCAATAATTCAAAAAGACGATTACCGATTACTCAGGCTGGCTTATGATATATTGAGGAACCTTTTGGATGCATTGCAAATTTGATGTTTTTTATGGGTTTTTTTTAAGGGGGGAGGGTTGTTGTTGTTGTTGTTTTATTTTTGTTTTGTTTTTTTGTTTTTTTGTTTTGTTTTGTTTTTATTTTTTTAAATTTATTTATTAATTTTGTTAATAAAGAAAATGGGTTGCTTTGAGAGTTCATGCTGATTGGGTTTTTAAAAACATTTTTGATAATTGCCTATTTCTTCACACACATGTATAAAACACAAATAGGAAATACACGTCCTGCCTTGTTGTACTGTCGAATGATTAGAATTCGTGGTTTAATATTCGTGGATTTCGTGAAAGCCCCTCATCCAGGACTTTATTTCATTGACTAAATATCAAACTCATTATCAAATCATTATTCATACAAGTAAATTCAAGAATTATGTCATTATTTACCTATCAAAAATTGAATAGTAGTATACACGAAAATTGCTGTAAACGAAAAAAGAAGATTCCACAGTACTTTAAACCTAGGGTTGGGGAGGGGGGGGGGTGCTTGATATATAGATATAATTATATTCCTTGTAAAAATGACTTCTCTCTTCATGAACTGGCATTAATATTTACATAATCATATCAACAGCATTCGTCATCCCATTGCCTTACACTAAACAACAAATATGAAATAAACGTTTTCTTTTCCTGTAATAAACTTGCAAACACAAACAGTCGTTTAAAGGGGCATGGTCACGTTTTTGGTCAAATTCTATTTTTCTTTTTTTATTATTCACAATGCTTAAGAATGCATTTCTTATGATCAAATGAAATTTGAGAGTCTGTCTTAGAGTTATAAGCAAAATACAGGGCCTCACAATTCTTTGTCACGTATACAAGGCGCGTGCCCTGTTTTTGTTTACATTATGTCAATATACCAGTAAAAGTTGTTTTTCAAGCTGATTTTCCAACTTCCTATTCATTGGAATTTTAACTTCAACATTCAAAATGTAAATAAAAGCTTTGTTTACATAGCAAAGAATTGTAAATCGCTTATTACTCAACGAATGACACTCAAATTTTGGTAACTTATTGTAAATGCCTTACTAAAGCATTGTAAACATTGAAATCAGAAAATTAATATTTGACCAAAATCGTGACCATGCCCCTTAAGAAGACAAAGTTGATTGATTTACGAAACACCATAACATTAGTTATAGGCCTCTGACTTATACATGTAAGTTCGATACTCCCTCCCACAGAAACATATCAGCGTTGGGGTGGGTGGGTGGAGGCAATTCAAAAGTCACATATTATTAGATTTCCAAAACAGATTGGGTTTCAATTAGCAAAAATGATTGAATTTGTTGACAGTAAGCTGCAGAACCTATTGCAGCAGCATACTCTTGTCTATTCAGCATTGATAGATATGAATGGTTTTGATTTGAACTTGTATTGCAAAATTAAATCAACTGACAAAAACATTTCTTTCTTTTTTCATATCCTAATAATGCAAATTCTGGATATCATTTTACAACCCCAATTAAAGTATTAACATAACTTCATTATACTTTCTTGTTGGTTGTACACAAGAGACATATTTCGGTTAATCTTTAATGAGAGCACAAATAACTTAAGTGGTTTCACTGTAGAAAAACAAATACTAAAATTCCTTACTAATCTCATTATTCTGTACGTGATATATCAATCCTATGAACATGATAATGAAATAAAAAAATAAATAGAGTGACGAGTGCATGAACTGACATCAATATTAAGTACACAATCCTTTTTAATCTCATTTCAGGACGTGGGTAGATAGAACAGGGTGATCCAAATGGATGACGACCGTCTAACCAATGACATTTCATCTGTAATTATCAAATCAATGGCAAATAGGCCTCACAAAAACATATTCTATGAATTTAGAAATGATAGTTTCTTTTGTATAATGATTATCTTCGAATTTCAATTAAACAAGAAATTGTTTTTTGAGAAGATGAATTGTCATCGTCTTTACCTAAATTAAGTTCATCTATGGCGTTGAAACATAGCTTTGAAAAAGAACATTGCGTTCCAATGACCATAGTTAGATTTGTCGAATATCGAACATTTAGTATACCTATGAAAACAGTAATGTTATAGTGTGCAATCACATCAAGGACATGGCAAAATTAGAGAGCTTCAAAACAAAGAAAGAATACAATTTCCTTTGGATTACTTTTGTCGAAACAAACGATCTCAAATAAAGTATCTTATAATTTAACTACATACATTTTCCATATAAAATTTAACATTAACTAATGAACATTCGTAATCAAAGTTTACTTGTGCTTGGTAAATATTATTTTCGCCCACTTCGTCCTCGTTGTCAGTGGGCGAATTTAAGACTGGGCGAATTCAAATGTCTCAAAGTATATCTCTTTAAACACAACTGTGTCTGGGCGAATTCAAGACGGGGCGAAACTGTTTGCAAGTGTAGAATGGCGAAAATTACACGGGCGAGAATAACCCTGCATACAGTTTATCCACATATATTGTTTTCATCGTTGTTCCTGGAGCTGATATCTGTGTTAATGCGTTCCAAATAACCTATATTTAAAAAAAAATGTCGTGACCACGTGCATCAACTTATTTTTCATAGAAATGCTGGAAGACGAGACTCAAACATAAAACGTTTTCTTGAATGTAAACAAGGTGACCATTTTTTACATGTATTAATTTGAGGCTGATTGTGGTCGTCTTCATAAAAGACAAACTGTTTTACTGTATAAGCAAGCTTATAGTGTAAACGTGTTTTATATAAATAAAATTGTATGTTCCATAAAACGTTTTATATACAAACTCTATTGTACCGATTTAATTTTTCAAATCGATGTGTTCTGATTTATGATGTCTATTATCTTCGGGTTCTAAATTCAATCGGGATCAAACTTCCAGAAGCTAAAACCCTTGCCGCTCTAATCAGTTTTTACCACGAGGCGCAAAATAAAGCAGTGATATAAGAAAGTAAGTTTAAAAATTGATCTCTCCATTTTAACATGACAGGGGTGGATCCCGACTCAATAAAAACATACGTCTGTCTCCTTGGACATTCGTATATAAGAAGACTGTCTGACTTTATACCTCCTTAGACAGGCACGTACTATCAGTAAATGGGACAGGGCATTTTGAAGATTATGCAAAGTATGTCTGTCAATATAGTTCTGCCATTTCCCAAGCAGACTTTCAAACACAGTTAGATGCTTGTGGATTAGAAATAAATCTGCTTTCTGATGACAACCATCTCCTTTTCCACTGCCTGAACGGCCTTTCTAACTAGCTACACTGATTATTCATTTTTTTTTAATCTTTGAGGTTTCCCCATTTATTAACATTTGTTGATAGGATGCACGCATTTAAAAGTAATGTACCCATTATATATACTTTGGTCATCTTTGGTAAAACAAATCTCGTTGTTTTTCTTAAAATCCTTTGGTAACAATGTAGGAATATCATTAATAAAGAGATTCGTAAAAGTCCTGGCATTAGGATCTCCAACAGTGTGTATGCTCAAGTTTTATCACAGATAGTGTTATGAGAGTGAATTTGACTTATGATAACCGAGAAGCTGACGTTAGTTTAATGCAGTCCTACGGAACTATCGAAAACAGCATTTGCACCAATGAAACGGCCAAAGTCTTGATAGTCCTAATATTGCTCAATAATCTGTCTTAATGTCGATCATAAAAGACGGCTTTGTTGAGAGTTCTGCTAATTGATTTTGTTTAAATCTTCTATTTTTTTTTAGGGCGATCGGAAAAAAAATTCCATAGATTGTCTACTAAATGTTCTTCTGAAAATTCATTGGATATTTTGTAAGCAAAACCACTGTAATAACATTCTAGAATAAATGTTCTGATTCACATTGTGGAATGATTTCCGATTTAACCATTATTGATTTGCACGATATCTGCCAGACAGATTTAATTGCATGATGACGTTAAAGCCAACTTCTCCACGGAAACAACATTTCTATTAACAACAAAATGAACAAATGTGGTGAATGTCAATTATAAAATATATTTTAAAAGAAGTGTTTTGAAGTTTTCTGGAAAAAATATTAAGATTAACTAAATTTAGACCAATAAAAAATAAAAGATTTAGGTTTTATGCTAACAAAAATTGAATAAACATGCCAAATTGAACAATATGAATTTGAACAATATGCCAAATTACCATTCCTTATAAGTTCCGGTGGATTCTAATCACAATACTGTGTTCGTTATCTTTATATTGTATTTTATAGGATTATGACAAATTCTAAATGTTTTATTAGTCACACTTTCGTCTTACTAATCCTATATTGTGTTCTTTTGATGTTGTATTATTGACTGTTTTACATGATTTTTACTTGGTTCTTGTCATATATTAGCTTAATAAATGACCACTTCAATTCCTCAAACAATGCGTTGTGATGTAATGTGTCAAACAGAGCAACGCCCTATCAGCTATCCATAAATATAATTATGGGTATACTTTAAGAAAAAGCTTATCGTTCAGAACTTTCAAAAACAGTTATCAACAGTTTAATCGAACGAAATCTTCACTCTTTCTCTATCCTGAAAACTGAAGGATAAATACACCACAAACTACACTCACGCTGCAGATTGTGTTTTGAATTATGATATCTTCTGACGAAATATCATATCTTTCGTTGGTTGCAACAAGTACATATATACCCGTGCACAAAATTATCTTTTGTAATTAATTTAATTATTCTTTTAATTGTTATCTACTTTTAAAATATTTCTTAAATGAGAAAAAACCGGTTTATTATCATCTGTTAAACGATTTATTTGAAATTCTTTCAGATTCTTTTTATTATTACCAAGTGAGAATATAGTACGTTAATAAACTTCAAATCATTGTAAATTATTTTTTTTTAATTAAATGACCCGGAAAAGCTTATAAATTGTTTGAAATTCTAAATTAAAAAGATAAAGGTTGTTTATCAAGATATTGAGCTAAAGCAATTAAACAAAATATTAAATATCAAAATCAAAGATCAAATAAACTTGAAAACAAAGTAAAATGTTTTCATTTTGGTATATATTTGAAAACAACTGACGGGTGCGACCAGTCAGCAGGGGATGCTTACTCCTCGGCACCTGATCCCACCTCTATCTTTTTAGAGGTCCGTGTTGCTCTGCTTTGAAATTGTATTTCGTTTTATGGATTTTTGAGATGGTTGACAGTTTGTTATTGTCATTTTCCATACTATAGAGTTCTATGTCCCATTGCATTATTATAATTCAAGAAAAGGTTAATAAAGTCGAGCGGTGAGTACCATCTAAAACAGAATATGAATTTTATTTATTTACATTTTTTTTCTAAAACAATAACAAGAAGAGATGACAGAAGAAAAAAGGGAGACTTACCTGAGGTAAAGAGTGAGTTATGAATGTAGATGGTCTTCATGTTTAAATTGTTATTACGTTATTGTATAACATGGCGCGTTATAATTATCTTTTAAAACAATATTGTCATAAAAATATCTATTAACAAAATGAAAATGTGTCTATTGGGAAATAATCTCTCTCTCTCTCTCTCTCTCTCTCTGTGTTGTCTCTCTTTATCTCTCTTTATCTCTCTCTCTCTTCCTCTGTGTGTGTGTGTTGCCTCTCTTTATCTCTCTCTCTCTCTCTCTCTCTCTCTCTCTCTGTGTTGCCTCTCTCTCTCTCTCTGTTGCCTTTCTTTATCTCTCTCTCTCTCTGTTGCCTCTCTCTCTCTCTCTCTGTGTTGCCTCTCTCGCTCTCTCTCTCTCTCTCTCTCTCTTTCTGTGTGTGTGTGTGTGTGTGTGTGTGTGTGTGTGTGTGTGTGTTGCCTCTCTTTATCTCTCTCTCTCTCTGTGTTGTCTCTCTTTATCTCTCTCTCTTTATCTGTGTGTGTGTGTTGTCTCTCTATCTCTCTCTCTTTATCTCTCTCTCTTTATCTCTCTTCCTCTCTTTATCTCTCTCTCTCTTTATCTCTCTCTTTATCTCTCTCTCTTTATCTCTCTATCTCTCTCTTTATCTCTCTCTCTTTATCTCTCTCTCTCTTTATTTCTCTCTCTTTATCTCTCTCTCTTTATCTCTCTCTCTCTCTAAGGTTGTTATTGTTTTGTTGTTGTATGTGATTTTCGTTGTTGCTGTCACTGCCTTTGTTCCCTGTTGTCGTAGGCATCGTCAAACTCTTTGAAAAATCCATAATTTTATTTTCATCTCCGGGCGAGTTTAGTTTCTACCAGACGTTCCTCAAAAAATACTTCGATACATAAATAAGAAGAAGAATGGTTTTGAATTTTATTCATCTGAACACTACGACAGATAATTAACATCAAGAAAAATGCATTTGCTTTTCATAACTGTATTAGGTGAAATGAATATTCACAACATCTTTTAATATATACAATCATATGTGGGGTCAGGCAAGGGTTAAAATGAGGTTCAAACTTTATAGAAATATAAACTTTTGCAATATCACAGAGTGTGTGAAACTATAATAAACAATCTAAAATAAAGAACTCCAGATTTTTTTTTATTTCATGCCTGAGTGATCAGATAGGTTTACGCAATTGGGGATCAAATGAAAAAGAATGTAATTACTCATCGGTGTGGAATATATCAATGTATAAAAAACTAAAATTAACTTTTTATTTTATTGTCTTTATAATTAAGTACTTTCATGAGAAAGAGGCATTTGTTTATTTTGTATGAAACTTAATCTGTGAGTCTATTTGACTGGAAGTTTACAATTGTCTACGATAAAATATTTAATGATTACTTACTATGGCAAACATCTGATATGATGATATTAAGTAATTTGTACAACACTAGCAATCAAATTGACTAAAATTTACTATACGTTCATTTTGTCTTATGATAAAAACAGGATACCGCACCGATGACAATTTGGAAAATTCATTGGCAACTTTTCAATCAAGAGATAATTACACTTTTAATATTTCAGGTAATACATTGTAGGGTACTAGTAAATGCCTACATACATTATACATATATGTATTAGACATGTATTTATTAAAAAGTGGCTATAATTTTTGATTATCTTCTCAACAATATAAAAAGGTACAAAATTGCATGTTACATTCTCATTCTGTAAAACAATATTTATAAATACAGGTATTTGCTACGTCTTAGTTACGTCTTTAGTTAGTAAGTACCGCAGAATACTGGTACAATATGGTAACATTTTTCTCCAATTTTCTTCTGACAGGTTTTACTTCTTCTGCTCCCTCTTTTTGTATACCTATCTAATTTCAACATTCAATTAGTAATTCATGTTTTGAGGTTCGAAGCCTAGCCAAAATCATTTCTTTGTTTTCCATTGTCCTAATTATTTAGGTTGATATTCGACACATAAATTTTATGTGTCAAACGTTTCCAAAAAGGAAAGCAGTTTAAATCTTAATTTTGATGAGAGATCTCGTATCTTTTGTTTTCAACCTCTATATTAACAACTTAGCTGTGAGTTTCTGCAAAGCTATTATGAATGTTTTGTGCAATCAGACGCTTCGTGTATGCAATGTAGCTCCGAAAGAGTGCGTGATTAGACAGGACCAATCATACAATTATCTTTAAAAATAATTTAAATGTGAAGTATACAAATGGAATAATAAGTATTGGGTTTATTGCACTGTATTCATTTTCAAAAACAGACATAATTTAACATTTAATATTTTTTTGCATTATGCATGAAGTATATGATCATGTTGGTATTTAGGATAATTAAAGTATAATAAAGTTTGTAATTAATTTAAAAAATTGTTTTATTTGTTATGTTTTGATATCATAGTATTTGATTTATCTTAAAATAGTCTTTATCCATTTTTTCATAATTTCATTTTTTAAAAACTTACACTCACATTTTGGTTGATCAATAGAAATGCATTACTAAAGCATTCATTGTAAACAATAAAATTAGAGAGAAAAAATTAACCAAAACGGTGATTATGCCTCTTTGAAACTGATCAAAACATTTGGGCAACTGTGTTAACATAATAAACATCGGGAAGCTAGTTGATTGGCCCAAGTGGAATGTGGAGTAACGACTGCCATGTCTTTTGGATCTGGTATAGTGCGCCTATAAATCTCAGTGTACTATTATCCCTCTGATAGCGAATCTGTCGTTCGTGCTTCATCTCACGATAGTGATGAACAAGAGCGACCTCTGGTGGAACATGGTACGACTTGCCTCCCTTTCTGAATATCCACACATTATGTACACCAACAACTTGGACTTGTAACGGATCAACTATATACTTGGACCTCACGGATCGTCCAAATATTCGCTCTTCTCGATATTGTTTCATGAAAGCGTATGCCTTATAAGGCTTTGCGATTTCATTGATTACCTTGAGTTCTGAGTCCGTGTCCGGCCAGTCTAAATGGAAAAATGACGAACGATACATATAGGCAGCCATGTTGGCTGGCAGTGAGTTCAACATGTCGTTCCATGATTGATGGTTTTTTGGGATAAGAAGTTCGTCCAGATCCTGAAAGATGACATACTTACTGGTCCCTCGATTTCTATTCAGACAGTCGTTAAGCATCACGAGCTGGCCAAAGTAGTGGAGTCTTGCTTTTTCAGATGTATCACCCGTTCCGTTGGTTTGCAGTGCCAGTGGTAATGGCCACTGTATAATTGTAGCAAGTCCCCGAGATTTATAATGGTTCAACACTGCATCAACATTCCAGTCTGTGCTATAGTTATAGAAGAAATAATGGTCGGCTCCAAGGAGTCGACCGACTTCCACCATCTCCACCAGCTGGTATGCCTTACTGTATCTAGAGTTCAGAGGAGGAACACATACTGTGAAAGTACGTTTGGCCCCTGATGGAAACATGATCGGTAGCACATTAGCCGGGTTCTCTCTGTTGTCTGCGACTAAACTCACTGTGTCCAGATCGATGGCATCTTTAACCATACAAGAAAAAGCAGCCGCAGTATACCTAAAAAGAAATCGTTTTTAATCACACAAGATGAAAAATGACAATAAAAAACTGTCAACCATCTCTAAAATCCATAAAGATATCACAAGATATTACAAGATGTCTTAATTTGCATGTGATTGAAATTAAAATGTAGCTAGACTTTAAGTTGTGGTGTTGGTTGTTTCTACAGAGCACAAAAACACCTGTACTACCATATCTGGTTTGGCTGTCATGTTATGTTAACTGAAGCTTCAGAAAATCTTTGTATCCAGGCATACGGTAAAATTATACTGGTGGGGTCTTGTATATAAAGAAAGCACATTTTTCATCAACTGTCGAAAAACTAAATACAAATTCCAAAAGTTACCATGGAATTTTCTGTCTCCAAAATAACTAAGGTAATATACATATGCACCACAAGTTGGACTATACATTTCTGTGTCCTTGGTTATTTGGTGATGTAAGTTACTAGATGCCCATGCATTTACATTTTGTTTGTTCTCACATAGAACAAGACTATTACGTAACTGACTAAAGCAGGACTTTTTAAAATCATCTTCAGTTATGTTTCTAAAGCTATTTGGTATTATCGACTTATTATTTGCATGGTATTGATGACATTTTCTGGATTTCTTTGACGCAACGAACTCATTTATATCAAGGGATCTGATTTACCACCTTTTCCATGACCATTTTGAACTATTTATCAAGTCTAGTGAGATTGATCTCTACGAAGATGGTACATGTACATGTACTTAGAGTTGTTATAACGAGAACATTCTCGGATACAGGCATGTGTTCTGTTATAACATTGAGTTGTATCTTCGTTTAGCTATCTTACATCAGAGTACTTAAATTGTTCATCGAAGCATTACGCAGTATTTTTTTAACATCAAGGACCGTCGAATTCACTGGTTGCGTTCGGAAGAACGATTGCATCTGAAAGGAGCAAAGTTTGAATAGTATTTTCAGAACGTTGAGGATCCGATTTGTCAGAGGGTGGATATAAGATTACTCATTTACTACTTCTGACTAAAAAAATCTGTCCGAGTACATTGTAATCTTTGCCATGTGTATTGACATGTTTGACTCGAACGCCCGGGCTCATTGACAATGTTGACAAACATTGTTTAAACAAAGAACCAAAAACGGTATGTAAATGATATTCTTTGCCCGAATAAAGTATCTGTTGGAAATGTTTTCATTGTGCTTTTGGCTAAAGTCAAGTACAGAGCTTTATTATCCCCTTTGCATGACCTTTCATTTAGTTAATGATACATTACCGTCGTCCGTGACTCTCAGGATATAACTGTAAGGTTGCTTTCGTCCAGATCATCGTTGGGGGCTCTTTCCGTCTGAGAATACACTTGTAGTCACGCATTGGCGAGTCCATGTCCACGACAGAAATGATAGAGACGGAGCCATTGTTAGTCTGAGAGAAATCTTCACTGTCGGGTTGAAGTCCAAACGCCGAGAAGACGAAGATTTCACTCCTTCCGGGGATCACTGACCGAAACTGGTCCGTTATTTTGTTGTCACTTGGTCGTAGGTCTTTGGTTTGGGCTATCCTTAGCCTCAGCTGTACATGAAAGCAGTATATGGTAGCATACAGGAAAAGAAAGGAAACGCTCCACCGGAGGGATTTATGTGTTTTTCTTTTTGTTGGGACATCTTGTTGCATAACGGCGAAGTGAATCCTGAAATAGACACGAGTTTCAGTTCACCAGTTCACTTTATATTTTACAGCAAAATAAATGTATTTGGGAAAATATAGAAAGGATTGCACCAATGCATAATCTATACATACCCACTTTGTGTAACGACCTTGGAAATATTGATGCTCCTACTCCCTGAGTATATTTATGCGGACGTGTTACACTGTAATAAACTTTTCAATCAAATTACCCTGTTTTTCATGGTGTGTATCAAATTAAAGACCCTTGTGCGCACTACAGTATCAATACTGAATACGCATTTATGAGAAATATGGGGAAAGAGCCGCAATTACAAATACTATATATATTCAAAAAATTGTCCTCAAACTCTTAATGATGGCAAGTGATGCCACTTAGGCGTTTCCGTCCGTGATGGATGAAGCTAAAAGGGAAATACATACACAATTAAGAGTCTGATAAACAGATAAGTTGATAACACACATGTAGCAGGGTATCACTTGTATCAATCTAATAGTAAATATCTGTTGAGTTCAACCTGATCCTGTAGTCGGCATTCATTGTTATGTTACTGATAATAAGTTATTACATGTAATTATTATTATGTTACTGATAATAAGTTATTACATGTAATCATTTTTATGTTACTGATAATAAGTTATTGCATGTATGCTGGATTATGACAGAAAGGAAATTCTGCTTTTATTGTAACAGTGAATTAGAATCACTTATGTACTACCTTACCTTATGTTGGCCTATAGTCCTCCTCGATACTCAGAGGGTTTATTCCCCGAACGGCTACTCGCCAAAACAAACACTTAATTATTTTAGGCAATTATGGGGTCCTCTAAAGGGGCAGAGGTAGAATTTACCTGTGTTCACCTGGATTCCCTTGATTAGTTGAATTAGATGAATTCATTAGAAGTGAATGAATTAGAATGTTTCTATATATTTTGCTTTTATTTTTTTTAAAGCACAGCAATAATGCCTTTTTCAGTCATTTTTTTAATTAAAAAAGCACTGTTTAACATCATGCATTAGTTAGTGTTATTTAGTAATATTTATGTATAAGAAAGGCGCAAAAAAACAAGTAATTCATGGTTTATAATATATGTTTTATTGCACGTATTTCTGTTACTTTGATTAACACATCAGAATCACCACTCTTAATCAACACGTTCACGTCCACCCCAAACCTATGAAAATAAAATATCTTACATTAATGTGACGGAGTACTTGGACATTTTGGAAGAATGTAATGTTATATCAGTTGAGTTGCATTAAATAAATATAAATCTTTTCCGGAAATATGTTCCAGTTTGTAAACTATACATTTAAAAAAAAATGCTTCGAATTATTCGCTCTGTGTCAGGAAAAATCCCTCTCTATTGAAGTTTTTGTTTTGTCGGTAAATACAACCGGTTGTATACAATTCTTGAGAAAAAATAATCTGTAACTTTGACTGTACAAGGATAAAATACGAAGTGATTTTACATATGTACAGAAAAGGAATACTAACTAGTATGTTTTTCGTTAAAAATCTTAATTAGCAGCGCTAACCTAATAACTTTCCAGAATTACCCGGATATCCCGTAAATAATAATTATGAATTTGATATTGTCAAATAATATTCAGAATGATGTTAAGATATATGGATAAGAAAAAAAACTATAGATAGATCTTATACTAATATAAATTAATGTTTAAAAGAAAAATCCTTCTATCTCTATCTCAATTTGTGATTCTATCTCTTACATTTTAAGATTTTAAAAAAGAAGTCAATCCATTAGTTATATCTCTTTTTTTTTATCGTCGTTAACATCTATCTTAAATTTCATTGTAAATTGATATAATCACAGATTTTAAAGAAAAAAAAAATCTCTTAAGTTTATCAATTATAGATTAATTTCATATAATTTATGCATCTATTCTTTCTTATAAAGATTGTTTGCTTTGATTGCATACATTTATAATTCAGTCAGTTTTTGAATAGGCACCAATTCTACCTATTTTTATATATTTTATATTGATAAAAGTTTAAGAACTCTTTTCTATTTCTTTTGACTTGTTACAATAAAATTAGATTAATCTAACATATGATAAAAGTAATAATAACTAGATGCTGTCATTAAACAGTAATACCCGCACCAAGTGTTTGCCTCTAAATAACACTCTCTTGTACTAGTTTTAGTCAAAAAGAAGGCCACATGCAATATGTTTCAATTAAATGATCTTTGTCTGAAGTTACTTACACAACAGAGGTCTACAGGTTGCATCGGGTACTAGTTTTACCCAGCTCTTTGGTTAGATAGGTTTCACGTGGTGTACATGCATATGTTTTCTTGATATGCAGAATAGGATTAATTAACATGAATAAACGTTTCTTTTGTGGTGATCAGCTAAAGGAATTCGTATTGTGCTAATTGGTTTATCATTATGATGTTGACTAATATAGGTAAGTATAATACATGTAGTAGCGCAATATTATGAGACACCGGTATACAAAACAGTTAAGTTTTACTTTCATTTTCTAAAATGTGATCTCCCTTTTCCAGCATACTGTATCATCATCTGTATTTAAATAAGCTTATCTACAGTTTCTGTCATTTTAATTGCAGAATTTTTTATATTTTTTCATTTGTCAGACTTACACTATTGAGTTGACTCCATATTGACCCTATTTTGTATTAAATTTGGGTATTAAATATCATGTTTATATGAGTTATAATGGGGAGGAAGGGGAAGGGGCCTTAACCGCTCCCCATCCCCAGGATGTGTGGATTAAATATACATTTTTAGTGAGAATGAAGGCATGCTGCAGCTTTTTTCCCATTATACCCCCTACCCCATCATCATACACCAGTAATAGAAAAAGAGTTAATGACTAATTTTCTTTTATTTTAAATTGCTTATTCTTTTTTGTCAAGAGATATGTGGTATGTCAAGATTTATGACTCATGAAAATCTGTGCATTTTAATCCTGATTGTTAACATACATGTATAATTATATATATAAAAAAAAAATACATGTTATATTATACTAGGGATCTTGCAATCAATTGCAGAATTGACAATCGGTTATTCATAACTCATTTTGACTGATTAATTTTTTAATCATTTTGAAAATAAAGACATTTCTAAATACATGTATAACATATTATCAATATTTTTTGTAGATTGATTTTGTAACTATTTAGGGCCCCACTCTGCAGATGCCCTATAGTGATAATTCTGTCCAATTCTGCTGATCATGTCAAGATACATTTAAGACAAATTGGCCCCTGCCCCTTGGGTCATTCCCCCACCCCCACCCCTCCCGGAGTTGTTTTTAAACAACCACCCCCCCCCCCTCTTAAATAGAAAACATGAATAGTTGAATATTTTTTAAATATCCTCAAAATCATCGAAATCCCCACTCCTAAACCATATATATTGAATGATTAATTTTTTAATCATTTTGAAAATAAAGACATTTCTAAATACATGTATAACATATTATCAATATTTTTTGTGGATTGATTTTGTAACTATTTAGGGCCCCACTCTGCAGATGCCCTATAGTGATAATTCTGACCAATTCTGCTGATCATGTCAAGATACATTTAAGACAAATTGGCCCCTGCCCCTTGGGTCATTCCCCCATCCCCCGGAGTTGTTTTTAAACAACCACCCCCCCCCCCCCTTCCTCTTAAATAGAAAACATGAATAGTTGAATATTTTTTAAATATCCTCAAAATCATCGAAATCCCCACTCCTAAACCATATATATTTTTGTTTCTTGAACCATGACCATGTCAAGGTAAATCTTTTTGTGGTATTAGTAGGTCATGGCATCTGGGGGGTCACCCTAACCCCACCCCACCCTCCCAAAATCAAAAATGATCAAATAATTTGAAAAAAATGCTTGTGATCCCCACCCTTAAAGCATATATATTCTTCCTCCTTATGCATCTTATGGTACGTTATTTCAATCACAAGAGATAAGAGGAGGTCCAGGAATTAGGTTTTTTATGGGACGGAGCATCATTTTGCAGATAGCATTGACCCTCATAATCAAATTTATATTTCTAAAACCTTATTGCAAATCTATAGCTCAGCCTCTGTTATATCCCTATAAATGATGTGGCCATTCATTAAATCATGAGAGGAGTTCTGGGAAGTAGGTTTTTTCAGGAGTGATAAACGTCAAATTTCAACTTCTATTTGACTCCCTGGATGAAATTTAAATTTTTAAAACCTTATTGCATGACTATATGACAGCCCCTATCATACCCCAAGATATGATGTGGCTATTCATTAAATCATGAGAGGAGTTCTGGGAAGTAGGTTTTTTTAGGAGTGATAAACGTCAATTTTCAGCTACTATTTGACTCCCTGGATGAAATTTAAATTTTTAAAACCTTATTGCACATCTATAGAACAGGCCCTATCATATTTCAAGAGATGACATAGCTACTGCATAAATTGTAAGAGGAGTTCTGGGAACCAATATATTTGTTGCAAAAAAACGTCATTTTTTGATGCCCACAGACCCCCGTGATAGAAACAAAAATTCTGAAACATGATTACACGTCAACATGACACCTCGAAGCATATCCTATTAGATCATTAGGCTACTGCAAAAAGAAATTGACGTTTTTTGAAACCAGACTTTTTGTAAAAAAAATAAAACGTCATTTTTCAGCCATTTAATGACCCCCAGGACAAAATTGAAATTTCCGAAACCTTATTGCGCATCTATAGGACACCCCAAAACATATTCAAAGAGATGATTTGTCTACTGTTGAAAATGTAAAAGGAGTTCGAGGAAGAAGGTTTTTTTTGTCAAAAAACATCATTTTTTACCAATTATTTGACTCCCAGGACTACCAGAGAATTTTTGAAACCTTTTCACAAAACAACACGACACCCCAAATCATACTCCAAGAGTTCAGTTTGCTGGTTTATAAGATGTAAGAGCAGTTTGAGAAAGTAAAACGTGACAGACGGACGGACGGACGGACAGACGGACAGACGGAACAGGGTAACAACAATATACCCGAACTTTCTTTAGAAAGTGCGGGTATAATAAATAATCAATTCGTGTACTATCCAGGTGAACATAAGTAAACTTTACCTGTGCCCCTCAGAGGGCCCCATAATTGCCTAATTGTCTGTCTAATTGGCGAGTAGCCGTTCGGGGAACACACCACTCAGAGAGATCCTTTTTTACTAGAGCTCTTTTCAATTGTTGTCCTAATCACATTTAGAGGGACTTTTAAAAGTAAAGGTACAATTACAGTTCACGTGAATCAACTGGGTTTATAATATATCGAAGAACTATCCAGATGTTATGTTTTGATATTTTGCAGCCACTTAACTTCTGTAACGTGTTTGCAGCATTACAATTACATTACATTATTGTCTTTTATATTTTAATAATCGAGAGGGACAGGATTAAATTTCATTTTACATGACAGAAAAAAATTAGAAATCCTAAATTCATACATAAAACAGCTTCTCTGTGCTAATGGCTTTTTAAGGCGAAAACTGGTATACTAGTAATCTGTCCCAATATCCCTTCCCTTACATTTTGACGAATTTTTTTTTTCAGATTACACAAACCTGCCAAAAGTACAAATGATTTCGAGCAAAGCGAACAAATCCAAGATATCTTCATTGACACTTCGTTTGTTTTCACCCTGAAAAACATGACCCAATACCAATACATTTTTATCTAACAGAGATTCGTAAAAGGTAAATCTGACAAGTTTTATTATTGTTAAATTACTCGGAACACCTCGCACATACTTTCAGCGCTTTTAATCTGGGTACTTTCATGTTGCTTGCAATGCAAAATCCCTAAGATATTTTTTCAAAATTATTTTTAGCTGTGTATTGAAATTTGACAAGCAAGAGAGGGCGTTTTAAAGGAGAAATCTTGGGGGATTATTTCATGCTATTAAGAGGGCTTGATGGTCGTGGTCATTTTTACACTATATTAATCTCTTTAAAAAGAAGAGCTTTGTATAAATATGTAGCAAACTATTTAGATTTTCAAAGCTAAGATATATGGATTTTTTCTTTATTAAAAGATAGTTTATATTTAATGACATCGTATCTAAAAGTTTAGGGAAGATCTGATGGTTAATTTGTTGACCATGCACCCAGCCTCCTTAAATAGACATCTTTTGAACCCAGAGGTGTTTATAAATACAGAATGGTAAGGCAACATTTGCTGCAAGGATATTATGGGACATTGTGTAATATAGCATTGAATGATTTATTTTTTGACTTCCTCGTGTCAATAACTGCCGTCAGGTGACCAGACAAATCGAATAACGCGCGTTAGCGCGTTATGATAATTTGTCTGCTCACCTGACGGCAATAATTGATACGACGACGTCAAAAATAAATCATTCAATGCTTATATTTACATTCCCTTATTGATAAAATCAATTATTTTATTACATAAATCGGTATAAATTGCAGATCACGGAGGGAGTAAAATAGGAACAGCAAGAACAGCTGTTTTCTAAAACCGGTTTAAACTGGTTATCACATAGACTGTTGAGATGAGCCTGAAAATATAATCCATGAAAATAACTCTTAAAAGTTTGCTTTTAACAATAGAATTAACTTAAGTGTTGAATGATTGTTAAATATAGTTTTAACAACATGTTTGAAGTATATTTTTAAACCAATAACATACAAATCAATGTTTGGGAACTACTTATGTAAATTACATGTAAATTCATATGCAGTGATTCGGTTGTTGCATTTAGAGGCATTTAAAGATCACATAATTTTATGGAAAAACACACTGTCAGTAGAATCTAAATATATATGTTTACGTGACTTTATCAGTATCTTCTGAATGCGATTGTCTCACATCGCGGGTTGGAATTGTTTGTTTAGACAAACGTTTTCTTCTTTTCCTTTCCATTACAAAAAGCAGGTATAATCAAAAATCGAGATAAACTCTCTGATTATGAGGCAGAAATTAAATATTTATTTAATTAAATCATACTCGATTGTATGACGAGGTATGTCACGTGAGTAAGGTAGTAAGTTAGAAAATAGGTCTGTCGCTCTAACGGGTCGTTTAAAGAATAAACAGCAATTCAAATAGTTCACCGGGATATGAAGTTGGTTGGTCACGTGATCAAATCCTGTGAAGCCCAAAGGGCCTCTCAGTAGATTTGATCACGTAACAACCAACTTCATATCCCGGTGAACTTTTTAACATCGCTGTTTATTACTTATATTTACATTTGAAAAAGGAAAATTGTTCACAATCATTAGAATAACCGTGTTTTTACGTTTGATATAATGCAACCGTCAAGCGATAAGCGCGTGCGATGATCATTGTGACGTCATGAAAAAGTTCACACAGAATTGAACGTTTTCGCTTTTCAATAGGTTCATATAAGGAAGCATATTTGCAAATGAAAAATATATCAAAATTAAGTTTATTAAACTGCGGAACACCATATGATTGTTTATAAATCTCTCACTTATATTAACTTCCGGTTCTTCCTCCCACATAATCAAAATAAGGGACCGTTTCATAAGTGGCATATGATTTTTTAGTTCCAAAACAAATGGGGTTTAATTCAAGTAAAGGAATCTGAATGAGCTCAACTGCTAACTGTTAACACAAAATCTGGGCATGCCGCCACCAAAGAATTACCGTACTCAGCCTCAATTCTCAACTCAAGTGTTGAGGACGTCCTCAACTGAGAAATTCTCAAATCACCGCCACCAACGTCGTTGAGTATGTACTCACTTGAGTACATACTTTACGTTCTCAACTCTATTGAAATTGTAGAATTCAATCTAAATAACAGTGTATATTCTATGGGCATAAGTAAAAGAGGAATGAATGAGTTTAATTCTTTATCCTTCTTTTAAACGAAACAATAGAACATGTTTCCACTCAAAAGAATAGAATGTTGTGTCGTAACTCCTTGTTTTTATGGAAGAAGAATATACCAAACATGTGTAATCCATAAAAAAATAAAAGATTAAAAGTTTCATAACATCCTTTGACTATAAATAAGAATCAGGTACGGATTCAGACATATTTTGTTCTGTCTTAAAGTGATTTGAAAATAATAGAAATAGAAACAGAAATAGAAAAATTATCTTTTATTTATACAAGAATACCCTAAAATTAAAATTTAAAATGTATAAAGTATTTTCCCACTAGACTCTCATTATGGTAATTGTGACGGCAAAAAAGACAACGACTTTCAGTAGGTTTTTAAAGTAAAAAACTAACACTATGTCCTCAGCCGTCGCCCACGATGAAAATTCATATCATATCAACTTCATCATGTGATTTCACATAAAATTTCGTTATGGGAAACGGTGCGGCCAACTTTTCATTTTCAAAAACCTCCAAGAAAATGTGCCATTTTTCGTCATTTTTGACTAAATCTAAGAAACATGACTTGTTGAAGCCATTATTTCCTTTCGGGAACAGATCAAAAGTGCATGACTTGGTACTTTCTTCACACAAGTGTACAAGATGATATATATACATTGTATACATTATTCCATGAGATTTTAACAAATTTTGAATTTTAAGGCATACATGTATATTGAAAGAAACCACATGTTTGTTCCTTATTCCCCGACCATTAGTCAATAGAAGAAGAGAGCCCCGGGGCCATACAAGTAAGACGATATCACTTTTGATCTCAGTCTCACTTTTACAAAAGGAATAGATAGTAGAAAAGTGAGACAAAAAGATAAAAAAAAAAAAAGATAAGCTCGTCTGACTTTTATGGCTCCTGAGCCTGCTCATGGACATGAGCCTACCAGACACTCACATGAACACGTGGATGAAAGACTCGACACAAGCTTAATGTTAGAAACAATTGGATTATAAATCTTTTCTTTTTTATAATTTATGAAAGAAACTGGGCCCTCTCGTCAAAACCAGAATCCTAGGAAGTTCCGTGCGTGTGCCCTCTGTTATTATCTGATAGTTACAACGCACTGTTTAAAGGTGATTTCAGAACACATGTCAAGCCACGTCGTTACGTAACGTTTCATATGGTGAAATAATTTTCGAATCTACAACACGATATCGGCCATACAGACTGGATGATGACGTCAAAGTCGATATTTCTAGAAAAGTAAGATATTTCCACCAATGACACTTGTTACAAAACTCTTAACTCTTATAACCAAAGTAGTTTGGCGTTTGGTGAAATAATACTTTTAAAATAATCAAAATTCAATCTGTACTTTTTTCAGTTTACTTTATACACTGCATGTGATAGATGTATTTTCGAGGTTTTCTAGTTCACAAATTTGAGAATGAATATACTTCATTTAATTAAGGAATGAATTCAAAATTTATTAGTTTTATACGATATAAAATGGTTTGGTGCAGTTTACGCTTTATAAACCGCGAAGCGGTTTATAAAAAAGCGTAAACCATTTTATATCGTATAAAACTAATAAATTTTGAATTCATTGCTCATAATTTAATATTTTGCTATTAATTGTAGATAAAAACAGTCATTTGACCTTCAGAATGACATATTAAACTTGTTCAAAATTCAAACGTAACGTCAGGCGGATTGATACGTTTTATACGTTATTCTACTATGACGTAGGCAACATTCTTTATAAGATATAAATTTTTTTTTTTAGCCAATCAAGAAGTGCGTTACAACCAGAATTAAATTATTCTATTTTCTCTCCTCTACCCTCGCACCGCATTTTGCTGAATCATTAGATATTTATATATACCTCTGGGTTCAAACGATGCTTTTGCAATAGTATGAAAAAAAATCTCAAAGATTTCTCCTTTAAAACGTTTACTCTAACTTGACAGGTTTCAATAACTTAAAACTAAAAGTCCACGGGGATTTTGCATCGCAAACGACATTAAAAGTACCTGGATGATAACGTTGAAATTTGTGAATTTGACCATTATAAATCTTTGTAAGGGATATGTTTTCGTTTCTGTGAATTTCTGTAGGTAAAAAGAGATAACATTCCTTCCAGCAGAATTTTAGTAAAGATGTAATACACAAAATCGGGTGAACGATATTCACTTCTACTGTAGACTTGAATTTTGCAAGTTCGTCCCTGATACAATAAATAAATGGAATACTATTAGTTTAAACGTTTTTTAATACCCTTCAAGAGGCTTCAAAATAAGTATTTTCAATCTAACAAAGCCTATCTCTTTTTTACGTGGCACCAGCGAGTTTAATATGATATAACCTGGGTGTCCAAGTAGCATAGTGGACAATATACTCACCCGCTACGACCCGAGTTCGATCCTCATGATCGACAGTTGTTATATTTGAAAAGGTATGGTGATCGCCCGCTTGGATAATTGGGTTTTCCCCGGGCATTCGGGTTTTTTCTCCCACATCAATGACCCCCTCACGCTATTATCAGTGCCAACGAGGGATATTAATATAAGTTGTGCAGCTTGTTTGTCAATCGTTGTAAAATAAAGTTCAGTTAAAAGTCAGTTTATAGAAGTTAAACCCACACGTAATTATGTTTCAAATAATGACATCTGTAAAAATATTATTGTCCTCACTACAATTGTGGATCAATAGAAAATACTTATTATTCCTTCTTTGTTTGAAACCATTTTAGTCGTGCACAAAATTTTATATTTAACCTTTTGCATTTTACTCACATAATCATGTTCGATCGATACCCATATTTGAGGGAAAAGAATCATTAAAAATTATAGATCAACCAGCGCAATTTATAATCCGTAAATAGTTTTATTAGAGATTCTTTTAGATTCTCTAGATAAACTTTGCTGACTAGGACTACTTATTTAAAAAGTTTTCACATACATAGCATGTACACCACAGCGTTGTACTTGTAATGTTAACGAGGTCATACCGATAGCAGTAAATATTTAAATTGAAACCTAATAAGTTTATTTAGAAATTGGTTCAAAACCTTTCATATGGCATTCATATGGGGGGGGGGGGGGGGGGGTGGTTATAAGGGATAATATTTGAAATTCTACATATAAGAAACACATTGCAAGAATTAGATTGTCATCTCATAGACTTGCAATGTTGAAAGTGGACGACACACAAATGTACCAAAGGGAAGACGTTTTTGTAAATTTTGTTCTGATATTGAAAATGACTTCCATTTTGTTTTGATATGCCGACAGTATAGAGAAATCCGAGTAAAATGTATAAATACAAATTTGTACAATTATAAAGTGTTCAAAATTTTAAAGAACTGTGAAGTATCTCCACCTAACTTTTAAAACTAATGATAATTAAGAAAAAAAATATCTATTTTTCACCTGTTAGTAAAACATTTATTATTTTTTTCTTTTTTCACACGACCATTTCTTCTAAACCTTTTACATGAAAAATACGAATTTCAGCTGCTCCAATTCAACTCAATCGCTACACGGCGCTGAGCTGTTTCTGTAAACATTGGCTAAATCTGCCAAGGGTTGTTGAGGAGCAGAGTGGATCGTAAACCCTTGGCTAGTGAAGATGATTAACGTGAAGAAGCGAAAGTTTCCAATTCGCAGATACTACGCAAGTATGGTGATCAAGGCTCGCTGATATTAAAAATGGGCGATGAAATTAAAAAATATTAAGGCAGGCATTTTACTAAACGTATAAACATGTGATGGGTAATACAAAATCGAGCAAATATAATGAATATATAACTGTCATTGGTGAATCAAATACCACATTAGAAATCGCTAAAGATGTAATTGCTTAATATTCAAGTATGTTTATGATATACATTCACAATTCTTTTTCTCATTATATTTTGTTGATATTTTATTTTTTAAAAGGAAAAGTCAATCTAAGATGTCTTAATTTAGGATACATCTAAGATAGCTTCGGTTTACATCTTAAGATATGTCTGAGAGTGGCCATAAGATAAGTCTTAATATATCTTAGGACATGTCTTAAAATAGATCCTAAAATACTTTCATGAACATGGCCACAGGAGAACAAATTTAATGGTTTTGATAAAATTGTAAAGTTTGTTTTGTGAAGACATGTGGTTACAGCAGTTAATCGCAGATTTCAATTTGTTACAAAAATCAAATCATATTTTCCAGGTCTTTCATGGTATATTATTTGAATGTTGACTCTAAAGAAATTGTTTTTCTTATTTTTCTGCACATAGAAAAATTACTTTATAAACATAACAAATGAGTTCCGCCTTAATTATATAGCCATTAAGGCATGACTGTTGAAATTTCAATTATCTGCATATATTTTGTAAAATGATAACAAGAAAATATGACAGAAGAGAAAACCAAACAGAATTTATCGACAGGCGGCTTACCTTACTAGAAGAAAGAAATATCAATGTTAAGCCTTGCTGTGTTTATGGTCATTATGATATTATGGCATGGTGTGGAATAATAATATATACTTACAAAAACAAATAATGTCTGAAAATACCTATTAACAAAATGAAATTCGAGTCCATTGGGAAATTAACTCTCTCTCTCTCTCTCTCTCTCTCTCTCTCTCTCTCTCTCTCTCTCTCTCTCTCTCTCTCTCTTGCGGTTGTTGTGGTATTCGCTTGTCATTGTTTTTATCCTCTATCATCTCTCTCAGGAATCTCATAACAAACATAAATTGATATTTTACCTCAGCCTCATAGTAATGTACTTTGATGATAATCATCTTTTTAATTATCACAAAACCAAATACATTGTCTACCTGATGAGTAGTCAATGACGATGACAATGAACTTTATTTACAGTGTAGAGAAAATACTTATGCACAGTTTGTACAAATCATTGGTACAGGCATGATGAAGGGATAACAGATAATTGATTCAAGTTAATCAAGAGAGCTAACTCTCTCAAATATAGTAATGTATCTAATAGTTTACAAATATTGATAAGTTGGTTTTTGTTTTTGACATTGAACAATGATTAAAATTTTACAACATTTGGATTTAATATGAATTATTTTGGTAAATACATAACCCTTGAATTTGATTTATATATATATATATATATATATATATATATATATATATATATATATATATATATATATATACATCAGTACATTTAAAAAGATAGTGAAATTTATCCCCAATTTCATTGCGAGCACATAATTTACTAATTATGTTTTCTCTAGGAATATTGAATCATCTACCTAGCCAATGCATTTGAACGTAAATACAAAATTGTCATTGTTTGATACATATATTGGTAGTAAAGTACATTATGGTTGTGAATTATGGGGATAGCACCAGGCAAGTGATTTAGAGAGTATACATTTAGATTTTTGTAAGAAAATATTATGTGTTAAGAAAAGTGTTACATGATAACATGACAATAACAAACCGTCAACCATCTCAAAAATCCATAAAACGAAATACAAATTCAAAGCAGAGCAACATGGACCTCCAAAAAGATAGAGGTAGGATCAGGTGCCTAGGAGGAGTGAGCATCCTCTGCTGACCGGTCGCACCCGCCGTGTGCTCTTTGTCGTAATCGGGAAAAAAACGGAGAAGTCTGTAGACAGTTAGGTGATAAATTATGGTCTAACAATTAGTATGAAAAACGTCAGTCAGCATGCGACCCAGTGGATGATTGTATTTGCTGACAAGGTCGTTGTATCGACCATAGAATCTATGATGGTATATTTTGAATTGTGCCATAAACCACTGCAGTTGGATAGGAAATACATAGTGTTGAAATATTGGATAAAAATTAAAGAACACTGAGAATTGTATTTTAAGCAGTATATACCAAGATATGTTAAGCGTATGTGAAACAGAGGTAGGCTCTAATTATTGGCTGTCGTTCATAAAACAGTTGATTAACAATTTAGGATTTGGTTACATATGTAACTGCAAAGAACAATTTAATGAACATATGTTTTTAATTGAAGTGAAACAGAGGTTAACCGATATATTTATACAAGAAGGTCATAGCTCTTTGAAAATTCTCCCAAATGCATAATATATTAGCACTTATGTGATAATTTTGGAGTACAAGAATATTTGAGCAAACCAATACCAAATATATACGTACAATTTATAAGTAAATATCGTTTACCTTCTCATCAGTTTGAGATTGAGCGTGGCAGATTTTATAATATCCATAGAAACTAAAGAGTTTGTAAACTGTGTTCACTAGCACAAATTGAAGATGAGTTTCATTTTATTCTACTCTGTCCATTTTATAAAGAAATAAGAAAGATGTATGTAAAAAACATATTATTATAAAAAACCTTCTGTCTTTAAACTTGTTCAATTACTGCCAACAAAGAATATCAAAGAGTTGTGTAATTTGGGCAAATACCTTTACAAATGCTCAATATTAAGATAAAAATATATAGTTTTTGTTCTGTTTTGAAAATATCCTCTCCATCATCTTGTTTACATTTATATTTATCATCTTCATTTTGTCATTGTAATACATATGTACATTGCTATGAACACTGCTATTGTACATTGCTACGTACACCCGTAGACTGATTTAAGATTGTGATTTTTAAAAGAAATGTCTACATAATTTATGTTTGTAAAATTTATTAATGTATATATGTTAAACCTAAGAATCGTATGGTTCTTGGTAATAAACAATAGAATACAATACAATATCAGTCTCAATAGGTAACTTAGCATAACCCGTTCTAAAATTACAATATTTTTTACATCATTTTGTTTACAAGTAGATACCTGTGTGAGATTAAAAATTATGTGGTTATTTACAAAGAGCAAACATCTGGCCTGATAGTAATTATTGAATTGTGCGGCATGATCAAGGTATAGACATGATATCATTCGGTATAATTAGAGTCAATAATCGTCCGTCTGATTTGTTGTTATAAACAGGATACCGCGCCGACAACAAAAGTTTATAGGTGCATATATCACCCTTTTATTTACCACCATTTTACAGACGGTTTTTTTTTAAATGCGTAAGCATAAAAAAGCAAAATATGCATACATGTACGAA
This sequence comes from Magallana nippona, assembly GCA_033439105.1. Taxonomy (NCBI): domain Eukaryota; kingdom Metazoa; phylum Mollusca; class Bivalvia; order Ostreida; family Ostreidae; genus Magallana; species Magallana nippona. The sequence continues at coordinate 53,343,329 of CM065922.1, forward strand.
ATTACGGATTACAGGTAATCTTCTGTACAAGTTAACTATATATGAAAGGTAATATTCTCTAGAAAAACTTTAACAGGTGGTATCCTTTCGTATTGAATTATAACAGGTGGTGTCCTTTAGTGACAAACTATGACAGAGGGATTCCTTCAGATGTTTATTATGACAGGTGGTGCCCTTTAATGGTGTACTAAGACAAATGGTATCTTTAAGATACGTTCTATAACAGGTGGGTTTCTCCAGATGTGAACAATGACAGGTGGCGTCCTCAAGCTGTGAACTATGACATGAGGGTTCCTTGAGATGTGAACTATGCCAAGTGGTGTCTTTGAGATGTTTATTATGACAGGTTGTGTCTTTTAGTAGTGTACTATGACAGGTGGTGTCCATTAAATGTTAACTATGACAGAGAGTATCCTTAAGATACGTACTATAACAGGTGGGTTCCTTGAGATGTGAACTATGCTTAGTGGTGTCCTTCAGATGTTTACTCAAACAGGTGGTGTCCCTTGTAAGTGAGCTATGACAGGTGGTATCCTATGGATATGTACTATAACAAGTGTTGAACTATGACAGGTGGTGTCCTTTAGATGTATACTATAACAGATGGTGTCCTTTAGTGGTGTACTGTGACAGGTGGTGTCCTTTAGTGGTGGACTATGACATGTGGTATCCTTAAGATTTGTACTATAACAAGTGATATCCTTTAGTGGTGTACTGTGACAGGTGATGTCCTTTAGTGGTGGACTATTACAGGTGGTGTCCATTAAATGTGTACAGTAACAGATGGTGTTCTTTAGTGGTGTACTATAACAGGTGGTGTCCTTTAGTGGTGGACTGACTGTTGATGTCCTTTAGTGGTGAACTTTGACAGATGGTAGTGTGGTTAGATAACTTTTTAGAGTATGTCATCAGAGGTTACCACAAACATATGTATCTACTGATAGATAACTCTACAGAGTATGTCATCAGAGGTTACCACTAACATATGTATCTACTGATAGATAACTCTACAGAGTATGTCATCAGAGGTTACCACTAACATATGTATCTACTGATAGATAACTCTACAGAGTATGTCATCAGAGGTTACCACTAACATATGTATCTACTGATAGATAACTCTACAGAGTATGTCATCAGAGGTTACCACTAACATATGTATCTACTGATAGATAACTCTACAGAGTATGTCATCAGAGGTTACCACTAACATATGTATCTACTGATAGATAACTCTACAGAGTATGTCATCAGAGGTTACCACAAACATATGTATCTACTGATAGATAACTCTACAGAGTATGTCATCAGAGGTTACCACTAACATATGTATCTACTGATAGATAACTCTACAGAGTATGTCATCAGAGGTTACCACAAACATATGTATCTACTGATAGATAACTCTATAGAGTATGTCATCAGAGGTTACCACAAACATATGTATCTACTGATAGATAACTCTACAGAGTATGTCATCAGAGGTTACCACTAACATATGTATCTACTGATAGATAACTCTATAGAGTATCATCAGAGGTTACCACTAACATATGTATCTACTGATAGATAACTCTATAGAGTATGTCATCAGAGGTTACCACAAACATATGTATCTACTGATAGATAACTCTATAGAGTATGTCATCAGAGGTTACCACAAACATATGTATCTACTGATAGATAACTCTACAGAGTATGTCATCAGAGGTTACCACTAACATATGTATCTGCCTCAAAACGAGTTAAACCTCGTAAGAATCGGCCAATGTGCAATTGTTAAATGATTCAGGGGTTCTGCTGTCACCATCTTTTATATACTCAATGTGTTGACCACTTTTATTTATCACCTTTGCATGTCTACATGTGAGAGAAATCAGTTAGGTTCCCGATGCGTTACATTTAATGCCCAAACTGTTTCCCATAGTTTTTACCTGTACATATAATTATTTTAATCAAAATCGGGTGTCCATGGGTCTATTTTTAGTACCTTTAAACTCACCCGACTGGTTAGGCATTTAACGCTGAACTACGCTCGAAAATAGGCACACAGGTAGATATAAACACCTTGATTTTGTTACACCCGATTGTACACCTGAATCTCGTGGCCGACGTGTAGTATTCCTTTCGTGGTCTTTGGATTTTATGCATTTATTTCTTATTTAATGTGCATATTCTGTTTGTAAAAAATGCATTGAACTGTTTATTTGATGATAGTATTCTCCTGACTTGGAAAAAGTGTGTAATTAAGAAATAAGGAATCACTCTTTGAGTATTAGGAGGTGTTAATTTTGGTCGGGGCGTGATCAAATCCAATAAAGCCCGAAGATAGATTTGATCACGCCCCAACCGAAATTATCATCTCATAATATTCAAAGAATGATTCATTATTACTTATATCTACATAATTTTCAGCAATTGTACGATTAAATATTTGAATATAAATAAGCAAACCCCGCTTGCGCTCCAATTATACGTCGACATTTGAATTTATTGGACTGTATAGTACAAAATCGATACGTAGTGTTATCACAGGCAAAGACACTGAAAACTATATATAATTTGATAATTTCATCGCGACCAAGTCACACGGCGAGGCCAAATGTGATGCCTCTATATCGATAGACTTTAAACTGTTAAGAGGTCTTCGGCTTATATAGGGGTTGCAGGGTTAGCGGTGATGAAAGAGAAATATGGCGGACAGTGTCTATCTTCGAGCGGTGGTCAGCTTTAAATACTCGTGCTGTGCTGGTGTAGTCAGTTTTGGCGTAGCAGGCACCTAATAAGGACATGCTGTCCTGTACTAGAGTTTGTGCAACTTAAAGTATTTACATCTGAGCATATTCAAACCAGGCTCTCTGTTGATTATTAATTTTCAGTTGCAATGGCAGCCAAGTTCCTTTTTGTGTTTTGTTGATTTGTTCCATAATGCTGTCTTAAGCTCAGTATATTGTTTAAGTACATAAACACTTGTAAGGTTAATAAATTATATAAAGTAGTTGTAAAGTAAACAATGCTGCGTAAACATTGTGGAAAGTGTGTACAGTAATTGCGTGAATTCCGTGCATAAGTAGACATGCTATTTTGCGTAACATGTGTTAAATACAAGTATACATGTAAAAGTAAAACTATATAAGTAAAACATAAGTAAAAGTATGCATGTATAATATAAGTAAATACATGTAAGGTATTTGTGTAAAGTAATGTATATGTATATGGAAAAAAAACATGCATAGTATATAACCCCAATTACAGTAATGGTATATTGTAGTAACACAGTTTGCCGTATCTCAGTATCGCAGTATTGCTGTACTGCAGTATTCCAGTATACCAGAACCACAGTACTTAAGTATTCCAGAACCTCAGCATTAAGGACAATGGGACCTAAACATTCAACTATTTAACATTCAACAGTACAGATTCGCCAACTTTGGCCTGTCATAATTGGACGAATGGTTTGGGAGCCCACCGAGGCCGCTCTTGCGGACCAACCAAGCAGTGAAAAAAAAATACTTGTTCTTTCTGACAACCAGCACGGCCAATCTGTGACAAGGCGTATCCGAACTTCTTCATTAAGTTGTTTTTCAGTATATGCATACATTTGTCGGTAATGATATGTTACAGGTGGTGAAAAGTGAAGTCTTAACCGGGACTCAAACCCAGAACCTATGACATACCGTACCAACGCTTTTAAAAACACTAAACTTTTAAGATCCGATATACACTGAACCAAAATTGTGTTCACCCAGTATATTGTATTCACTATATGAAATAAACACATTTGTTTTGTCGTCGGGGTGACTGATTTCAACTTAACATTCAAATAGTTAAGAACGATGTATTAACCTTGACCTCTGGTTGCGACCCGACACATTGACCTTTGCTAAATATCACAAACACTTCCGCTTTTGTTGAATTTCGCTCAGAGCGTTTGGATTGTTTACAGTAGCAGATGGAAATGACGTTACACTTATGGAAGATAAAAATTATATAACAATAAAGTTTCCTTCAAATATTTTTAAAACAGTGTTGAAGACAAAATCAAAAGCAGGTTAAAGTGAGTACAATCTGTCGTAGAAACAATGCAAACATCAATATTCCAACGACTCTGGCCATGTTAAGTGTTTTTCTTTGATTCAGGGGTTCCTATATATTTTTACAAAGATTCTGATGTAAAGAAGGTTACATTGTCTAAAAGTGACCATGACCATCCCATCTTCCTAATTGTCTGCAACATTTCTAACGCACACGTATCGTTACATGCGACGGGAAGAGAACTTATATTCTCAACAGGTTGCCATGTTTATCAATATTTTTTGTGATGGTTGGTTTTTCGTCTAATTTTTTCACGATTAAGTAATCCTCTGTAGAATATAGCAATAAAATGGTTACTACAGACCTATATCCGCCTCAAATCGAGTCAATTTTGACTTCCAAAACCTGGTTAGAATATCAGTCTGTAAGAAACTATAGTAAGTGTAAATGTAGTTTGAACACCCGGCAAATGACGTAATAAATCCTATAAAACTATCGATTCGTTAATTAGCTAATGTGCAAGTGTAAAATGATTCAGGGTTTAAGTTATCTCTTCCTCAATTAGTTGATCATTTCTTTATATCGGGTCGCATTTCGTGATTTGCTTTGTTTTACCAATATCTAATTATTTGTTGCATATATACGATACAAGTATACAAGTGCTTTCTTGGGGGTTTTTAGTTTTACTTACTGAATACCGAGATAGATTCAAATGAATATTTTCAAGACTATAAATAGACCAGATGTACATTTAAAGAGACAGTACAGCTGAAAATACATGTGTGTTTTAAACGTCAGATTTACCCATTGTATCGTTAGGAAATACGAAATAACGTTGATTGTGACAGTTGAAGTACATAAAAATTCCGTTCATGTACCTAATTAATGTAATTATGAGCTTCCGGAAATTTACAAACCGAATTAATCTTATATTGTTCATTTGTACCACGTGGATTTTGATTGACATGTGCTGAAAACTACAAGATCTTCGCCCGACTACGGTCATCATTGAATACAAGGTAAAAGGGGCTCTCTAAACGGAACACATCACTACTTTCTCGATAATTTATAAATGGTTTGCCAATTTCAGTTCTTTTTAAAATGAACAGACATAAATATAACAAATAACCCCTCCAGGGGCCTCACTAACAAAATGAATTTATAATTAGTTTGTAGCAACTCTGTAGTGATAAAAATGCAAAATACATGCTTACAAAATAATAATTCTGGTTAATTTAAAAACTTTGAACAATTATTACCTAAGAGAAGTAGAAAAGACTTATTTCTACCAACAAACCTGTCCAGGAGAATCTTCGCGAGCCCTGCATGTGTTTTGTTTATTAGTCAGCCCGCGGGCTGACTAATTAAGTTTGGATGAAACTTAAAATGCGCTTGCGTAAATTGGAATCCTGGGAAGGAATTACTAGACAGTGCGTGTTAGAGAAATTCGAAGAAGTTATGAAACTGGTCAGTTTCTAGAACAAACTGCGCATCGTCGCATTGTATACGTGTGTAACAGAGACACTTTTTGCCTCTGCTGGGGTTTGAACCCGGGTCCTCTGGCATGCCAGTCCAGCACTCTACCGATCGAGCTAAAGGGTTAACCCACTAGTTAGAGCTAGTAGGAATGCCATATACCTGACTCTACCACACGTGCACACTGCTACACATTAATTTATATTCCACCGGCTGACTTTCTTAGCTTTTCAAAAAGCTAACCTTGTAGTAAATACGCATGCGTAATAGTATAGAAGCCTGAACCCCGTAACACGTGGCGATGCATATATTTATGGGTTATACCTAATTATTAATTTTAATGAAATAGTTAGATTGATTTCATGGAGAAATTTGTAATTTTCTGAAAGTTTATATATTTATGAGTAGTACAAAAATACCGAACCCGATCGGAAAATTTTTTCAAGTCGATTTTTTAAGATCCGCCGTACTGTCTCTTTAAATGTTTGTAACGAACGATTGAGATCGCTGTGGAAGAGAGATCCCTACCCGGTCAATATTCTTCATAAGTTACTACCTGTGTTGTGTTGTGTGTCCCTACCCGGTCAGTATTCTTCAAAAGTTACTACCTGTGTTGTGGCAGATTTATTTTTCTTATACTTAGCTTAAGAAATCTTGAAGTTGAACTTGAAAAATCTCCAAAACATTCTTTGATCTATATCTCATAAAGAATCAGTCTCTCCTTTAGGACCATGCAAAGCATCCTTAGGTAGCAAGGGAAAGTTTCGGATAAAGTAACCTTCAATATTTTTGTAAAATTGAGAGTCACTTTAATTGAAGGCTTATGAATGTTGCTAAAATTCATGAAATGGTTTTTAATGATTATCATTAGTTAGAGGGATGCCTCTTGTTAAAATTGGTATGCAACATGCAGGCCCCTAATGTTAAGTACATGTGAATCAGAAATAAAATGCGAAACTTGCTGCTATGACTGTTGTGTTCACTTTACACAATAAAATTGCAAGTTACAGACGGGAGGTAAAATAACACGAAAAGTAGGTGGATGGGACATAGTTAACTCTACATTGGTAAGTTTCTGACATGTGATGGTGCAACATACACACGGTACGGAATGTCAACCCTTTGCAGGGAATAAGCTGTGGGGTGGGGGGGGGGGGTCTAAAAAAGCTGAAAAATCTTGAAGAATGGGCGAACTATGAAAGGGTCGAAATATCAGAAAAACCAATATGTAGAAAATTTCAAATTACATATTCTGACTAGTAATTTTCTCAGAAATTGGTGAATGGTCTTATAAGGAGTGGATAAAGGAATTTGTGCTGAATGGGAACTGAGGAAATTCTGGTTACAGAGTTCCCGAGACACACATCCTCTGGCTACATTGAATTGTATAAAAAAAACTGTCCCGTGCTACCTAAGCTGACCATGGATTGAAGGCTTCACGGCACTGTGTATAAGGCAATCCTTCATTTTCTTACAGAAGATGAGCCAATTCGTTAAAAGAGTTTATATGATCTATGCTGAGCTTTAAACTTTTATACGTGCGACATCGTTTTCGAGTTAGTGCTTCTTTAAGTGAAAGTTTGTACAGAATTTTCGTGTTAAAATAATTCAACATTGGGTAGTGATGTTTGTTTAAACACTCATGCATTTTTTCTTCTAATGATAAAGCATTTGAAGTTATGTTAGTTATCCTAAGGATTTACGTATTATTTCCATGATTCGTCATTTGTTGTTGATTTGAAATGTACCGAAAAAAGACGCGGAGCGATGATACAGCTGGACAACAAAAATTAATTCATACTAGTATTTTGTAACATAGCATCTTGGGTTCGATTCAACTTTGACATTTTAAAAACAATGTATTTCATCGATTATAGCCGACTATTGCTCCTGATGATGCTATAATGCAGTTTTAGCTCAGCTTTCATTTAACATTGGGGCCCACGGGCCTCTTAACTTTTTTATACAGTCAACCAAATGACATTCGCCTATTATAATACATGTAACAGTTATGATAGAATTTTTGGCAAGGTCCTGGAAATTAAAAATAATAATTAATTATTGATAGTGACTTGGTAGCATTTATGATGGACCTTTTGGCCAGGTCCTGGAAATTAACGATAATAATTAATTATTGATAGTGACCTAATAGCATTTATGATAGACCATTTTGGCCATGTCCTGGAGATTAATAATAATGATTAATAATAAGTCAACCAAATGACATTCGCCTATTTTTATTATTTTTTTTTTTTGAAGATTTGCTTCAGATTCGGGTTAATATGTCTCTGATATACTTTTAACTGTGGTAATGATAGTGACATAATAGCATATATGATAGACCTTTTGGCCAGGTCCTGGAAATTAATTCTAGGAATTCTCATAATTATTATCACATTAGGAATTCGTGTTCGAACGTAAAACCTCATAAGCAAGAACCTCGGATGACGTCTTCAGCTGAAGATAACTTTAAGGAGGATAATTAAACCCATACATTTTTTGTTTTCCTTACTCATAATAAATTATCCTTTTTAATTTAGTCTAGACCTTTAGGTTCTCAGTGTTACGTATATTAGCATTCTAGATATCCAGACAGTATAACATTAAGATAAGATATTTAAGGTTATGGGTTAAGATTGAGCATACTGAGTCACCCACATTATATATTTTATGACCTTTAAAGCCACGTAGCATCGTTTTCCAAACTGTGTGTGGCAGATTTACCAAAAATATCCTCACAAGCAAGAAAAAGATAATGAATGAAAGTTTTTTCTGAATATAATAAAAAAATCAACACACCAGTTTTACACTAAAGTTGAGGAGATCCACCCCCCCCCCCCCCACCACTCATTTTCTCCGCTCTGTTGCTACATGCCTGCTGAGTCAAGTAATGAACAGTTAAAGTTTCTGGGTGATCCTATGGTGTCCATGATAATTGATTTTGTCTACCTTGGAAGGTTTATGGGATTCCCAAACATGTATGGCAAGAGCATGGTCTTTTGACTCTCTGTCTAATGCCATACTACAGTTAGCGCATTATATTTAGCGTGTAAGATATTAGCGGAATTTTGATTATAGATTTGATTTAGCGCAATTCTGAATTTTTTTAAACAATAAAATGCTTTCTTTGGTGATTCATGTGGGATCTGAAGATGGCGACATTGCGGAAAAATACATAAACCGTGTTAGCAGTTATGTAATTTTTTTTCGGAAATGTCGCTACCTTCTAAAACCGCATGAATCATCAAAGAAAGCATTTTATTGTTTATAGTTACATCTTTCTTTTAACAAATGATCGTAAGAAGTGAGAAATATTGTTAACGTACATCAGTACGTTAGATAAAAGAAACAGCGAAATCGTCTTCTATTGGAGTTTGAGTCTGACATTTTCATGATTATTTCGTGCAGTCCGTGATTTTTCTCAGGTTACTTGAGGTTTCAACCAATCGATAAAAGGGGCGTGCAGATTTTAGTCCTGTCAGTTTCTACAGAGTTATGAATGTACAATCAATTTCCGTAAGAAATCATACTTGGTGGATGTAAATATATATCAAAACAGATACATATTATATAGGATTTGGCGATATGTACATGATTTAGTGGAAGCTGCTTTCAGGCAAAAAAACTAAACAGAATGCACAGCCAAATGTGTTACATTGTGATGTTATCAACTACAGATAAAGTGCCTCAGCATTGTAGATCTTTGTCATTTTTAACATAAAAGATGTAATTGCCACATGAAGAAATGTGCTTAAGTAAATTTGATAATGGTGACTAAATGCATTTCATATTCCACTTCAACCTTAAAAAGTTGATTCTAAACTGTGTTTATATTGCGTTTTCATCTGACTTTGATTAAATTAAACGGATGGATATAACGTTATTCAATGTTTGTCATACGTTACTTAACGCCAGTTTCGTCATTAAAAGAACAGACACATATTTAGTAACTATTAGCAGACAACAAACGGATGTGACATCACTTTTTACTTGTGACGTCATATTTTAGTTTTAAATTCTCTCAAAAATCAGCTACTGTCAAGCTACATATCGCGCTTGGCTAGAGAATGATAAATATATAATTGTAAATCGGCAGAGTTAGATCTCAAGCGAGAGAGAGAGAGAGAGAGAGAGAGAGAGAGAGAGAGAGAGAGAGAGAGAGAGAGAGAGAGAGAGAGAGAGAGAGAGCGCCAACGGACGGACAGACAGACCGATAGACACACAGACAGACAGAAAGAGAATGAGAGAGAGAAAGAAATCAAACTGTTACAATGTTATGTCCGTGTTAATAAACAAACAAAAGTGGTATTCATTTAGATTGTTTAGTTGTATTTATTTTTCAGTTGCAGCATGGTTATTCAGCAACAATCTTAAGCAAAATATGCCCTTATATTACAAAGTGCTTTTACTTTAGATCGAAATTTACTACTCATTATACAATAAAGAATAAAATTGACAAAGAAGTTCATCAAAGCAAAAAAGTCAAAGAAGTCTCCTAAGGGAATGTACACGTTTTCGTACAAACCCGAGATAAATGAACACAACAATACCAGTATTCCTTGAGGAAGTTCAGTAATCAAAAACAGGGTCACGATGGCGTACAGCAAACGGTTAGTTCTCCCAATCAGCACAGTTCGCTTCCTTGTGGAAAAAGAAAATGTCTGGCTTCTCCTGTGCAAGGAATGAACTAACGCCCCAACAAACACGATCATCAGTAGACAGGGCAGTAGCTTACCCACGATGGCGTACAGCAGAACGTTGGTGTCCACCAGGGTGTGTGAGGCGCTGGTCGCCAGGGCCGGGACGTTGATGACGTATATAGACTCGTTATTATCTAGAGTAAACCTCTCGACCCTGTGGGCAAATGTGTTTGGAATGGAGGAAGCGATCGAAATAACGAGAGCGAAAGAAACCACCGCGGCGGTCTGGAGTTTCCTTGTCCTCTTTGAGATGTGGTGCCTACTTCTTGATTGAAGAAATCGGAAGATGGTCAAAGAGACCCCGAGCCACACGCTGGCATTGTGGGAGGCCAGGGTTATCTGGGAGGCGACGAGGCTGTAGATGACCCTGCTGTATGACAGGTACTGGGAGAGCGGTTCGTTGTCGTCCCTGATGTAGAACAATATTAGTTGGGGGATGTAGAGAAGCATGGTGACGGTGTCGCTTATGGCCATCAGAGTCAGAATCAAGTTGCTGGAAGTCCGCAGTTCTTTCATGTTCAGAACGAAAATACTGACGATGTTGGCAAGGATTCCAATCACACAAACAGCCAGGCTCGTGTAGCCGTGGAATCGGGAGTATCCATTAGCAATGTTCAGGAGCCAGGTCTGTTCCCCAACTAGCAGGTGCCCGTTTTCAGGGTTTTCGTCATATAAATCGTACAGCGCCGTATACAGATCGACAGAAGCGTTAGCTGTGTCTTGCATGGTTCTGGCCAAGCAATCCGAATGATACGAAAGATGATTTTCAAAGATGTTTAAATAAGTTTCCTGACAGGTTTATTGGGTGAAAACTGAAGACTAATTGATTGATAGAAGAGGCGGGTTTAAGAATTGAAGAGTTCGATGGCATTTGAGTTGATGTAAATCTTCCGTAGGAGTTTACGTGACTTACCCAACAAATCACCGATATGTTAAATTCTGTCTTCTGTCTTACATAAAATGTTAATTTTGTGTTATATCATGTAAGAAAAGATAACGTGTGTGTTGTAACATGCAAATTTTACTATGCCATCTTCAGAATTCATTTCTATGAGAGGGTTTCCCTCAAAATTAGGACAATTCCATGAAGCACAAGCCTTTACTATACACTGTATGAGGTAAAGAGCTGTAGCTTATGGGAGAGAAAAACAGTGTAATAAAACTGTTATGTATCCCATCAATATAATTTGGTGATTTTTTGTATATTTCTTATCATTTTTTGTATTTAAATAAAAGATCAATGTAGATACCATGCACATGTCTATGGTGATATTGATGTTTGTCAAATGTAACGATGAAAATCATATGGTGAGGCTGATAACTGACGTTAAACCGAGCGTAATTATTCATCGGAGGGTGGCGGGGAACATAAATCAAAAGTACTTAAATGTTTGACACTTCATAATAAGATGCTTTGTATTATGTACTCAGTCGACTTCTTTTAAATATTGAGTGGATACAAAGGTTGGATATAGAATGTACATTTGTATATTGTCTGAGTAGGTTTCTCGTCAATGTGGTCTTTAATTCTAAATGGGGGGCGTAATGGGAGCATTCTGTCTGTCATATAAATCCCATAATAGCTTTTGACCTAATTTTGCATCCCTAGAAAGAAAGCTGAATATCGGTATATAATGGAATATAATTAATAATAGCATATTTTATTTAACCCTCTTGAAGCTGTGATACATTTTTAGCGGTCCTAAAAACCTACATTATAATCGTGTTAAACTTACTCTTGCGAAGTATACCATTATTATCACTTTGACATATTTTTTATAAGCAATAATGATAACGTATAGCGACATACTTCCTGTTCCAATTTTATCTCAGTATCAAGGAATCTGTCAACAAAAAGTTTAAGAAATTATCTCTATCCCCTATTGTTTGATCGGATTCGCCTCACGGCAAATATATGACTTTAAAAAAAGTTCAAAAATGAAAGACATGCAGGGAATTTCCAATTTTTAAAAAGGTTTTGCATCGTGTAACTGCATGTAAGCTAAAATTGTTTAAGCATTTATTATCAATGTGCGATATTTATGAGTTAAAATTCCCCAGTTTTGTGTACGTTCTGTAAGTTTAGGGATTATTTTGTTAAAGTCATTCTACTGATTCTTAAGTTAGTTAGCAGAATTTTGCCACTTTGATACCTACAATACTTTCAGGACTTTGATTAACTGTTGTTTTGCAGTCAGGAATTATTCGTCTTTAGTACCGATGTTATGGTAAAAAAAATATCGAGCCCACAAATTTATGAAATTTTAGGTATCAGTTCTATTAATAACGATTGTTTGGTTAATATGTGATTTTTATCAAAAATTATGTTTTAGGTAAAAGAGATAAATAATTGTGTTTCAAAAAATCTCATTTTCAATTAAATACAATGTACAATGTATGAAACAAAATAAGTACACATCTCAGAGGGTTTTTTTCATGTCTGACGTGATATATATGTGTGTATATATACACGTATTATCCAAAATGCCCTATAGTCTCTTTAAAAACGATATTTAATAAACATGTATCTGGGTTTTTATGTGATTTGCAATAGATGAGATATCAGAGAGGTTTTCACTTTCTCCATAGCTTCCTTTAAACTATAAAGTTACCTGTTACCTATCCGCTTCGTGCCTTGTGGCACATAAGGCATCAACAGAACGTCTCCATCCATCTCTGTCCGCAGCCGCAACCCTCGCCTCAGCCCATGATCTCCATCCACTTTCCTCTCTCTCTCTCTCCCTCTCTCTCTCTCTCTCTCTGTCTCTCTCTCTCTCTCTCTCTCTCTGTCTCTCTCTGTCTCTCTCTCTCTCTCTGTCTCTCTCTCTCTCTCTCTCTCTCTCTCTCTCTCTCTCTCTCTCTCTCTCTGAGTCTCTCTTTCTCTCTCTCTCTCTCTCTCTCTCTCTCTCTCTCTCTCTCTCTCTCTCTCTCTTTCTCTCTCTCTGAGTCTCTCTCTCTCTCTCTGTCTCTCTCTCTCTGTCTCTCTGTCTCTCTCTCTCTCTCTCTCTCTCTCTCTCTCTCTCTCTCTCTCTCCTGTTCTTCTCCATGTTGTTTTGGGTCTTCCTCTCTTACTTCTGCCTTCAGGTGTCCAGGAAAGGGCTATGTTGCAATCATTGTTGTGGTCTTTTCTGAGGATATGGCCTATCAATTTCATCATCTGTATTTTGCTTCTTGGCTCAGTGGTCTCGTGTTCGATAATCGCAGTATTTCTTGTGTTGTTATCTTATTCCACCATTTGATCTTGAAAATTCGTCTTAGGCTGTTATTCTGAAAGACATCTATTCTTTTTTTGTCCCCTTTGTTCATCTTCCACGTTTCGCATCCGTACATTAGCACTGGAGTGACTAGTGTCTTATATAGTCTTATTTTTGTTTTCTTGCTGATGTTGTTGGAGTTCCATACCTTCTTAAGTTTTATGAAGGCCGATCTTGCTTTTGAAACTCTACCTCTCCTATCCTCCATGCCTCCTCCTTGTTGTGAAACAGTTGCACCAAGGTATAAACATTTGTTTACATCTTCTAATTCTATGTTGCTTATCTGTATTGGTTGGTTTTGTTTTGGGTTTATTCTCATGATCTTACTTTTGTTGGCATTTATCTTTAACCCTATTCTTTTAATCAGCAGTTTGCTCTATTTTTTCTGTTTTTTCTTGGATGTGCCTTTGGGTTGAGCTTAATAACGCAATGTCACCGGCAAAATCCAAGTCATCAAGCTTTGATGTGAAGTTCCATCTGATGCCTCTTTTTCCATCTTCTACTCTCTTTCTCATTACCCAGTCCAGTGCAACAAGGAACAGGAATCCAGACATGTTACAGCCCTGTTTAACTCCGGTCTTTATTTAAAACCAGTCCGATCTTTCACGTCCATCTATCAAAGCACAGTTGAATCCGTCATAAAATTGCTTCAATATTATAGTGGTTTTTGGTGGTATTCCATGGCTTTTCAGGATGTTCCATAATCTTTCTCTGTGTATTGAGTCGAATGCTTTTTCGAAGTCAATAAAGTTGATATATAAAGTAGCTTGCCATTCATTCACTTGTTCAATGATGTTACGTAGGATGAATCTTCTGTTCACAAGTGTGTGGTCGATCTGATTTCCACTCATCCCGTCTGGAGATATCCATGTTATCTTATGAATCTCTTTATGTGGGAACATTGATCCAGTATATAAACTATAAAGTACGGGGAAATTAAAAGATTATATAAGATATAATAATACACAATGACATTTCCAGTACATGAAAATCAGTTGTAGATAGCCTATATGTAAGAGCTAGGCTGTAGCAAAATGGCCTTATAATTGGACCCCGCCTTATAATTGGACCCCGCCTTATAATTGTACCCCATCCCCCCAAAAAAAATCACTCGGACCGCCCCCCCCCCCTTCCTGCTATATAGAGACATCTAGCTCGTGGGCGATTAAATGTAAACAATGTACATGTAATTTCTCTAGTAGGCCTAGCAGTTTTTGTCCCATAGATGTCAAACACTGATAATGATGGTTTGTTTATTTAATTTAAAGAAAGGATTGCAAAATGTCATAAGCAGAGTATTATCTTTAAAATGTCACAAAATATCCAAATGATAAGTTTGACATTTTCCATATTAAGTTATTTTGTATAATTGTCAGGCACATAACATCTGGGGGGTTCATGGGGTTCAGTTTGATTAAAACCATCCCCTTTCTCCTTAAACTCGTCAGGCAGGTGTAAGGAGAAGGGGTGGTTTTAATCAGACTCCAATTTTTCTCGCAGCAAACATTTTTCTTTAATCTACACATAGAAAATTCAATTTCGAAGGAGTCCCCCCCCCCCCCCTCCATACTTTTGAGAAGGCAATGCAATATAAAAAAACTAGTAAAATACGTTAAAGTATCATTTACATGCGCGGATCCAGAATTTTTTTTTCCGGGGGGGGGGGGGGGTCCAAAGGATAATTGTGTTTGCCGGGGGGGGGGGGGGGGCGAGGCATATTTGCGATAATTTTACAATGTAAAATTAATAAATTTTCATTTTCCACTTCGACCCCCTGCCCCCTCTAGATCCGCATGAATCTTTATAAGTAGTATAAGCCCCCCCGCTGGGCGGTTCAACTGAGTGCACTTTTTATGCAAATGAGGTGTTGAACCGCCCAGCGAGGGCGGCTGGTAATCTAGCTTCTTGGTTTTCAAGCTAATAATGCTATAGTAAGCTAATAATGCTAAGCTATAGTAAGCATAATTTCATGGCATTTTTTATTGAGTAAAATTCTTCTTGTAAAAACACGTCCGCTCTCTATGAAGTCAACGAGAATTATGAGGCTAGGAGTCCTCATAGAGTTATTAAATGCTTTTTTTATTCCTGCTGTATGAAATAATAAAAAAAAGAGAATAAAAAGTGAACATTAATTTATTGAGAAACGCATGAAGAACAAGTATGAAATAACAGCGAAACAGTTCAAATGAAGTATGAAATAACACTGAATCAGTTCAATGGCACAAATAATGTCATATGACTGTCACTTTTTCTTGGGAAGAGCCAGCTTTGCCTTTTTCTTAGGAGGTTCACTGTCCTTGGGGATGGCATTTTCTCTTTTCAGACTTGGTTTCTTAGGGGTCGAGTTTTTTTTCTTGTTACCGCCTGGTGGATTATTTTCTTTGTCAGTGCATTCGGAAGCCCAGTGTCCGAGGTTTTGACAAATATAGCAGGGATCTTTGTCTTTGCTTTTTTTAGGTGGATCCTGCTTTTGTGGATCTTTGTCTTTGCCTTTTTTGGCTGGATCCTGCTTTTGTGGACATTCAGGAGCCCAATGGCCTAATTCTCTACAGATATAACAGGGATTTGTTTTCCTCGTCGGCGGTGTTGTTGTTTTTTCAGCAGTCCTATTCCTGGTCTCAATTAAGATTTCACTTACTTCTTTGCTTAGAGTCTGTAGATCTTTAGTTATATTTTGTCTGGTTTCACTCAATTCATTGGTGATGGATATCAGATTGTTGAGGATTCCGTCCAGAGTGGCCATGAGTAGAGAGATATCTTCTTTACTAGCTGGTTTTTCATCGTCGTACATTCCCATTAGAAGTCCAGTCACATTCTGAGTTTCTGATAGAATGGGTTCATTAATCACAGAATCTCTGACGATAGTCGGATGACTGTAGTTCAGCTGGGCCGAGACTGGGTCTGTACTCTCCAAGAGATCTAATTGTTTCTGTGCCATGTCGATTGCAATGCCAGAACAAGACTGATAGAATGAAAGCGGTGATGTACTTTTTATAGGAAATGAACGTTCTGGAAAATTCTTTATTGAGGCACGAGAATATATGAGGCATTTTTTTACTTTCTAGAAAATTCTTAATAGAATTGAGGCACGAGACTTACCTTCTAGCAAATTCTAATCATCTTGTATAGAATGTTCTAGAATATCTAAATTTTTATATATATAAATAAGAAACCAGTGACAGTTTTTTCTGTTATTTATTATCTCTGAACGATAAAAATTCAAAAGCCGGTAAGCAACATCAGCAATATATCATGGCCGATTTTCTGAGAATGATTTTAGACGATCTAGACTCACCTTTCAACGGTTTGGATTTTGTTAACTCTTCTTTACAGACCGAGGGCTGGGAGGAAAAATACAAGAGTAATATTGCTGAAATTTCAGACCGGACGCAGAAAGAGATTACCAGTGTGGATTTTTATAGGAATGTGATTGTAGCATTAGCTCAGATGAACGACGTTAACCCTGGGAGATTGGTGGTCATTCATTACCTGTCTGAGGAAGTGAAAAAGCAATTTTTACCTAAATTGACGGGGATTTCTTATGAGGAATATCGGCAGGAATTTCCTAAGTTACAGTCCATCTCTCTAGGAAAAAAGAAGTGGATAGAATGTCATCGGCTACATCAACGGATCGAATCGATGCGGGTGACAGCCATACAATTCGGGTGGATGAAATTACAGCAAACTCTGGAAGGAAATCGGGGAGAAAACAAGTGACTTTTGATCTCACACGGGACCAAATATACGATTTACCTCCCGAGGACCGAAGAAATCCATGGATGTTTGAGGCCGTAGACCGTGCAAGGACCGTACGTAAAATAAAAAAACTGTTATGGATCTATGTGAAACAACAAAAACATTGAGTTTGTGTATTAGAACACTGTTCTATATATTGTAATTTTTTTAACACAGTGCTATTTGAAGTGAATGCTGTATCTATGGTTAATAAATCTGTTGTAAAATAATATGATTTGTATTTATTTTATCATGCTTTTTTCAGTTATTTACAATATTGTAGCCTTCAATCATACAGCGGCATATCAAAAGCACAGTGTATTCTCTCCGTACAGAGAAGTGAAAAAAAAATATGACGTCATAATAGCATATCAACTCTCTAGATCGATAGGAAAGGGGTTGGCCCTATGCCAAAACAAAAGCGACTTTTTTTAAGGGGCCAGTCACAGTGCCTTATTTTAGTCACATGACCAAAAGCGACTTTTTTGACGGATCTAATCCCCACCTTTATTGAGTCACGTGACACATAAGTAGTTTCAGCGTTCTTTTGATCCAAATGTCAACATATCCAATGGGGGGGCAGGTTTTTATCTATTCCACGACACCCCCAGCCAATGAGGGTGACTTTTAGATACCTACTCACTTTCGAAGGATCTATTATCAAACTGTGAGGGTGATGCAAGTTGTTTTGTGTCAAATTGAGGATGTGTATCGCATGAAATGCATGGAAAGGGGAGATAATTGAACAAAACAATGGATATTTTGACCCTATCTAACGTGTGGATTTGTTTACTTGTAACTTATGGGGCATTTTAACCCTGTTATCCGTGAATATACAGACGGTAAATCTAAAGTACATCCCTGCATAGAATGGGACCTGTCCGAAGATTATGTTAAATACTCGTGCCCACTCTGAAATCGATCGTCTGCATTGATCGATCCATCATGGACAGCAATCCGTTTGCATTCTTTCCAGTTCTACCCGGATCAAGAATCCGTATCATCGCTATAGGAGAGATGACTGAAGATTTCAGTAACTGGAGAGAGATCCACAGAAGAGAATTAGCGAGATTTCAACCTTATGATATACACATGGCCCGCAGGAGGCAGCGGTCGGCATCATCAGTGCCAGCATCACAGCCATCACCTGCCTCACCAGCGCCCTCGCCACCGCCAGCCCCTAGTCGCAGGCAACGAGTTCTGCTGAGAGCGCCCCCGGAGGGAGAGGATAGCCGTCCCGTTCCATCAGCCCCCCCAGCGTTGAGATCTCGGGCGCCTTCACCCCCTGGGCCGCAGGGAGCATCCCCTCACCACCAGTGCGGCGCACCCCCTGACTGGGCCTACAGAGTGGAAGGACGAATGATCCTCAAGTGTGAGCGCTGCCAGCAGAGATTTAAACATTCGATAGTTGCATGCCGCAACTGCCAACAACGAACAGCATGCTGCAGCTGTGTACTCCAGATCAGCAGGGGTGATCCCGACGACAACAGATGTCCAGGCTGTTTGTATTTGTAACTTGTAACCAGATAGTTACACCCCAACGGCCCTTTTAAGGGCCACCACATCTTTAGAAAAGATGCCTCTATTACACTCAATTTTTAACACCAGTTCACCTCTTTTTTAAAAATGTTTAATTGTTTTTTTAAAAATGAATCATTCATTTAAAAATTTACAATAACTTTTTTTCATATACTTTTTTAAAATAAAACACTTTATTTTTTAAAAAATAATAGGTTTTAAAAAGTTTTTTTCTTAATTATTTTTTATAAATAATATTAATTTCTAAGATAAATATTTTTTAAAACAATTAAACACTATGTTTTTTAAAAAAAAATAATATAATGTTTTAAAAAGATTTTTTTAAAAGTTTTCTTAATTATTTTTTATAAATAATTTCTAAGATTAATTATTCATTTTTTTTTTGTAAAACAATAATCACTGTATTTTTTAAAAAATAATACATAGCTTTTTTTTTCTTTTTCTTATTTATTTTTTTTAGAAATCATATCATTTTTTATATAAATTAATTTTTTTAAATACAAGAAAAACATTTTTTTGTTTACAATTTTATTAAAACAATAATCAATGTAACAATAATCAATGTAACAATAAACACATATTTTTTTGATGAAACACAGTAACAATAAGCACAGAACCCCTGTGCATGTTATTGAAAATCAGTCTTGATAAATACAAATAAGAGCAGTCCTTTGATGTACAAGTTTTCCATTTTACTGAAGTTTTTTTTCTCCTCACACTTACATGCTACCCACCGTTTGAGCAAAATGACAATATCTGGACCAGCGTAGATGTTCTCGATAGGCGTCGTCCACTGGTTCCCATTCACTCAATGTCATTCCACAACAAAAACAGGTCACTCTATCGCCATACTGAGTGTAGATGAATCCTGCTCGCGCCAAGTCTGTTTTGCTGGGTCCCCTTAAGTATTTTGGCCAGTTTTGAAACGTTGCATACCTAGAGGCAAAGGTTCGGTACTCCGGATATTGCCAAATATGCGGCATTGTAGGTGATGGTGGTGGTGGTATGTGCCTCACATCCAAAAAGCGAGTAAAATGGCGAATCCTTCCTATTTGACTGAGCATTTGGATAACTCATGCTAAAACCAGCAGCACTGGCAATTCTTGTATTGTCACTCCGCACACGATTGGAACAGGAATCCGCCGCAGAAAAACCACCAGCAGTACCAGCAATTCTTGTATTGTCAGTCCGCGGAGGATCGGGACAGGAATCCATCTCTAGAGCATTGATCACACTGTCTACGGTCGAAGTCATCTTGATATCTCTAGATTTCAATTGTCGTAAAACTGACACCAAATGAATGTTACAAGCTTTATATACTGTAGGAGTAGTTGAGGTTCTAGAAAATTCTCAATAGAATTGAGACACGTGCCTCATTTTCTAGAACAGAATATTCTAGCAATTGACTGAGGTTCTGGAGAATAGAATTAAGCCACGTGCATTTTTGAATAGTTTTAAGCATTAAAGAGCTCTCAAAATATCTTTCTTTTTTAAAAAACAAACAAGACCGAATTTTTTTAAACATTTTTAATTAAGAATGAACAACAGCAACAATAACAGCAATTAATACATATTTTGCCAGAAACATTTGCAAGTTTGTCCTTGATTTCTTTTGGGTTTACGATAAGTCTCTCTAAACCATTGAGCCACATAATGATCTCGTTGAAGGGGAGATAACCTCGACGTCCTTGGGAATGGAAACAGCCAATCTAACGCTCGCCTGTTTCCTCGATGGCGTTGGTGTAAAAAATACACACAATAATGTCCACAGACATCCGTAGAGTAATCTTGATAACAATTCTGATTGTAAGTCCAATGTCTAGCGTGTCTAGAGATGAACTGTCTAATTTCTTGATGTAGGGGAGGTAATCCGTAAGAATCAAAATATTCCACATGAGCTCCGTTCCAATATAAACACACCCAATGCGTTCCGGGTTGATCGTGAGAATCTGTATTGATCACAATGGCTTTTTCATGAGGTCTTAATTGATCCGGTAGTAAATCTCGGGGATACACTCCTCCAAAGGATCTTCCTAAATCTCGTGATAACACCTCTCGTAACTGACGTGAATCCATTTTTTTTAGTAATCAATGTTGACTTCTCTCTGTTTGTTGATTTCCAGCAAATTGTCGAATTCGGCATAGACCACACAATTTAAAGTCTGAACTAAGTTGTTTGAAAATTGAACTTCTATTCTCAAGTTTCCAGTTTCAATTAGATGAAATTTCTCTAGTTGAGCTTCTTGATCTTTCGTAAAATCCACACACCAGAGCGTGTACCCGTTTTTATACTCTTCCAGGGTAATGTCCGGGGCCCAGTCTCCTCCCAATTTCCCCAGCCCTTGATACAGACTCAAATAAGATCTTAGGTACTGATCATTTGCAAAATCGGGCTCAAAGGGCCGAGTGGTCATGGTTTCTCCGTTGATACTTATTTCTAATTTCTTAATGTTCTCGTGTTTAAAATTAAAAGGATTTTTAGTAGCATCTCCGTTGAAAGCGGCATTTTCTACAAAGCCTAAGAGAACACGTTTAGGCATTTGTCCTTGAAACAGATGATCGGTGATTTTTGATTGTGACCCCGTGGCGATCGTAAAGGTTTTCACTTCTACTCTTCTCAGCGGATATTTAACTGTCTCTGAATTCAAGCGCTGATTGATGGCATTCTGTATGGCAGGGGTAGGTTTGATTTTTCTCACCCACATCACGATACTTTGAATAGAAACTTTACCACTACTCAAGGCGGCTGTCATCATGTAGAATTGGGGTTTCGCTCTATTAAATCGGAGGCGCACATCTACCCCATTAGGCAGAAATTTCTCTTGTTGAAACAAATCTATGTGTAAACGATCCATCAACACGATCTTTTTGCTAGCGTCTATAGCCTTGTGGCGTTCTCTCAATCCGTCATTCTTAGACTCATTGGGGTAGGTCAAGGCTAATTGTGTCGCATCGATGTTCACCTCATCATCTGCGACAGCAAAAGCAGTTTTTGCTTGAGTGGCGGCGGCATACTTGAGATCATCCATGTGTCCAGCGGTATCTTTGACCCACAAACTACAGGCTTTCATCTGAGTCTCTAATGTTCTGGGTTGATAAGATAGTAATTTCTCAAAGTAGGCTTTGTAGGGATAGGTGTCCGTTCCCGGGGTAATGATTTTCCCATTGAGACTCACATCGATTTCCGTGAACAATGAATGTAAGATGTTATTAACGGGAGTCGAAGTACTATGGTCTCCCGTCAAATTAGTCCCGTCGTCTTTGGTGAATTTACACACCATTTGGAGATAAGTTTGTGAGAGATCAATGTATTCATCTCCTTGACCCTTGATTTCAAATTCAATGGGGGCCGTGTCCGATTGGAGGGTACTGGATATAGGGTAATATTCCATCCATTTCGAATCTTCTAAAGTAACATTCGTAGGCGAGGTTTTAAACAGTTCTAAACTGTCCATCCCACAGGCACAAGACTCTCTATGCATCATCTTGGTAAGTGTGACTGATCAAAAGAATCCAATGGTAATGATCTGATATGATCCTCTACACCTCCTTATATACCCTCTCAGTCAAAAATATCTAAGGGTCTAGTTTTCTTCTTTTTCTTAGGAGGTCTTTCACCACTAGCGGTTTCTAGTGATCTCTTGATCCGAGGTCCACCCCGGGCTAGGAGTTTAGGTTTGGCGGGGGGGCGGGCCTTTTCTCCCCCTTGAGATAGCATGCGTGAAGCTGTATTTTTGATGACTTGTCCCCCATGCGTTTTTAACGCATCCTTGAAGGATCTTTTATTTTCTAACACATCTAATCCAGTTTTAGCTGCTGCAGTTAATGCTTGTTTAGCCGTTGATTTCAGTAAATCTGTAAAAAATCCTTTTCCTGCCTGGGGTCTAGAGTGTCTTGGACGGCTGCGTCGGCGTGGCGGTGAGCTTCTTTCTGGTGAATACTCATAGCTAGGAGGGGGAGGAGGCGGAGGGTAATAGTGGCGTGAAGGGGGGTAATAGGGAAGCGGTGAGGGTCCTGTGGGAGCTCCTCCTAGTAGACCCGACATGACATTTCTCATGACTGGAGCTGCCAACTTAAGAAGCCCCCCTAACCCGTGTCCTTGTTGACGCAATATACCTCGATGGTACTGCATGCTGTAGACCAAACAATGAGGGTTTTTTCACGAATGACAGGTCTTTATATAGAGGCTCTCTTTATCTTGATTCCTAGTAAATCTAAGAGCGTTGAATGCATAGATGCAGACATTCTAAACAACAGGTGATACAGGTCATTACTCCCACAATGATTGTAAAAGTGAGACTGTAGATATCCATCTCCTTTAGTACACTTTTCTAAAATGAAGTTTCAGGATAGATTTTCCATTTAAAAAGGGCATGACAGTCCCTAATGGAGTCTGAATGTGTATGTCTATCGTATCGAAATGTTTTTTACTCAGTTTCAAATATTCAGCTCTAATAGGCTCCCATCTCGTCTGTTCCTGGACTTTCTCTCCTTCACGGGGGACAACTCTAAGTAACTTCAAAGCATTTGACCCCACCACTTGGGGTTCGACGATATCGCAATACACATACATTTGTTTTAAGTTCTCGTGCATATCAGGGGTATGAACTGCCATGTGAGTGACATTGATCCACAGGCTCATATATCTTTTACCAAACTTCCATTTGAGCTCATCTCCAAACCCCATCTTATAAGCTAAAGTAAGGGGAAAACTAATACTGAAGCGTAAAGTGGATAACTCCTTTCCGTTTAATTGAAATTCGATACGGGAGAATTTTTGGCGATATTCTAGTTTCATGTTTCCGACATCCCCAGTCTCCGCATCAGGATATTTTTTCCAGACCTTTTCCAGACAGCGTCTAAGTCCTTCGTTGATTTCCTCTATTAATGACTGAGGATCTGGGTAAGGACCCCCTCGGAATTTCACTCGATAGTGATTAGCCTCGCTATTTCTTTCTATTGATATTTTCCAAAAGCCTTTGTCCCAACCGACTAGCATGGGACATTCAATGAGTTTCTCTCGACCTATTTTTACAATTGTAAATCGCCCTGCTCGATATATATCGGGATCTACGGGTTCTACATCGAGATGAGTAGGAATCAAGATATCGAAATGAGCTTCCCTTGGGTCTATGTTTTGGAGTGTATTAGGATACATCATTTCAGTGAGACCTACTTCCCATTCACCGTCGGTGAAATCCATGGTTTGGGGTAATAATGTTTTAAAATGAGCCACCGTATTCTCGGGAAAAGTAGACATAGATCCATCACTGGGTAGAGTCATGTAAAACCCTGTATTCTGAGCCATGGCTTGAGATCAAATGAGTCTCATACATAAAGAACACTCTTTTTATATATACTTAATTTTTTATTTGAACAACAATAACAACAACATGAACAAACATGGATGAATATTGTCATACACTGTGAGATCTGCTTATTTTGACTCGGATTGGAAAGGGTCTCCGCATGTATAGGTACTCGTAAGGCACACAGGAGTCCACAAAATCATAGCCTTTGGTAATCGTCTTATGAAAGTCTTTAGAACACTTTTTGAAATCATCTGTCCAGTCTCCCTCGATAAGAGTCCATGCCGGTTCGTGGTTTTTTGAAGGGTGAAACACATTCCATTGACATTTCACTTTCCACCGAAATTGTTTATATTTACTTTTTCCAATCATCCGGAAATATCGTTTTCCAGCGGGAATCGGAATTCTTTTGTACAAGTAGATTTTTTCCTCTCCCTGAGGAATTCGAGGTTTTTGCATGAAATCACGCAAACATTCCAACTTAGTAGACACCCATGCTCCCTTAAAGTTTTCCCTAGGAGCTCCCTTAGGATCTATGATTTTCCAACGGTACTGTATGGAATTCATCTCTCTCTATCAACCATGTAGCTTGATCATCGCTTGGTCTGATAATAAGTCAAAACCTCGAGCTGCACTTCTTTAATAATGGACTCACAATCACGTGACATCTTTTCTCATGCATTTTCTGATTTAGTGTTGCTTTTGAGTTGAAGAGTAGGACTTGGCATGATATAGCCCACGGTAGAACTGAGACAAATCATCCAATATTCTCGATTCGAATCGTGTAAAGCTAACATGACGATACAAGCGATAATTAATGTCAAGCAGATCAAAAGTTGAGCAAAATACACGATTTCTGCTCTAGGAATTTTTTCTCCAAACATTTTCCAATGTTCACTTATTTGGGAAGTAGAAGATCTGTTTGAGGAATCCATGAGTCAAAGCTAGGGGGATATCCTTTCCAACGCACTTTGATTTCTTTAATGACTTTTTTCCCTATGCGCCGCTTTTTATAGTCTAGGATTTCCTCTACTTCATAGACGTCGTCTTCTTTAATGACTTTTTGTAATTCAGACTCGTAAAATGTTCCTTCTAATTCTTCTCCGTGATAGTCCTGTACCTTATATCTATAAGGAACAGCCCCCTGGACTCGATGAGATATAGTAAACAACTCCCTGGTCCAGTTAGGTAGATATCCTTTTTCAAAAGTTCGTTTCGCTTTACTGATGCGCACTATGTCTCCTTTGTGAAATTTAGGGGAAAAGAAGGGTGTAGAGGAGTTCTTTTGATACAGAGTTTTCCACACTTGTAGGACATTGGAGGCATTCACGTCAGCTGGAGCTCTTTTTATACTGCGATGATATGAGTGATTGTAGGCATATACCAGATCGGGTAAAATATCCAGATATCTTCGAGTTTTATGACGAGTGAAATATCTCCACATGCGAGCTTTTAAGGTGCGTTGAAAACGCTCTACGATACTTGCTTTTGTTTCTGCATTGCGAGTGGTGAAGAAATGAATGAATTTAAAAGCGCGCAGAAATTCCTTGTTTGTGAATTCCCTCCCTTGGTCCGACTGAATGCGAAGCGGTTGTCGCCCTTCTTCTTTAAAGATCTGTTGTAATCCGCGAATCATTTCTTTTCCCGTTTTCTGCTTTAAAGGCACCACCCAAGCATATTTAGAGAGTACATCAATAGCACACAGTAAAAAGGTATATCCATCATTCTCTTTCTTTAATTGGGATACATCTGCCAAATCTAATTGCCATTGCTCGTCGATACCGGTTACTCTTGTTTGTTGTCGCTTGAATTTGCGTCGAATGGGTTTATGTAAAGTATAAGTCTCTTGCTCTTTCAACCATTTTCTAATCTCAGCAATAGATAAAAGATGTCCCCTTGCACGCACTTGCCGGTATAAAGATTGTACTCCTCCATATCCAGTCTTAGGATTGTAATAAATCTCTTGTAGAATGGTTTGTAAAACCTTTTTCTTTTTCTTCATTTCTTTTTTAATATATTCCAATCTAGGAGGATGTTGTCTCTTTTTCTGGTTCTCTTTGGAGTTAGAAGAAAAGGAGAAGCTTGCGGTGTGCTAAAAGTCGAAGGTTCCTGAAACCCCGTATCGTCATCATTATCATCAGACTCTTTGTCAGCTAGAATGGACATAGGGGTACTGATTTTTCCTGGTCTCTGCATGGCTTTTATAATGTCTGGATTAGGTAGGTAATCTGTTGGGACATTGGTTTCTTTTAAGGCTTGAGCAAACTGGTCTGTTCCAATAGGAGGGCTGATTCCTTTGCGAGATCTAGTTTTCATCGTATTAGTTACTAGATCAATGATATTAGATTGGGGTATGAGTTTTCCTCGATATCTGATTTCTCCATCGGAATTCCATTTCAAGACTTTAGTTTTCTTGAGATGATCTAAGAGAAGTCCTGCTTTCTTTTGCATTTTGTTGCTAACACTTTTAATCACTTGTTCTTCCAGTTCTGAGGAACCTGGATCAGCAGCATCAGCAACAGGAGCAGGAGCAGCAGCAATATCAACATCTTTGTTTGCCTCTTTATTTTTCTGTGTTTTAGGTAATGGTGTTGTAAATGTCCTTTCCTTCCCCTGATCACGGGCTTGTTGTAAATAATTCCGATAACGGTGTAATTGATGTCCATAGAGAGCCACTTTTTCTTCAGGGTTCAAATCTTCTCTCCCTTGAATCTGATCTAACTGGTGTCCTAATCCAATGGTGGCTTGAAATTCAGGAGATTTAGGTAATTTTCCTTTCAATTCCAGTAACATGGCTTCAGGAACTAACACCATCTTGCGACTCATAATTTCAAAGGAGTAAACTGAGAAGCATGGGAATGACTGGGAAAACGCCCCCTTTTTGATTCAGTATTAAAGTTAAAGAAGCTCACCGCCACGCCGACGCAGCCGTCCAAGACACTCTAGACCCCAGGCAGGAAAAGGATTTTTTACAGATTTACTGAAATCAACGGCTAAACAAGCATTAACTGCAGCAGCTAAAACTGGATTAGATGTGTTAGAAAATAAAAGATCCTTCAAGGATGCGTTAAAAACGCATGGGGGACAAGTCATCAAAAATACAGCTTCACGCATGCTATCTCAAGGGGGAGAAAAGGCCCGCCCCCCCGCCAAACCTAAACTCCTAGCCCGGGGTGGACCTCGGATCAAGAGATCACTAGAAACCGCTAGTGGTGAAAGACCTCCTAAGAAAAAGAAGAAAACTAGACCCTTAGATATTTTTGACTGAGAGGGTATATAAGGAGGTGTAGAGGATCATATCAGATCATTACCATTGGATTCTTTTGATCAGTCACACTTACCAAGATGATGCATAGAGAGTCTTGTGCCTGTGGGATGGACAGTTTAGAACTGTTTAAAACCTCGCCTACGAATGTTACTTTAGAAGATTCGAAATGGATGGAATATTACCCTATATCCAGTACCCTCCAATCGGACACGGCCCCCATTGAATTTGAAATCAAGGGTCAAGGAGATGAATACATTGATCTCTCACAAACTTATCTCCAAATGGTGTGTAAATTCACCAAAGACGACGGGACTAATTTGACGGGAGACCATAGTACTTCGACTCCCGTTAATAACATCTTACATTCATTGTTCACGGAAATCGATGTGAGTCTCAATGGGAAAATCATTACCCCGGGAACGGACACCTATCCCTACAAAGCCTACTTTGAGAAATTACTATCTTATCAACCCAGAACATTAGAGACTCAGATGAAAGCCTGTAGTTTGTGGGTCAAAGATACCGCTGGACACATGGATGATCTCAAGTATGCCGCCGCCACTCAAGCAAAAACTGCTTTTGCTGTCGCAGATGATGAGGTGAACATCGATGCGACACAATTAGCCTTGACCTACCCCAATGAGTCTAAGAATGACGGATTGAGAGAACGCCACAAGGCTATAGACGCTAGCAAAAAGATCGTGTTGATGGATCGTTTACACATAGATTTGTTTCAACAAGAGAAATTTCTGCCTAATGGGGTAGATGTGCGCCTCCGATTTAATAGAGCGAAACCCCAATTCTACATGATGACAGCCGCCTTGAGTAGTGGTAAAGTTTCTATTCAAAGTATCGTGATGTGGGTGAGAAAAATCAAACCTACCCCTGCCATACAGAATGCCATCAATCAGCGCTTGAATTCAGAGACAGTTAAATATCCGCTGAGAAGAGTAGAAGTGAAAACCTTTACGATCGCCACGGGGTCACAATCAAAAATCACCGATCATCTGTTTCAAGGACAAATGCCTAAACGTGTTCTCTTAGGCTTTGTAGAAAATGCCGCTTTCAACGGAGATGCTACTAAAAATCCTTTTAATTTTAAACACGAGAACATTAAGAAATTAGAAATAAGTATCAACGGAGAAACCATGACCACTCGGCCCTTTGAGCCCGATTTTGCAAATGATCAGTACCTAAGATCTTATTTGAGTCTGTATCAAGGGCTGGGGAAATTGGGAGGAGACTGGGCCCCGGACATTACCCTGGAAGAGTATAAAAACGGGTACACGCTCTGGTGTGTGGATTTTACGAAAGATCAAGAAGCTCAACTAGAGAAATTTCATCTAATTGAAACTGGAAACTTGAGAATAGAAGTTCAATTTTCAAACAACTTAGTTCAGACTTTAAATTGTGTGGTCTATGCCGAATTCGACAATTTGCTGGAAATCAACAAACAGAGAGAAGTCAACATTGATTACTAAAAAAAATGGATTCACGTCAGTTACGAGAGGTGTTATCACGAGATTTAGGAAGATCCTTTGGAGGAGTGTATCCCCGAGATTTACTACCGGATCAATTAAGACCTCATGAAAAAGCCATTGTGATCAATACAGATTCTCACGATCAACCCGGAACGCATTGGGTGTGTTTATATTGGAACGGAGCTCATGTGGAATATTTTGATTCTTACGGATTACCTCCCCTACATCAAGAAATTAGACAGTTCATCTCTAGACACGCTAGACATTGGACTTACAATCAGAATTGTTATCAAGATTACTCTACGGATGTCTGTGGACATTATTGTGTGTATTTTTTACACCAACGCCATCGAGGAAACAGGCGAGCGTTAGATTGGCTGTTTCCATTCCCAAGGACGTCGAGGTTATCTCCCCTTCAACGAGATCATTATGTGGCTCAATGGTTTAGAGAGACTTATCGTAAACCCAAAAGAAATCAAGGACAAACTTGCAAATGTTTCTGGCAAAATATGTATTAATTGCTGTTATTGTTGCTGTTGTTCATTCTTAATTAAAAATGTTTAAAAAAATTCGGTCTTGTTTGTTTTTTAAAAAAGAAAGATATTTTGAGAGCTCTTTAATGCTTAAAACTATTCAAAAATGCACGTGGCTTAATTCTATTCTCCAGAACCTCAGTCAATTGCTAGAATATTCTGTTCTAGAAAATGAGGCACGTGTCTCAATTCTATTGAGAATTTTCTAGAACCTCAACTACTCCTACAGTATATAAAGCTTGTAACATTCATTTGGTGTCAGTTTTACGACAATTGAAATCTAGAGATATCAAGATGACTTCGACCGTAGACAGTGTGATCAATGCTCTAGAGATGGATTCCTGTCCCGATCCTCCGCGGACTGACAATACAAGAATTGCTGGTACTGCTGGTGGTTTTTCTGCGGCGGATTCCTGTTCCAATCGTGTGCGGAGTGACAATACAAGAATTGCCAGTGCTGCTGGTTTTAGCATGAGTTATCCAAATGCTCAGTCAAATAGGAAGGATTCGCCATTTTACTCGCTTTTTGGATGTGAGGCACATACCACCACCACCATCACCTACAATGCCGCATATTTGGCAATATCCGGAGTACCGAACCTTTGCCTCTAGGTATGCAACGTTTCAAAACTGGCCAAAATACTTAAGGGGACCCAGCAAAACAGACTTGGCGCGAGCAGGATTCATCTACACTCAGTATGGCGATAGAGTGACCTGTTTTTGTTGTGGAATGACATTGAGTGAATGGGAACCAGTGGACGACGCCTATCGAGAACATCTACGCTGGTCCAGATATTGTCATTTTGCTCAAACGGTGGGTAGCATGTAAGTGTGAGGAGAAAAAAAACTTCAGTAAAATGGAAAACTTGTACATCAAAGGACTGCTCTTATTTGTATTTATCAAGACTGATTTTCAATAACATGCACAGGGGTTCTGTGCTTATTGTTACTGTGTTTCATCAAAAAAATATGTGTTTATTGTTACATTGATTATTGTTACATTGATTATTGTTTTAATAAAATTGTAAACAAAAAAATGTTTTTCTTGTATTTAAAAAAATTAATTTATATAAAAAATGATATGATTTCTAAAAAAAATAAATAAGAAAAAGAAAAAAAAAGCTATGTATTATTTTTTAAAAAATACAGTGATTATTGTTTTACAAAAAAAAAATGAATAATTAATCTTAGAAATTATTTATAAAAAATAATTAAGAAAACTTTTAAAAAAATCTTTTTAAAACATTATATTATTTTTTTTTAAAAAACATAGTGTTTAATTGTTTTAAAAAATATTTATCTTAGAAATTAATATTATTTATAAAAAATAATTAAGAAAAAAACTTTTTAAAACCTATTATTTTTTAAAAAATAAAGTGTTTTATTTTAAAAAAGTATATGAAAAAAAGTTATTGTAAATTTTTAAATGAATGATTCATTTTTAAAAAAACAATTAAACATTTTTAAAAAAGAGGTGAACTGGTGTTAAAAATTGAGTGTAATAGAGGCATCTTTTCTAAAGATGTGGTGGCCCTTAAAAGGGCCGTTGGGGTGTAACTATCTGGTTACAAGTTACAAATACAAACAGCCTGGACATCTGTTGTCGTCGGGATCACCCCTGCTGATCTGGAGTACACAGCTGCAGCATGCTGTTCGTTGTTGGCAGTTGCGGCATGCAACTATCGAATGTTTAAATCTCTGCTGGCAGCGCTCACACTTGAGGATCATTCGTCCTTCCACTCTGTAGGCCCAGTCAGGGGGTGCGCCGCACTGGTGGTGAGGGGATGCTCCCTGCGGCCCAGGGGGTGAAGGCGCCCGAGATCTCAACGCTGGGGGGGCTGATGGAACGGGACGGCTATCCTCTCCCTCCGGGGGCGCTCTCAGCAGAACTCGTTGCCTGCGACTAGGGGCTGGCGGTGGCGAGGGCGCTGGTGAGGCAGGTGATGGCTGTGATGCTGGCACTGATGATGCCGACCGCTGCCTCCTGCGGGCCATGTGTATATCATAAGGTTGAAATCTCGCTAATTCTCTTCTGTGGATCTCTCTCCAGTTACTGAAATCTTCAGTCATCTCTCCTATAGCGATGATACGGATTCTTGATCCGGGTAGAACTGGAAAGAATGCAAACGGATTGCTGTCCATGATGGATCGATCAATGCAGACGATCGATTTCAGAGTGGGCACGAGTATTTAACATAATCTTCGGACAGGTCCCATTCTATGCAGGGATGTACTTTAGATTTACCGTCTGTATATTCACGGATAACAGGGTTAAAATGCCCCATAAGTTACAAGTAAACAAATCCACACGTTAGATAGGGTCAAAATATCCATTGTTTTGTTCAATTATCTCCCCTTTCCATGCATTTCATGCGATACACATCCTCAATTTGACACAAAACAACTTGCATCACCCTCACAGTTTGATAATAGATCCTTCGAAAGTGAGTAGGTATCTAAAAGTCACCCTCATTGGCTGGGGGTGTCGTGGAATAGATAAAAACCTGCCCCCCCATTGGATATGTTGACATTTGGATCAAAAGAACGCTGAAACTACTTATGTGTCACGTGACTCAATAAAGGTGGGGATTAGATCCGTCAAAAAAGTCGCTTTTGGTCATGTGACTAAAATAAGGCACTGTGACTGGCCCCTTAAAAAAAGTCGCTTTTGTTTTGGCATAGGGCCAACCCCTTTCCTATCGATCTAGAGAGTTGATATGCTATTATGACGTCATATTTTTTTTTCACTTCTCTGTACGGAGAGAATACACTGTGCTTTTGATATGCCGCTGTATGATTGAAGGCTACAATATTGTAAATAACTGAAAAAAGCATGATAAAATAAATACAAATCATATTATTTTACAACAGATTTATTAACCATAGATACAGCATTCACTTCAAATAGCACTGTGTTAAAAAAATTACAATATATAGAACAGTGTTCTAATACACAAACTCAATGTTTTTGTTGTTTCACATAGATCCATAACAGTTTTTTTATTTTACGTACGGTCCTTGCACGGTCTACGGCCTCAAACATCCATGGATTTCTTCGGTCCTCGGGAGGTAAATCGTATATTTGGTCCCGTGTGAGATCAAAAGTCACTTGTTTTCTCCCCGATTTCCTTCCAGAGTTTGCTGTAATTTCATCCACCCGAATTGTATGGCTGTCACCCGCATCGATTCGATCCGTTGATGTAGCCGATGACATTCTATCCACTTCTTTTTTCCTAGAGAGATGGACTGTAACTTAGGAAATTCCTGCCGATATTCCTCATAAGAAATCCCCGTCAATTTAGGTAAAAATTGCTTTTTCACTTCCTCAGACAGGTAATGAATGACCACCAATCTCCCAGGGTTAACGTCGTTCATCTGAGCTAATGCTACAATCACATTCCTATAAAAATCCACACTGGTAATCTCTTTCTGCGTCCGGTCTGAAATTTCAGCAATATTACTCTTGTATTTTTCCTCCCAGCCCTCGGTCTGTAAAGAAGAGTTAACAAAATCCAAACCGTTGAAAGGTGAGTCTAGATCGTCTAAAATCATTCTCAGAAAATCGGCCATGATATATTGCTGATGTTGCTTACCGGCTTTTGAATTTTTATCGTTCAGAGATAATAAATAACAGAAAAAACTGTCACTGGTTTCTTATTTATATATATAAAAATTTAGATATTCTAGAACATTCTATACAAGATGATTAGAATTTGCTAGAAGGTAAGTCTCGTGCCTCAATTCTATTAAGAATTTTCTAGAAAGTAAAAAAATGCCTCATATATTCTCGTGCCTCAATAAAGAATTTTCCAGAACGTTCATTTCCTATAAAAAGTACATCACCGCTTTCATTCTATCAGTCTTGTTCTGGCATTGCAATCGACATGGCACAGAAACAATTAGATCTCTTGGAGAGTACAGACCCAGTCTCGGCCCAGCTGAACTACAGTCATCCGACTATCGTCAGAGATTCTGTGATTAATGAACCCATTCTATCAGAAACTCAGAATGTGACTGGACTTCTAATGGGAATGTACGACGATGAAAAACCAGCTAGTAAAGAAGATATCTCTCTACTCATGGCCACTCTGGACGGAATCCTCAACAATCTGATATCCATCACCAATGAATTGAGTGAAACCAGACAAAATATAACTAAAGATCTACAGACTCTAAGCAAAGAAGTAAGTGAAATCTTAATTGAGACCAGGAATAGGACTGCTGAAAAAACAACAACACCGCCGACGAGGAAAACAAATCCCTGTTATATCTGTAGAGAATTAGGCCATTGGGCTCCTGAATGTCCACAAAAGCAGGATCCAGCCAAAAAAGGCAAAGACAAAGATCCACAAAAGCAGGATCCACCTAAAAAAAGCAAAGACAAAGATCCCTGCTATATTTGTCAAAACCTCGGACACTGGGCTTCCGAATGCACTGACAAAGAAAATAATCCACCAGGCGGTAACAAGAAAAAAAACTCGACCCCTAAGAAACCAAGTCTGAAAAGAGAAAATGCCATCCCCAAGGACAGTGAACCTCCTAAGAAAAAGGCAAAGCTGGCTCTTCCCAAGAAAAAGTGACAGTCATATGACATTATTTGTGCCATTGAACTGATTCAGTGTTATTTCATACTTCATTTGAACTGTTTCGCTGTTATTTCATACTTGTTCTTCATGCGTTTCTCAATAAATTAATGTTCACTTTTTATTCTCTTTTTTTTATTATTTCATACAGCAGGAATAAAAAAAGCATTTAATAACTCTATGAGGACTCCTAGCCTCATAATTCTCGTTGACTTCATAGAGAGCGGACGTGTTTTTACAAGAAGAATTTTACTCAATAAAAAATGCCATGAAATTATGCTTACTATAGCTTAGCATTATTAGCTTACTATAGCATTATTAGCTTGAAAACCAAGAAGCTAGATTACCAGCCGCCCTCGCTGGGCGGTTCAACACCTCATTTGCATAAAAAGTGCACTCAGTTGAACCGCCCAGCGGGGGGGCTTATACTACTTTTATAGGATCTACACTAACCCCCTCCCCCCCCCCCCCACCCCCACACACACACCTCCTTCCACGGATTAAGACCTTAAAGAATCGGTTTTTTGATATTTTTTTTTTACTTGCTTGTCAAGATTTCTGATACTGGTAACCCCCCCCCCCCCCCCCCCTTCAAACCGATTTTAAGTGTTTGATTTTGAATAGTGCTGAAATGTACTGAGTATCCGTATATATATACACTGAGTTCATAAATTACAATGTAAAACCACAAATATTAAAATTGATAATCTTATATGCATCCACTGAACAGATAAAAAACCCTGTTTCAATCAAGTTAAAAAATTGTATTGATCAATGTATACATTACTTTTTTTAATTGAAACATGGGTTTTTAGTGGATGATTTTATTCCAACAGGCACGTAGCATCGAAATTATCAAAATCATGAAAATCCTAATCCGTGGTGGCGGGGTGTAGGGGGTGTAGTATTCCTTGTATTTTCAATTTCTGTGTTAGATTCAGGACTTATTTTCACTTTTAATTATTACATGCTTCCAAAAAAAGGGGTTGGGACAACTCCGTGACATTATGTGAATGTAAGAAAAATGTTTGCTGCAAAAAAAAAAAAAAGTGGGGAGGGGGGGGGGGGTGGGGGCAAGTCCCCATCCCCCCCCCCCCCCCCCCAATCAATGTCGCGTGCCTGTGCAATACACAGAAATGCATATATATATTAGATCTATACACAATGTAACGTTACATAATGTAAGTGCCTCCCTTCAAAGTACACCCTTCCTTCCGCAAGACAGATGTAGAGTCTTTTAAAAACACTAAATCTACACATTTTGTGAAAATGTCTTTACTTTTGAATTCCTTATTTTCATAATTTTTAAAACAAACATCATATACTACGAAAACTTGTGGTACGAATTATCAAAAACCGATGAAAACGAAAAAAAGGAAGATGCGTTGTTAGGTAAGCGTAATATTATTATTATAAATATATCACTGATGGACTATGTCAGAGACATTTTCTGATGTGTGGCATATATGCTAGCCTTAATCTTCTTGTACAATGTATACGGCCCGAGGGGAGAGCTATAATAAGATGAACATAAGTTATAACGCAAGGTGTACAGTTCGAATTTCCTCAGTCGGAACTAACTTTGACACAGCAGTATTGCTCATTTGTGCAAATACCATAATTGTACTTTCAGCACCCATCTACAAGTGGCCCGTCATTATCATTTTTCTTCTAACTATTTTGACCACCTCTATACTATTATTTTTAAAACACTTTTATTTTATGTTTTAGTTGGGGGTGGGGGTCATAAAGTAAGTAGATAAAAACATGATAAAGATTGTAGGGAGCACCTGTGATCCATCTACCTATTCCTCCAGCACTATGGAGGTATTATAACCTATCTGATATATCTACAGTAGATGTACATGAACATGTATTTAAGAAACTGCACAAACAATATGGCTTATATATAGGTAGCCAATATACCCAAAGGAAGTTATTGAATCAAAATTTTAGTTTAACTTATTAATGATAATTTTTTATACGTATAACACTTTATATGGAATAAAAGAAATTTTGATCAGATTTTAAATTTGATAAAAAAAGTCAAATACCATGGCAACATTTGGGCTTAAAATATAAAAGAATAATTTTTCATTTAATAGTACTAATATTAGTTTGATGCATTGCTGAACAATAGAATATACAAAACATTTTACAGAAAAATGTATTGTAAAGTATTATTGAACAGCTGGAGTTCTATTGAAACAATTTGAAACATGTTTTTCTATGTGACAACATTTTGCAACATTTGGCAATTTCTGATCAAAATAAAAAAACCTCAAACAATTGTAATTAAGTTTTAAACTGTATTTTTGTGACCTAACAAAATTAAAAACAGTTTAGATTACGGTATATAATGTTACCAACGATAAATTTATTTTATAATTTTACATCCTTTAAAACGCAGAAACAAAAGTTACCATAGAAACAAGACCATAAGCTAATTATGGTATCTCACTAAATTTATTTCATTATACATGTGTAAATATAACAAATGGAAAGAAACTCGGGAGCATTTTCAACTGTTCAAGAAAATCAATGAATTTGAATAAAGAAATAGATAGGATAAAATGGTTGCCATGGCAACAGTAACTAACAAGCAGTGGTGAATAGTTTATTTCTTTTCGATGACATATTTAGAAGATTTTAAAAATACATGAACAAGAGGAACACGAAAGACAAAAGTCAACATATTTGAAAAAATGAAACCATTTGATAGTGGTTTGGATATTTTAAGTGTTTAGAGCCAGGGAATAAGATAAACGCAAATTATTTAAACAATATATACAATTATACACCGACATTACATGATACATTAACAGTATTCAACAACTCCTCTAAACAGATGTACATTACAAATGCTACAACCAAAAAACGAGTCACTTCTTCTGCCTTTCCTCTTGCACTGTTTGCATCTTCCACGCGGTCTTGTCATTTTTGTGCTGATGTGCCTGTTGATGTTAGCAACACTAATGCCTGCAACTCCCCGTCCACACGAAGGTGCCTGCTCTCTACTGGAGAAATCGCCAATAAGTTTCTCGGTGATAGACAAGTTGCAGTCAACCATAGAGAAATGTTTTGTTGGTTTTCTTGTTCCTCGGGTTTCAAACCAGAAGGTGGAGTGTGTGTTTATAAGGGAAATTTCATAATTAAAGAAGTTGACCAGATACTTCCAAAACTTTTTGGATGGACGGCCAACTGGACACTTGGATCTGTATTGCTGTGTCCTGTCATAGTAGTGTTGTTGATAGTGCTCAACTAAAGGCGGGCGCTGAATGATGATAACACCACCACCG
This sequence comes from Magallana nippona, assembly GCA_033439105.1. Classification (NCBI taxonomy): domain Eukaryota; kingdom Metazoa; phylum Mollusca; class Bivalvia; order Ostreida; family Ostreidae; genus Magallana; species Magallana nippona. Next base: position 53,380,541 of record CM065922.1, read on the forward strand.
GAATCAATCTTTGAGCTGGGCCATCTCCGAGAGGGTCAGATGTTGTAGATGCAATGTTAACAGGAGATTAAATTACATGAAAAATAAAATAAACCTGTCTTTTGGAATCATTTGATTACATGTTTACTCTTCCTAAAATTATTTTGTTTGTAAAATGTTAGTAAAACAGATTTGCATTGTTTGTAAAATGTTAGTTACCAGGTAAACAGATTTGCATTGAAACTATAGATGTTTACACATGCATCTATTTTGTACCACATAAAAACTGTGTACATGTTTAGCATCGTTCCATACCATGGCAACAAGTTTATTATGCTGCATCTGTTCAGCATCTCCTCTCTCGGAAAGGTGAGGGTTCTTCAGCTGTGAGGGAAACCTTTTCCTGTTTACCATTATAGTCCCACAACCATAGGATTCAAGAGTTTGGAGAAGAGGAATAGACAGAAGTAAAATATTTGAAATGTTAAAAAAAAACAACATTTTTTTTTTGTTTTTTTTGTTTTTTTGTTTTTTTTTTGTTTGTTTGATTTTTTAATAGAGTTGTTAAAAATATGACTGCATGCAAGTAAAAGTTTAATTTATATATATATATATATATATATAAAATATATAAAATAATGGCAGCTGCACTGTAAAGCTGAACACCGTTCGTAAATAGGCACAATCACACAGGTATATAAAACCCTTCGATTTTGTTACATCCAATTGCACATGCTTTTAAAGTGATTTTTGAGGCATTGTAAAAGATATGATACCAAGGGACTCCATTTCATAAATGTGTGAGATCCATTTAACTGTCTTTCAGGTGACATTCTACATATAACTAGTATACAGTCTCCTTATATGACTGATTTTGTACACTGCATTTGATGTCTGATCAGTGTACAGTACCAACCAGACACAACCTAACACCAAAGCAGACCCCAATAGGGTCTGCTTTGTGTCTGCTTGAGGTTAAAAACAAGAGGCCCATATATATATATATATATATATATATATATATATATATATATATATATATATATATATATATATATATATATATATATAAACTACCTGGTACTAATTATAACTTATTAATACATGTGTCACAGTCTAGTGTAAAATTTGATAATTTGATTACTAGATATGTTAAATTGTCATGAGTGTTTTTTTAAAGCTTTAAGATCAATTCCATGTAAGAATCAAAATTCGGTGGCCACACATAGTCACAGATTTTCTTCATACTTGACAATTTAATAGACTTTGATGAGTAAAAAAGCCTAACACCATTCGTTTGTTGCTATGTGGTCCCTTTGCCATGGTAACAGAGGGTAAAGATGTAAAAATGGCATTTTAATGCTTATTTGAGAACAGTATGAGTAATGTGCACAACTTAGGGTTTCCAGGGTAGAATATATTATTAAGAATAGTTGTCATTTTTCAAAAGAAAGAAAAACATTCATGGAGAAACGCATATTTTTAGAGCGTTTCCATGGTTACTAAACAGAAATTTAAAAATATGTTTTCTTCATTTGATTTGAATAAAAAGAGCAAATCTTGGATTTTTTGGTTAACGCTATTATGATGCAATTAAAAATTTAAATATGAAAATTGAGATTCGTTGCTATGGTAACAAGCTGAAAAATAAGGTAAATTATAATATTTTTAGGCATATTTGAATGGATATTAGTCACATATAATGAATAAATATATAAAATCAATTGGTGAGAAAAAAATCAAGTATGTCCTAAACATTAATTACACTTGAAAAAAATCTGACATTTTCTAAAAATAACTGCCATTGCTATGGACTTTTCAAAAATTAAGAATTTTTGTGTGATTTTCTAGGCAACTTAATTTTCCATAGCAACAACACTTATCTGTTCCATAACAAAGCTTTTTGTGATATATAATAAAAATTAAGCTATATTTTTACAAGGTCCAATTAAAACAATGCTAAAAATTTCTAAAATCAGGAACTAAAGCATATCAAAATCATCTTCAATTTCTCAGTTTTTCCTATTTCTTGGCCTTGTTACCATAGCAACGGATGTAAATTTTCATAATAAAATATATATTGCATGGACATTGATAATGATGTAAAAATTTAATACTTTCCCATTTCGGTTTATTAAAAAACCGCAAAAACCTTATTTAAAAAATTTATAACGGTTTCCATGGTAACATTTTAAAAGTATTAGTTTCTCCATCAATTTTCTGATATAATATAAGAATTGAAAATAGGACAAAGGCTGTTTTATGTCTTTGATAGTTTACATTAGTGGGCAAAACCTTCTAATATAGCTTCAAAGTAGGTAAGTTTTGCCAGTTTTCCATCTTTAGCCTCGGTTGCCATGGCAATGGTTACTCCCAGCAACCAACTTTTAGTGGTTTTTTGCATTTTACACCTAGGTGTGTCCATGTATGAAATATAAGGAAAATTGGTGACTATGCATGTCATTGATTCTTACATAGAATTGATCTTAATAATCAAGTTTTATTTTGCTCAATGCTTATGAATTTTAGTGTCACTGCCTGTTGACCAGTGTGATTCTAGAGAATCTATACTCTCACTGCACACATATTATAATAATTCTCACTCTTACTACAATAAATACAGAATAGTTTTTTTATCCTGATCCACAAATGTATCTAATGATTCAAGGAAGTAGACTCAAGAGCTCACTAGTTGAACTTCCCAATCAGGGCAGTATATATTCAGTATCATAAATGTATCATAAATGTCTTTCATTGCATGGATATTGGATGGAGGTATTATAATTGTTACAGGTCTACAGATTTAATGATACAAACTTTGTATAGAATTTCTATACATAGGCATGAGATCCACCCAGATAAAAACTGGTTCCTACGTGTACATCTGAGCTGTGAGTTTACCTGCTTTAAGGCATTAATTGCTGGTCTGTCTGAGAGTAAATAAGGGAGATAACTCAATGATGAAGTAGAAAAAATAGTTTCTGTTTTAAAATTGTTATAGTCACATTTATAACACTCTTGAGCATGCAACATCAATTTTATTCAATGGATAATATACAGTACATGTATTTATAGCTGCTGAGAATGGAATGAATCATTCCGAATATGCAGTCATGATCAATTTATGTTTGCTTAGAGAGCAGTCGGATGTACATTTCTTTTAGATTAGTAATCAACTCTGCATTCAGTCGATTAGGTTCTATTTGCTTGCATGAATCAATTTTTTTTTTTTTTTGTATCTGCATTACTGATAATTAATACTCAGGTGGAACTAGGGCTTGGGTCTAACTCTTGTCCTCTGAGCATGCCTGCTTGTGTGCAATGTTCATTAACTAAATTGTGGGTTTTCCTTTTCCATACTCCATCTTTTTCTTAAAGCATGCCCAAAGATATCCTTTGCTCGTTAAGCTTTTACGAGATTGTTCCTTCATCATACCTATCCTTAATGGTTGCCATATATTGATTTTCATGCCTGATAACATCCAGCTTCATTATAAATTTGGAAAGCTCTGGATGCTCTTAAAATGATCACCTCACTTTGGCTTGGCAGTGATTTATTAACATTCAACTTTCTTAAGGACAACACAAGCGAAGAATATAAGATTGTGCTAAAGTACAATCCTTAGATGACATCCTTAATATTTGTGAATTTGAGTGCATTGTTTTATAATACGTACTGGTGTGAACGTGCTTTTTCTGTGGAACTGCGTGTACATCAGGGGATAGTCTCTGAATAAGGCTTCAGACTTTGTGCATTCTGACATCTACTGTCATTCAGACGTTGTGCATAGTCTGACTTCATTCAGCTGTCAATGGGTTGTTGCTGTAGCTATGACATGGTAGCCAAGGATATCGAGGGGCGACAGATCCGAATCAATGGTAATCATCCAACTGCAGTACTACTTGGGAAACTTTGGCACTCTTGATATCTGGCATATTCAGAAATATTTATTATCTTTGGGGATCAGCAGTATTTGTGATCTTGTGATCTTACCACGTCATTTTATTATACCTCATTATAGTAATTCTAAATAACACGTCATCTGATTCAGGTTCTGGTGTCAGGGCAATAAAACTTCATATTTTCCTGTCATCATCATATTTTTCATCATATCTTACCTCTTTGGAAACCATGTGAATTTTCATTGCATGCGTCTGAAAAATCCCGAGGATGAGCATTATATGACGTAATTAAAAAATTAATTCTGAAATTTTATTGGATTTTATCAACAATTTTAATCCTTGTTATTTCAGAAAATAAATAAATTGAATTTAACTGAAATTAATGAGAAAGAAACATAGCAAGAATCCGATAAACATTCAGGAGGTTTCTGCTTTACATAATTGAAAAACAATTAAAACTTGATGTATTCTATACTATCACCTGCCATTCAGCATAATAAACAATTTATTACATAATTAAAATTCAGGAGATATGAAAATCTATTTCACTTGAAAAATCATTTTTCTTTCTGGTGTTGCCCTCGGGAAATATGATTTTCTATTGGGGAATAAATTCTCATATCTCCCTCACATCATGCAATAAATGTATAATATCCCCAAAATTTGTGATCTTTGGGGTTTTAACACATCATTATAAATAATGCAAAAGTTCAGTGATCTGTGGAGTTTTAATTGGCATATATTCCTGCACTGCTCTTAATCTTTGGCATTTTTTCTCTCTCACACTCGAGGAAAATTTAGTGCCTTTTTTTTTTTTTAAGAAATAGATATCATTGTTTAAATCTTCATTGGGATATGAACTTGGTTGGTCAAACTGTTACAAATTCAGAGATGGCAGAATTTTAGGACTTCTCAAAAGATTTGATCATGTACTAACAAGGTTAAAAATTAATATCCCCTGTAAATTATATTTAACATATTTTGAAAAAGTAAGATCATTTAAAATTGGGATTGTTGCCCATGCAATTTTTGTTGCACATAATAATGCATCATGCATATAAGCTTGTGAGATGTTTGTAGTTCATAATGTCATAAATATTCAGTTATGTCATAAATATGACCTCTTGACCCATTAAAAATTCACAAAGAAAAGAACATTTGTGCTCTTCAGTATAGGTTTTATAATAACATACTGTATAGGGCAACATCAATATTGATGTTTAATCCAACCTATTCCTGCAATATCACTAGGGTTATTATATTTGTTAGATCGGTGCTAAACCACTACGTGTTGTTTTTTATTCCAGGTATTTCACAATATCGAATTTTTCTTAAATATCAATTCTATTCTCGAGCTTTTAAATAGTCATTTTTTCGCAAGCATGCATGAGTAGACTACTAGACTACACTAGAAAAAATGGAGGACTTAGTAATATCATAAAAAGTTTCATCCTCTGATAAAAGAGATACTGAAAAGTGCATGTAAGATTACAGATCATCAGATGACATGTCATTTAGCGAATTGTTATGTCATTAGTAGGTAATTCATGCTTTGTACAAAGTTCAATATTATCTTCTTACTCAACTGCTTTCTATGAAGTAATTATTATATTTATGGTGGAAGCTAATAGTTAATGCATATACTGTATACAGGGAAATATTTGCCCTTGTTTTATTTTCGCGCCTTTCACTCTAGTTTTCAGCTGGTGTTCGAATTCAAGACTGGATGAATTGTAGTAAGACAGAGTTTACTTAACTCTTTTAACATGACTGTGTGGGGGCAAATCCGTTGACAAGTGTAGATGGGTGAAAATAACAAGGGGCGATAATAATCCTCTATACAGTATATAAATTTAAATGTTGACTCATGTCAATTTTCAAAATGGATTCCATCCTCAGAGTCAGATCAATCTGAGATAGTCTTATTTAAACACAATTCAACCTGTTAATTTTTACTCGTGCAGTGTATTGTAATGATACCACCTTGAATCATATTATGTCAAGGAACAAAGTACGCAAAGCAGACTATGAATGGTTCAATAAATGAATTTGTCACAGGTGCAAAAAAGAAACAAGGTATCCGGCCTTTTTATTCATCTACAGGTTAACCCACATGCAATCAGATTTAAGCATCTGCACAATAGAACCTATACATTGTATTTATATCCCAAAGGATTGTCTAACATAAGACCTTGATGCTGAACAATTCTGCAGCATTTTTATCTATAGAACCAAATGTTTAATTTAAGGCTCTTTATATTTAATGATGGATTAATATTACTATCAATGCTTGATGTAAACTGTTCATAGTTTAAAATATTTCAATGGATAATTTCAGTTATTGAACCCACCAGTGTCAGTGCAGGAATAGAACCAGCATCAGTCTCTTTGTTCCGCGGTCAGGAAGGAACCGGAACCAACCACACGCAACTTTACATCCCCAAACAATATGGCTACCCATCTGGATTCAAAGGTTAAATGTGACGTCATGATCAGCTACAATAAAAATGACCTGGAGTTTACATGCAAGTTGGCAGGTTGGTTGAATTCTTGGTTGCAAATGGCATTTACGAAAATAAAATTATATATAACCTGGTTTTTAACAGACTGAGTATAAATCCAGATTATTGTTCTGTGTTCACAGGTATCAGAAACCCATATTTGTTACAAATACTACACTTCATTATATGAGTGATTAATTAGCTCTCTGAATGGCTGATATCTTACAATCTAGAAAAAATAAAATGCTATATAACATTTTTTAATATTTTTGAATAAGTTTTCTCATTATGTCACAGATGAGATAATTTTATTACTATGACCCGAAAATTGCTCAATCACTTCGGAAACAGTTATGTTGCCCTCCCTGAAATAGTTATTTCTTAGTTTCACTGTAAGGAAATACATGTAGTTACATTGCCCTCCCAAACTGTTATGTCAACCTTGCGTGCAATTATTCTCCATATTTATTATGTCGGGTTTGAAATTCAAAGGGCCATGCAGTTGCTATTGAGCAAACAAACAGTTCCCCTAAAATCAAAATATCAGGACAACATCTACGATACTTTAATTGTTTAATTGATTAGAAAAATTTGACAAATACAATGAGAGTTATCAACTCAAGCATGAGCGTGCTGAACACAACAAACCTTAATATGGCCTTTACCATTTACTTGGAAAAGAAAAGAGCCTTCCAAATTTTCAGCCAGCCCCTTTATACAGCAGCATTAATACACATTATCATTATTTGATTTATTGAAACTAACAAGCATTGATCAACTTGTTTCAAATATTTTACATTGATTTCTAAAATAATAATGAACTTGTGTAAAAAAAAAAACCCCTTGTTAATGGAATTCATAAACATTCTTAAACCGCTTTGATTTGTTTAAGATTGTTATTATTATTATATGTATAATATTCACCTGCACGTGACCGACAAGGTCAACATAACATTTGTTACATTATACTTGAAATAGATCGGGAATTTCCAAAATTCTTCGATTGGTTATCATTATTATTGTCGTCCAATTAAATATCTTGTTTCTCAATTTGTTCGATTGTGGCTTCAAATTAAAAGGTGATGAAGTTTAAACTTCACTTGATAACATACAATTTGATATGTCTATATCAATTTCTTATTGAATCAAATAATTAAACAATTATTGCTGTTTTAGCCTTGGGCTCGGTGAATATTGTACTTCTCAGGTAGCTATTCTTCAAATTAACCTCAAAAACAGCAATAATAGTTTGACTATATTAGATACCATATATGATGAGGATTATGTACTTTGTTATACAGAGAGATATATCTTTATCAGAACAGGTACCCATAAGTACTTGAGAACAGGTACCTGTAAAAACATGAGAACAGGTATCCGTAAGTACCTGAGAACAGGTACCTGTAAGTACCTGAGAACAGGTACATGTAAGTGCCTGAGAACCGGTACCTGTAAGTACCTGAGAACAGGTACATGTGAGTACCTAACAACAGTTACCTGTAAGTACCTGAGAACAGGTACCTGTAAGTACCTGAAGACAGGTGTTAGTACTTGAGAAACGATACCTGTAAGTACCTGAGAACCGGTACCTGTAAGTACCTGAGAACAGGTACCTGTAAGTACCTGAGAACCAATACCTGTAAGTACCTGAGAACAGGTACATGTAAGTACCTGAGAACAGGTACATGTAAGTACCTAACAACAGTTACCTGAAAACTGGTGTTAGTACTTGAGAACAGGTACCTGTAAGAAACTGAGAACAGGTACCTGTAAGTACCCGAGAAACGATACCTGTAAGTACCTGAGAACCGGTACCTGTAAGTACCTGAGAACAGGTACCTGTAAGTACCTGAGAAAGGTACCGGTAAGAACCTGAGAACAGGTACCTGTAAGTACCTGAGAAAGGTACCGGTAAGAACCTGAGAACAGGTACCTGTAAGTACTTGAGAACAGGTGTAAGTACCTGAGAACAGGTACCTATAAGTTCCTGAGAACATGTACTCGTAAGTACCTGAGAACAGGTACCCATAAGTACCTGAGATTAGTTACCTGCAAATGTTATCGTAATTGGATGAATAGTTCATAAGGTTAGTCACTAAATTTTAATGTTGAAGATAGATGTTTTATAACCATCATTTATTACTCTAAAGGAGAAACCCATTAGATTAAGCATGGCACTGAAATGTTTTATCATTTCCGACAATTAAAGAAAATTAAATGATGTTAATGATTTGTAAAATCAAAACTGCATCGAAACATTTCAATGAATTGCAAAACAGAGAAAAATGAATATTTAAAAAAAACGACAGTGACTTTTAAAAAGTGCAAATTCAAATTAAACTTGAAAAGAGGGATTTATAGAAACACGATGTAGGTGTACATCCATCAATACCTTGTGTTTCATTATTATTAAGCAATTATTTTGCTAAAATTAACCTAACATCATGAAATAAGACACATCATAGACTTTTTCGATATGCAGTCTTCTGATGTATTGTGCAGTTATTTTTGCTGCCTTCATTGCTCATTTGTACCACCTTAGATAGCATTTTCCTTTTTTTCTATGTATCTCTCAATTAACTATATAAAATGAGTAAATGTTTGTAAGAAGTTGCTTTTATTGATCAATATGTTGCATATGGTAAAGATTGACTTATTAGTGTGATCAGAGAGAGAGAGAGAGAGAGAGAGAGAGAGAGAGAGAGAGAGAGAGAGAGAGAGAGAAGTGAGGTTCTGATAATAGCACTTTAATGATATTTAGTAAAAACATTGATTTTAAATTACACGTTCATTTCCTTACTTACATCAGTTACATAATTATAAGCTACTCCTCTAAATCTGGTTCTGTAGACCATGTAACACAAGGTAGTAAATATCTTTTTTAATTGACACTCATTCGTTCTGTTCTTCCCCAGATAATATGAAATATAATTCACAAAGATGAGCTTGTTTCAGACATGAGAAATGTTATATGATAGTAACATAATCTTCTTTACCGAATCAATGAAGGGATTATATTTGGGCATATATCAATCCTAGATTTTGATTTTACTGGATAGTGTCAATGGCATTAAAATATTCTCATAAACCAACAATGTCTTGACACACGAAATAATCGAAATATAATTTTGGTGGATCAATAAAGTTTCTTTTTTTGAAAGTAAATTCATGTTAAAGGCACTGTTATCAAATTTTTGAACTTATACTGGTAATTAAAAGTATATTTTGAATATTTGATGATATATATATAAATAAAATCTAATTAAAAGAGTAACCAACAGTTGCTTATAACAATCATGTTTTTAAAAAGGAATTGAAACAAAATTGCAAAATTTTGGAAAAATTGCAATTCCCACATCTTCAACATTTGTAATGGGAGGGAACAAGCTATATGTGGTGTGTGCTGTCCCTCATGTAAATTTTTTGCTGAAACAATTGTATGAATTTTATACTTACATGTATTTTGTTCTGAATATTTAACCTGAAATTTTTCTGATTTTTATATCTGATACAATATTGTATCATATAATATAATATAATACAATATCACATAATATGATATTATACAGTACTTTATCTCATACGTGTGGTGTATACTACCCGTGTGATAAACCCTTGCTTTATCAAACGGGTGATGCTTTATCAAATACTTCCGGTCCGAACTATTTTTGACACAGCCCCTCGCTTCAACGCTTCAGTGACCTATTTTCGAATACTTTCTAGTATTTTCCATATAACTCTATCTACTACCAAAAATTGATTTAAATTGGATTTTGTCGAAGATTTAAATTACAAATATAAAGGAAAACACATAACTGTGAAGTTTATTAAACTGCAAATCACGTTAGCTATCAAGGAGTTCATTCTGACGACGCAATGCAAACAGAACGTTTTGGTTGTGTTTCTATACAAGAACTTACCGAAATAATGTCTCCAAAGACTTTTATTTCACCAGCAGTAAGCATCCTAATTCAATATTTTCAACTTCGAATCATTTGGCTGGTGTTCGTATTATAAAACATCAACAACTGTTCCTCGTTCGATTCAATTCAAACTAACGAGCACTCGCAACTTGTGTATGTCAACAAACTTGATTATTCAAGTCTTCTGATCAGCATTTCCATTTAATTAAGTGATTAAGCTCTAAGAAAAATTATTTACAGATAAACAATTATTTCAAGGTTTATTTCAGTGAAACTTTACATTAAAACAGTTATATTTATCTCCGAAATGACGTACTAAATTGTATTGCGCAAGGTCACAATAACCGCATTACACAACGTTGCATCATCGTTTAATCTTTGAAAAAATCAATTCGGGTCATATTATGGGCTGTCTCAAAAGCTTCATGATATAAATCAAATTGTATGAGATAAATAGAACATCTATAATTGTGTGATTTTATATTTGCTTTATCCAACTCGTTGAAATGGTTATATTCGCTCGGCAAGCCTCGCGAATATATACACCATTTCAACTCGTTGGATAAAGCAAATATAAAATCACACAATATAGATATCCTCTATATATTGTACCATATGATAGATAATAAGACCCAATATTGTATCATAGGATACAATATATTGTATTGTATAGTAGTGTGTTGATAAATATTGTATCATATAACACAGTATGAAATTAACATAATTTATGATTATTATACAATTTTATTTCAAATAATATTATGCGATATTTTATCAAACCACATTTCAGTATCCAATATTTTGTTAAAGATAATTAACTATGATTTTCATATGATATGATAAAGGTGGTCTCATATAGGTGTTGCCTCGTCTGGGTGAGCTCTGTAATATGTGATTGCCTCGTCTGGGTGAGCTCTGTAATCTATGATAACCTATGTTTATTAAAAGAAGACGGAAAATTTCGTGAATCCTTATGCTGGGTCAAATGGAAGAAAAGTTAACGAGATGTGATTTTAATTAGCACCTTACTGATAATAAACCAATAGTTAATTTGCAACTTCACACAATTTTGCAGCTCACAAAGTATTACGTCAGTTAATGTAAGTTGAGGCTGTCAGAACCAGTGATATCTGGACATTTCCCACTCCCTGCTCCATTTCTTTCTCCGTGGATGTTTCCCCCTGGACTGATCTTCATATAGTCAGTCATTTCCCATAGAAAAAAATTATCAACTCTTCTGAATGACCTAGTAGCAGAGCTTAGTTACTAAAGTTCATAGTCCCTATGTACTGTGTGTGCAAATAAGCCCATATAATCATCTGAAACAATGAGTTTAACTAGTTCACTATTGTCAGAATTAATGGTGAAGACCTCGTAAGTTGTCAGAACTTGTGTCCTAACCATTTGTATATGTATGTTATATATATATATATATATATATATATATATATATATATATATATATATATATATATATATATATATACACACAATAAAATATGTTCAAATCAAATATTGTCAGAATTTGTTTTTTGAAATTCAGAAAGACAAAAAAAATCTAGCTATACATGCATGTATGTAAATACTGTTTATAGTTCTTTAGTCATGTAACTTTCCTTGCAATGTTATTCATGACTTCATGATAATTATCCAATTTATGAATAAATATACCGATATGTTAGCAGAAAAACTAAAACCTGCTCAATAAATATTGAGAAATAAAAACAATGTTTATTACAAAGATTGAGAAAGATTTACATATAGTTGCTTCACTGATGCTTCAATGTTGTTTCAAGGACATGCATGGTTAAAAAGATGCATCAATTAAAAAAAAAGTAAAATGATAAGTTCATTAGGGTTCTGTTGTTTGGGTGGAACCCTTTTGATTATTATTGAGTGAATAAGTATATAACCTTATTAGTGATAATCTGTACAAATCAAATTTTATTTAATATTATAAAATGATAATTGGAAGTTGAGGCCTTGCCTGCTTACACTTTTAAAATGAAGAAATAAATAGCATGTAAAAAGATCACCGGGATATACCGGTAATCTTGGTTGGTCATATGATCAAATCCTGTAAAGTCCGAAAGGCTTCTCAAAAGATTAATTTAAAATCATGTATCAACCAAGTTCTTGTCCCAGTGATAAAAAGTTAATACACAGGTGTGAGGACCCTTAACCTGCCTGTTAATGAGAAGACAATATAATTTTTTTTCCTCCAATCTTTCAAAGAAGTCTTGAATACGGTTATATTTTCTAAAACTTCAAAATACCAGAACCATCCATTTTCTTGATTCTTAATTTCTCTAATCTTATGCTTTTGAGCGAAATATTTTCCTCAATTATTTTTTTTTTCCTTTCTGTGAATCTCTGGTTTACAAGGATACATATTATACAAGGTGACTTTTCAAGCCCATGGGCCTTACTGCTTTTTTTCATTTTTGCAACAAACTTAAATTCATCATAAAAACCTTTTGAATATGCATGCATGGTTACCATGGTATATCAAACTAATTTAAGGCTGAATATCAGGTATGACACATGTAAAGTCGCATTCGAGAAAAATTGTGAGGCCTTTTATTCAGTATTCCAATGAGAGTAAATTTTGCTAATTGTTTATTGTGTAAAAGCCACATAATTTAACAGTTTGTTTCAACAGCAGTGTGATATGTTAAGAGACTTAACATGTATAACAATACACACTAGGTGTGACATGGCCAACAGGTGTCAATAGTGTCAATGGCCAATCAAACTGATGAATTCTATGTACAGGTGTTAAAATGATGGTCATATAATAAAATGTTAGACCTATCCTGACTGTGGAATATAACAAATAATAGACAGAGCAATGGTCTAATTCACAGATAGTTGGTCGATTAGTTATTGTTTTATTTTGAAAAACAAATTATTGCATGCAATTAAAAGGGGCATTAAGGAGGCTGGGTGGTCAACAAATTAACTATCAGATCTGCCTTATATTTTTATATATGATTTGTTTGGCTATAGACTATTATTTAAGGGAGGAAATATCCATTTTTAGCTTTGAAATTTGAAAATTTTGCTATATTTTAAACAGAGCTCTTCTTCTTAATGAGATTAATAAAGTCTAAAAATGGCCATGACCTTCCAGTCCTCTTAAGGTCACAATCGTTTTTCAAATTTTTATGTTTACAATGCTTAAGTAAGGTATTTCCAATACAATAACATTTTTTTACATAACAAAGAAAAGTGAGCTTATAACCTGACATCTTCAGTAAAATGTTGGCTGCATGTCTATTCAAAATACCTTAGTTAAGTATTTATGCAAACTGTGGATTAGACCATCTTCAAACTCTTTAAATGAATTATGTAGGAAATTACAATTAATGTTATCAAAACCCTTGGAAAATACCAGTAATTTTAATTTTGTTGAATTATCGACTTACCAGTACTCCCATTATCCAAATCAAGTCCAAATTCATGACACTCTCCTATGGGATGGCCATAGATGTCCAGGTTAATTAAGGGTCCTCGACACCCTGTGACTTTTATTTTTTAGGACGATATGTCACAACATGGCGATTTCAACCCATTGTGAAGCTAGTTATGTCACCGATATTTGTTGTCTATCTCTGTAGCAATGGGTATATCTTCAATCTACGAACCTACTGGTCCCGAGTCAGCAGGAACTTTTGTTTTTATAAACCGCAATACATTTTTAAAAGTTGATTTTCCCCCAAAATCATTCATTTTTTTCTGTCATTTTCAAGTCGAATGTATACTTGAATTCCATATCTCTGAGGTATAAAAAAAATGGACTTGTATGCAAAACTTTTCCAGAGGGTGTGGAGGACCCTAAATAACTTAATTTTAATCTGAATTTCCAGAGAAGTTCCGGGAGCAGGGATGGGACGTTTGGTTCGCTGATCCCAAGATGGAACATCGCCTGATGCTCAACCAGAAAGGGGAGGCCATCCTGTCATGCAAAGTAAGTAATTGTGACAAGAATTACCCATGTTTTTAGAGATTTGCAATACCCTGTTCTGGGGTATTTAACAATAAATCTTAATTAATACCCCTCCATACAAATGTTTATAATTACAGTATTTTTTTGAATTATAGAAATCACAATAAGTGTCACTCGAAAATTTATATTAAAAGAATTATAATTACTGTACATCATTAATATAGAGAGGAAATGGACAATTCCAACTGGATTTTTCTTGTTTTACAGACCCGTGCCATAATTTAATGTCATGCAGGCATACTGTAGATTGATCAGTTACTGTTAGTAATCAGTACAGTACATAGTACATATTGCATTTGATCAGGTATTAATTAACTGCTTTAAATTTGTTTCTTATCATCAGGTGTTTGTGACCCTAATCACAGACGTGTCGGCGAAAGACGTTCAGTGCCAGGACGAATTGGCACTAGCGTACATTTCCAACTCTTCCATATTTCCTGTCAGTCTAAAGAAATACAGGGATATAAGTCCATCGCTGGACGGAGGAATGTAAGTCATTTCTTACAGTCAGATAGTAGATAGTACAGTCAGATAGTAGGTAGTACAGAGATACTACAGGCAGATAGTAGATAGTACAGTCAGATAGTATTTAGTACAGAGATATCACAGTCAGATATCAGGTAGTACAGTCCGATAGTAGGTAGTACAGAGATAGTATAGTAGGTAGTACAGAGATAGTATAGTAGATAGTAGGTAGTACAGAGATATTACTGTCAGATAGTATGTAGTACAGAATTAGTACAGTCAGATAGTAGGTAGTACAGAGATAGTACAGTCAGATAGTAGGTAGTACAGAGATAGTACAATCAGATATCAGGTAGTACAGAGATAGTATAGTAGATAGTAGGTAGTACAGAGATAGTATAGTAGATAGTAGGTAGTACAGAGATAGTACAGTCAGATAGTAGGTAGTACAGAGATAGTATAGTAGATAGTAGGTAGTACAGAGTTAGTACAGTCAGATAGTAGATAGTACAGAGATAGTATAATAGATAGTAGGTAGTACAGAGATAGTATAGTAGATAGTAGGTAGTACAGAGATAGTACAGTCAGATAGTAGATAGTACAGATATAGTATAGTAGATAGTAGGTAGTACAGAGATAGTATAGTAGACAGTAGGTAGTACAGAGATAGTATAGTAGATAGTAGGTAGTACAGAGATAGTATGGTCAGATAGTAGGCAGTACAGAGATAGTACAGTCAGATAGTAGGTAGTACAGAGATAGTATAGTAGATAGTAGGTAGTACAGAGATAACATAGTCAGATAGTAGGTAGTACAGAGATAGTATAGTAGACAGTAGGTAGTACAGAGATAGTATAGTAGATAGTAGGTAGTACAGAGATAGTATGGTCAGATAGTAGGCAGTACAGAGATAGTACAGTCAGATAGTAGGTAGTACAGAGATAGTATAGTAGATAGTAGGTAGTACAGAGTTAGTATAGTAGATAGTAGGTAGTACAGAGATATTACTGTCAGATAGTAGGTAGTAAAGAGATAGTACAGTCAGATGGTAGGTAGTACAGAGATAGTACAGTCAGATAGTAGATAGTACAGAGATAGTACAGTCAGATAGTAGGTAGTACAGTCAGATAGTAGGTTGTACAGAGATAGTACAGTCAGATAGTAGGTAGTACAGAGATAATATAGTCAGATAGTAGGTAGTACAGAGATAGTACAGTCAGATTGTAGGTAGTACAGAGATAGTACAGTCAGACAGTAGGTAGTACAGAGATAGTACAGTCAGATAGTAGGGTCACAGAATCAACTTAGTCCATGTTCATTGATTATCTTGTGATTCCCTTAATGAAACCAACCAATTAAGTTGAACGCTATTTTTACAACATCACAGCGTGGAACGTGACGAGTGCCATGTAAATGAAGTAATCTGAAATTGATTTTTATTTGCAATTTCAGGAAGCTGATGCTTGCGAAGATCAACTGGACATTTTTTTTCAAAGAGGAACTGTTTGTAGAGAATATGCCTGCTTTATTAGCTGCCATGGGAAAAGAAATAAAGGAGAAAACAGAAGATAATACAAATATGTCTGAGTCCCCAAATAACAGTAAGAACTAGTGTTCTATTATCCTATATGGAATGGCAGTAAAATTCGATCTTGTGTAAACTTACCTGATATGGAATGACAATATTTATGAGTCCCCAAATGGCAGTAAGAATTAGTGTTTTATTATCTTATCCAATATGGAATGACAGTAAAATTCTATCTTGTACAAACAGATCCTTTAGGAATGACAGTAAAATTTGATCTTGTATAAACATATCCAATATTGAATGACAATATTTCAGTCCAGGAGAACTTATAGCGTGTAAACTTAGACTTGGATTTTGACCTGGATTTTTGCATTTTAATTCAATAATAACTCTTATTCCCAAAATCTCTGAAATTTGTTTAAGTTCTATAATCCTTTGCCATTTCATTTAAATACCGGTATGTATACCATGCAGAGTGCTAGTATTATATTAATATTCTTATATCGACTTATCAAAATCTTAGTGTAAACCGGTATAGTGATTGATGTCATGAAAGCTTAAATTGTTTATATAATATACTGTTGTGTTATTTGAGAACCTGTGATCACTTGGTTTATGTTGGTAAACTTTCTTAGAAACATTATGTTTTGTTTACGGTAACCTTTTAAAAGAAGTTCTTTTTTTTTTAAAGTGAATTTACTAATTGTAGGTAATACAATCCTTTTTCATGGTATGAATATAAATGTCCATGACAACTGGAATGCAGACTCAGAAGATGAAGGTGAAGAGGAGACGTCTAATCCCCAGTCAGGTCGGGCTCAGAAGTCCGAGGGCAGCTCGCTCAGCTATGACTTCTGGGACAGGGTCTTCGCCGATAAGAGCGAAGTGACCTGGGTGGACTTTAAGAAGAAGTTTGAGGTGGAGTACAAAGACAAGATAATTAAGACTTACACAGAGGAGGAGTTTAAGCTGTTTGTGAACCTGATCTACAAGGACATTTTTATGCTGAACAAGGCGATGAAGAGGACCGCGTATGACCAGTTCTGTGAAGGGAACCCTGATGCTGACCCACATCGCTTCTATCACCGCTTGGCCCAGTACGCCAAGGGATACCATGCCATGAGGGAGGTGTTCAACATGGACAGCACCCTCAGACTCATCACTATCCAGAAACTAGGTCAGTGACTGATACCCAGGGTCAGGGGCTGTGATACTTAGACAAGCTCACTTTTCCACTATATATTCCTTATGTGAGATCATTACTGAGCTTGTCTAGGTTTTATGGGCACAGGGCTAGGATCATGAAAATCTTAGACTAAATTAATTCAAAATTTCAATCATTCACCAGATATTAATTATAGATTCTAAAAATAATTAGAGGGATATACCTATGTCAATGATGATCTTGGTTGTTGTTATACATGGCCGTGCATAGGAGCAGAGTGATTGTGATAACATGTAATTTGGATTGGAAAAGTGGAAATTTAAACCTTGAGTATGAAAATAAGACTTTTAATGAAAGGATTGGTAACTTTAATACCAAAGTAAGAACTTAAACAAGCATTAGCTATAGTTAATTAATTTAGTTCTGATTGTAACACCTTATTCGGTTGGCTTAACAAATCTTTATGGTATAGCTTGACTACATCACAATATGACACATGTGCAAAACATTTTGATTTGCTTGAAATTACATTTATTAAATATACAAATTAATGTCATTTTTTTAAAAAAAAATCACCAGGTAATTTTCTGAACTGAACTTTGTTGCAGGAGAGTTTTGTTTCCCAGCAGTTATCAATGGGCTGACAGACATGTTGAAAGATGAGGACCCAAATATCCGAGCCATTGCCACCATAGCGTTGGCCAAATCAGGTAAATGAAGTTCAGAAAACTCCTGACCAGACCCAACATAACAGAGAGCAGACCCCAACCAAACCCGGGTCTGCTTTAAGGGTCTGCATGGTCTCAGCTCTGGCTCTGCAATAGTGGACCCAGAGCTGACCCCAAGCAGACCCAGACAAGACCCAGAGCAGACATAGAATGCAGCGCATGCAGACCACAATTTCAGAAGCAGACCCTTAAATTGTTTCTGAAAAATGACCAAATGTCTCTACATGTGTATTTGGAATATACAAGGGGCGGATTTACAGGCAGTAAGAAAAAAGACGGGTTTGCTTCACAATTAAGGGCGTAAAACAGACCCCAAGAGCTGACCTAAGTAAACCCATAGTGGACCCAGAGCAGACACAAATTTTTAAAAAGCAAACCCCGAGCAGATACAAAGCAAAGACGGAGTCAGCTATTGGGGTCTGCTTTGGTGTGAGGTTGTGTTTGATTGGTACTCTACTCATTTAGAAGGAGTGCACGCTCAATTCAAGCATCTTAAAAATATATACCACATCAGTCAACACAATGTGCCTCGAAACTACCAGTAATGATTATATTTTAGGGGGAGGAGGACTAAACTCATAAACTCTAGATCTTTATAAAATCCCTGCACACATCCATTTTATGAATAAATCAATGTGTGTCCATCCCAAATGAACGTAATAATTTGTGTCACCTTTTTAGGCCGGGCCCAGAAGATGACGGTGGAGAAGATTATTGGAATGCTGGAGGACGATGACCGGTTGGTCCGGGAGAGTGGCTGCCTCGCCCTGGGATACCTCAAGGTGGGCGGGAAGAGTGAGCTAGCTGTGGCTGACCGCTGGTACGTGTTCTTGTTGCAAAGTTTCTAGTTTCTGATCACTTTTTGTATCTTGCAATTCAATTATAAGGAATGAATTTGCTAGCTACAGAAATTACCGTATTTTTGTATGCAAATTAACTTAATTTTTATAAACTGCATTACCCAATTTACACTTATTTTGTATAAATTCTGTAACTACGGAATTCATTTCTATAATAATTTTAAAAGAAAAGACTCAACTCCTTTACAAAGAATAAAACTAGTCATTTATTGACAAAACATGATGCCATAATAAGTCGCAACAGAATATTACACTTAGATCTAGAATGTGATGTGTTGTGACAATTTAATACAACTCTCCTTCAACCAATGACAACCACTCAAAAGCAGTTCTGTAGATTCCTTATCAAACGCGAGGAATTAATATCAGCGTAAAATCGCGAGAAGCAACCCTTGCAGACTTTGAAATCTTGCTTTTATTTTTCAGACACTTTTGAATTTTATGAAATTGTAACAAAAAATTGGTTCTCACGATTTTATATTCTTGCAATTTGATACAACACAGTGGAATTGCGGAATTAAATACTCGTGTAGGAATCTACCATGATATATACAAAAAAATGTTAACGTTTAAGGTGAAAGTCCATTTGCAAAGGTAGATTTCTCTGATAAGAATTTTTTTTTTTACAAAATTGCTTAAAACTGATTTCATTTAATTTTTATCCAATATGATATGCAAAAACTATGGATATTTTAAAAATATTTTTCAATTTTTATTTAACAGTTTATGAAATCTTTATAAAACATTGGTCTGTATTAACTAACTGTATACATTTGTTCTCAGTGGTGTATCTACATACTGAATTCTTTGTCACTTCAGGAGGAATGATCCCATTAAATCTGTGAGGGAGGCAGCAGAGTTAGCCCTCAAAAGGATGGGAGGGGACCTAGCCAAGAAATGTATCCACATCACTGACGTTCTGTCAGGGGAGATGCAGTTTCTGAAGACCCCTATATCATAGATAGAACATACTGAGTGATATCACAGAAACAGTAGCAGAGCCATAGTGAATAGAAACTGATATCAAAGGAACCTAGAGAGTCATTACTGATACCGCACTCAGCACAGCATAACCCTGGAGAGTAAAAACTGTGAAAAGAGGAACCACAACCTAATACTGTGGTTTTGTTAATATTGATGGGTGTCAAAGTTTGAACAATATTATAAAATGCCTGGTCAATGATCCTGTCAATATATAATTTTATGTTAGAAATTGTACATCTGTGAACCTTTTAGAGGGCTCAATTGTCGTGGGCATTTCGAGACTATTTTGATCTCCTTGAGGCGGAGAGCCCTGTATGAAGATAGTGGGAAAGATTCAAATTAAAAAGCTTGTTTATTGGGATTTTTTCTTTACTGAATAATAGTTTTTAGCTACAAAGTTCAAATATAAAATTTAAAGTAGATCTGAAGGGTACAGTAAAACTCGTTTAGTATGAACATGGATATAGCGAAATCTCAGATAAAGCAAAGTTTTTTTGAGTCCCTGGTAAAATCCTTAACAAATCTTTGCAAAGTTTTCCATGAATGTACCGGTATTTTCATTCTAAACCTCAATTATCCAAATTTGTAGTCTGGTGAATGAAACATGTACATGTATTAGCTATTATTAT
Source organism: Magallana nippona (assembly GCA_033439105.1). NCBI lineage: Eukaryota > Metazoa > Mollusca > Bivalvia > Ostreida > Ostreidae > Magallana > Magallana nippona. The sequence goes on from CM065922.1 coordinate 53,401,215, forward strand.
GAATTTGTTATGCAGATTTAACGAATAACAGATATTTTCATGGATAAACTCGACAACAAAATCCACGAAAATTGGTATTGAGTGAAAACACGTCCTGTAGATAACCCCTAATAATAATTGCATCAGCTGTGAATTATCTCAGTTTTCTACAAAAAATAGTCATAATTGCATTTTTTAGGCCAATGGGATGATATACAATATATCTACCCAAGAGGTACAGTAGTTATACTTCCAATTGTTAACTTCCAATTGCTGGATTGTACAAATACAAATGAATGATGTTGACTCAAAAAATGAATCAGAAACTTTATAACAAACAAAAAATATATTGTCAAAAATGTCATCTTGAAACATTTGTTTAAGTCTTCCGTGTAATCACTTAACCAATATCAATCTTGTCACAAAACATTCTTAGAGGAAGAATTTTTTTTCAATTTATAAGGTCACACCTTATTCAAAGGAAATATTTTTTTTTAAAAAGTACTAAATAATCATTCATTCTATTTAAACATGTAGCTCTAAGAAAACAGTTTAAGAAAGTTAACAAGTGTCTTTTTGCCCAAGCTTCCATTGTATATACATGTAGTTAGAACCTTCATGCTGGTGTATATTGTGATGCGTAACTGTGATAGTATTCAATGATTACTTTTTCGCTGTTCTTTTGTTCCACAAACTGGCATTATCCACCCAGACCTTGTTTGATGTAATATTTGAACCTGTAAGAGTTACATAACAGTTACCAGGCAATACTGAGCTTTGTTGTATATCATTATGTATGTTTGTGATCACCACGTTACATGTCTTTACAAAGCTAGTCCTCTGTTTGTTGTTGCACATCATTAAGAGAGTTGGATGGTTGTGGCCATTTTTTTTTTTACTGTATTTATCTCTCGTAGAAGAAGAGCTTTGTATGAAAATATAGGAAAATATGCAAATTTTAAAGCTGAAATTCTAGAAATTTTCTTTACTGAAGAATAGTTAATGGCTACAGAAACCATCTCTAAAATTTTAAGGTAGATCTGTGTGTTAATTTGTTGACTCCTTAAGCCTCCATAAATGAGTTTCTCACTCCACACTTCACTAGAGGCCTCATGTCTTGAGATGGACAGCAAATTTATAGACCTGTAATTGGTTCCTCTCAAAATTCCAAAGCTGGTTTTCATGATTTAATGAGTCATTTATTTTGATAATGGCCCACTCGTCCTGAGGCTCATTTAGAGACATGGCCGATCATGATGGTTGATTGAGGGCATCTTGTATTAGACCAACAGTCTATTTATACATGATTTACAGTGTATCTCCATGAGACTTGCTGATGTTCCGATCTATTTACAACTTGAAGTATATCATGTAAAGAAATTACATATTATTTGTACATGTATATAGTTTATAGAATATCTTGCATTTGAATATCTTTATAAAATTTACAGATTATCCTTAATTATCAGTATATCCTGATAAAAAATATCCTGTTTAAGTTTTCAGTATGCCCTGTAAATAGTATATCCTGTTTATGAATATGCTGTATACGATTTACAGTATGCCCTGTAAACAATTTATAGTATATGTTTACAATATTTGACATGTGATGTTTTATTGATCTCTCTGTACAAGTACTCATTTCTCCATTGATGTTATATTGTTATTTATTTTTTTATTGGTTTACGAGAAATTATTATAAGTTGACTGTCATATATAGCTGTGTTTTGTTATATGTCATTCTTTTCATCCATTTAGTAATCTTTCATTTGAAATGATTATAATTATACTCATGAAATTACAATTAAATAATGTTTTAATTATATGTTTTAATCATTCAGTTTTAAAGGTTAATCTTAGAAGTTTGCTCTAGCTTGTATATGAAACTTCTAGAAGGTGTGCCCCTCATAATATTCAAAAAATGATTCGCTTTTGTTTATATGGTTTCCAGCAATTGTTCATTTAAGTATTAAATTATTGACATTTTTATGTTATTTTCATTTTGTATACTCGTGCAAATCTTGCTTGCGTCCCACAGTACGTTATTTGTGTCACAGATGAAATGAAAAGTGTACAGCAGACAGATCTAGGGACGCTAGACAAAAAGTGATCGGAAAAGCTCAGGTGAGCTTTCAGCTCAGGTGAGCTAAAAATACCTGTATAATGTTCAATGATAATCACGTTGTTTTGATTTTTTCTTTCTAACCTGTCATTTACTTTATAACTAGGATATTACTGATTCCTCAATATGGATCTCACAGTTATCTAGTTTCTACATTTTGAAAAAAAAAACCCATAAGGATTGCTAGTTTTTAAGATTGCTGGAAGTTCAATTCTAATACTGGCAGCTTAACTGGTATTGGCAAGAATTTCACGTATCAAGAAATTCAAATATATGTACATCTGCAATGGATAACTTGTTTGAAGTTTTTTTTCTGATATGTATGATAAATATGTTTTATTTGAAATGCAGGAAAATTTAATAAGAGAAATTGTGTTGTATCACGATATGAATGATGGTGGCCTATATTTTAGGAACAAGGAATCAAATCCAATAAAACCCTTGATTTGATTTGTTGTAATAAATTGTTACAAAGGGATTGGGCACAAATTATACATTATAACAACAAGTTCAATAACATATACTCGTCTCAACGTTTGTACACACATTGTATATGATAATATTTGCAATAATTTGTATATAGAACTTAAACGGAGAGGGCAGGAAGGGAATATCTAACAAATGCCATACTAGCAGAAGTTTTAATCAAATCTGCATGAAACTTTAATATGAATTTGAACAATCGAAAAAAGGTATTCATTTTCATCAACACTGAGTGAGCTATCCCCCCCAGAGTAAAAAAGAAACAGTAACATTGTTCTAAGGAAAAAATGACTTATTGCAAAAAATAAACAAAACTGTTAAATGATTATCACGTTATTTAGGACTGTCTTCTCCCTAACCTGCCCTTCACCTTTCTAAGTATGGCATAATTTTTAATAACGTTAGAGAAACTGATTCCTTGCTGCAAAACCTCACAGTTTTCTACAATTAAAACATAAGGATTGCTGGGTCGTTAACTTTGATGTGATGTTTTATTCATTTTTCTGGAAGTTCAATATTCTAATACTGGCAGCTTAACCGGTTCCAACAAGAATTCTTTATTACATGTACATGTAATTTTGTAATAAATTACTCTTTTGTATGTTCTATGGTAGATATACATTAATTTGAATAGATATAATTAATAAAATAAATTGTGTTGTATCATTATAAGGTACTATGGTGAAATATAATGAACATTCAAAAAGACAAATTATACAATTTTTTTTAAATCAAATAATTCTTTAAGAAACATTTCTCCATTCTTTGTTTAATTTAGAAAGTTCATGTTTAGTTAAACTGAGTTTCCTCTTTGTCTGTCCATCCCTTCGTAATATATCAAAACCTTTGATATACCTCTTCTGTAGAAGCAACTGGCCAATATCAACCAAAAGAAAAAGGGAGAGAAAAGATGTTACAGTTGATGTCTCAAAAGTATCTCCCAGAACCATTTGGGAATAAAATACCAAGAATAATATATTTTCTCACAATTAAGAAAATCTCAAAGTGTGAATTTTGGAGGTATTTTTTGACATTCTCAAAATATATTCAATGGTCACCATCTCAAAAAGTTGATCATTGACCTAGTGTTTTAAAAGTAAAATAAGTGCTACCAAATCTACATTTGTGATAAATACCTTTTTTCTTTTTATAACAAACAACAGGTGGTTTAAGAAAACGGTATTTAAACATAAATAATGACATTGGATGAAGAAGTGACCAATACCTGTAGAATCTGTGGGGGTAAACATTTTACAATGTGGAATAAAAAGTGCTTAGGAGACAAACGTTGATTGTTTTCCCTAAAAAAAACAGTAACATTGTTCGAACATTGTTCTAAGGCTAAGGATAAAATGGCTTATTGCAAGAATTTAAAATAAACCTTATCACGTTGTTTAGAATTGTCTTCTCCCTAACCTGCCATTCACCTTTTTAAGTATGGTATTTTCGGAAGATTTGATAATTTTTGATAACGATAGAGAAACTGATTACTCACCGTGAAATCTCACAGTTCTCTACAATTAAAACATAAGGATTGCTTTAAGGTTGATGTGATGTGTTAATAAATATATTTTCCTGGAATTTCAATTCTAATTTACTGGCAGCTTAACCATTTCAAAGAAGAATTGTATATTACACGTGCCTGTACATTTGTGATAAATACCTTTTTTCTTTGCTGTTTGGTAAATGTACAAATGCATGAACCTTTAATAAAGTAATTTCTCCTCTTAATTTTAAAAAGTTCAGCTTTTCTTAACCTGAGCTATCTCTTTGCCGGTCCATCCTTGTGTAATACATTTATATTATAACATTTTATACACCTCTTCTGTAGAAGCAACTGGCCAATATCAATCAAAAGGAAATATATAATCAACGAAATCAAGGGAAAGAATAAAAGTAACAGTTAATGTCTCAAGTATCCCCCCAGAACTATTTATGAATAAAATACGAATTATTTATGCAGTCTCTTTGGTATATTATGGCAGTATCTGGCATGAAGCATCGTTTTCAAAAGTTGGGAGAGGGAGAGATTAATCCGAAATCTTGGCAAGCAAAAAAAAGAAAAGAAAAAGAAAATAAATAAATAAATAAATAAAAATTAAAAATAATAATATGCCTATCTTCAAATTTTAAAAATATATGAGGGGGAGTGGTGGTGGTGTAGTGTGCGTAGTACCCATAACTTCTATTTTAATGTGACTTTGGATTAATTTACTACTTTTTTATATATACGTTCACTTTCTTTACTCCTGTTTAATTATATTGAATGATTTGAATTATATATACACATAACACAAAGAACCAATCACCAAATCTGGTGCACATGAATACGATCTTCCTTCAGTATTTGTCGAAGTACATGTCATTGACTGCCTCTCCTCGCAACGTCCAATCGGATCACGGCCAGACATTATACTTCCGCCGAGAAACATTTCATTGATGTACTTATTTTTTAACAGTTAAATGAATTCACTTCATTGATTTATCATTATACTCATCGAATATTATATTCATCGAATAACAGAATGAAAAATAAAATTGTGTAATTAGAATTCATAGCGTTGTGCACTATTTTTGTCAGTATAATTCGGTTGTTCCAAAGGCTCTTCCGTTAATTTCGCAAAACTCGTAGAATAGTGCAGAGTTTTTGAAAAATAAATCATAATTGCGGAAAGGGAATAAAGTTAAAAAAAAGTACTCGCATTCATTTTCATTACGCTCTAGCGCGCGTTATTCAATTGGTATGTACACACCGTTGCAGTTATGAGACCACATCTTTCAAAAAAAAAAAAAAAAAAAGATTCAATGCTTAAATATGCACCCAAAAAGAGGTGGGGGCAACTCCTTCGAAATTTAATTTTCTATATTTTAATTTTTGCTCTGAGAAAAATTGATAGGGGACCCCCCCCCCCCCCACCCCCAACGCTGTTATGCGTCTGAGTATCTTTATAAGGCAAAACAATATACGTTTCCCTTCATAGAAATAGCCCACTGAACTTTACTTAGGTCATAAGAAAAGCACTGTTTAGATCTTTTGAAATGCAAATTGTCTGGACCATAATTGAGTTTACCGCCTTAAGCTTCTCATAATATGTATGTTCATGTTTCATAATTCTGCCATGACGTAATGAGGATGAAACCCCACGCTTCATAGGAATTGAAATACTGCAGATTCATGAATATTAATGTACGGGGTGGCTCAATTTTTGTGGATGTCGTCGGAACGTCATATCACAGAATGACCATCCCCTACGAATTATCAAACATAGTCTTTATTCCTCTTTTCAAATTGACAATCCGCGAAATTTCTTCCCCAAGAATTTTAAAGTGTTGAGTCGGTCAAGAGCCAATTTAGACCTTCATTTGACGGTTGAAGTGATTAGATATGTTATTAGGGCAGATATATCTACTGGACATGGCCTGGGCAACGAACCTAAGTTGTTATGGGATGTATAGACCTTGATGATCCGTGCTTTCACTTTCAATGTAATGTCTGCAGTTGATACTAGTGTGTCCCCAGAAGATAGAAAATGAACAATGCAAAAAGGTTTGCAGCGTTAATGTAATGAGAGCTTACATATATTAATATAATTATATACATAATTACATCTTCATTCCGGTACCCAATTTATTCAGAATTTTTTTAATATTGTAAAAAGGGATCACGTTTCTGTAGCACACTTATACACACATATAAGATTTCGGTCATTTCATTCACAATCAATTTTTAATTTAAAAAAATCAAATAATTCAGAATTATTCATAAAAAGAAAAGTGTCAGAAAAACACAAGTGTAAGTACAATATGTGTATAAAAAATATTACGTTTCCGGTGATTGCGTTTTTGGGGGTTTGTTTGTTTGGGGGTTTTTGTTCTTTTTTTTTTTTGGTGTTTTTGTTTTGCTACAAATCAGATTCAACTATCTAACATGAAGTTCAACGTACATCATCAAGAATCTAATATATATTCTCAACACCACACTGTTACATAATGATTGCAATAGTGAGAGCTGGTACTTGGAAAAAATTGGTCCTTCGCCAGTAAAGGGTTTTGCACGTGACACTTTCATGACAATTTGCTTGTTATCGATGGACATAACGTGTGTTGTGGTATCCATATTCATCGCGGACAGTACAAAAGTAATCAAATGGCCGCACGGCTTCCGGTGGATATCGGTACGTCAGCGTCACTTCCTTCCGGTGTAATGTCGCGGTGGTCGGCTGGTCTGATTTTTCTACTTTGTTAATTAGGACCATGTGATCTGGGACGGGAACATGGCAAGATACCACCATCTGTCCATTGCCTTCCACCGCCAGACGAAGTGCCAGCTACAAAAGAGGACACACTTCAATGCTTATTAAACAACAGTTCTATGTTTATATTTACATTTTCTTCTCTATACTTATACTGTATTTAAATTTTGACGAGTATATGAATCACCAATATAGGTTACATTCTTCAAAATAGGGTAAATGTACCAATGCTTTACCTCCCCTGGGGTCTGTTCAGTCATCCTGGTCTGATCTTCCAGGAAGATTGGTTTCGTTAAGACGGAAAAATCACTGAGCTTGACGTCACCTTGTGGGTCGCCATAGAAACAGCTGTACTGGCCGTCTGCTTCTCTGTTGACCAGACCTTTCTTTACAAAGGTGACGTAGGAGGTAGAAAACAGAGGCGACCTAATCTCCTGAACGAAAATATTTTCGGACTTTGTAACTGCCTTGCCGTCCTTTGTTATGCTCACTTTAGGTGGGTTATTCCCGAAGGCTAGGCAGTTCACGACGGAAGGCTGTGGAAAGGTTTTACCCCCGTCCTTCAGCAGGTATACCCCAGATGGCAAGTCTTTGCTGATCGGAACCTTCTGAACAAACGAAAATACCATTGCAAGACCTATGCGAAGAGGGGCATCAAGGGTGGTCTCCAGAAACACGGCATTCTCTTTAAGAAAGGTGCTGGAAAATACTAATTCTGCCCATGTTGTTGCCCCAATGGTAATGGTTGCTAGCTCATGGTGGAGAGACAGTGTATTCCCAGTCAAACCGGTATCCCTTGAGCGAGTTAACTCTTTTGGTAATGTCCTTGTGTCCTCGCCAGGAAATCTCCTGTCGGAGGGAAATCTCCGCAAGCTTCTCGGTACTCTTGAGAGTAATAGATCACCTCTTTTGTCGCGGTTTTCTTCAAGAGGTTTATAATAAACAGCGTTTGCGCTGTCGTTAAACAAGTACAATCCAAACTTCATATTCCAGTACACTCGGGGGTAGTTGTAAGAATTTGCAGCAAATGGCGGGTTGCAATTGAAGTCTACACGTAATGTTTGTTTGTCGGGGACTTGTGAATTCCCCAGTGTTGTTGTTGACGAACATTTGCTGAAATGTATTGGAAAGGAAGACGAGCTTGGGTAGTCCTCGGACCAATCAAACGACTCGAAGCGGATGCTGCTGGACCTGTCCGCCATCCTTGTGGTGAAGAAAACCTGTCTGACGTACGATGTGTCCGCCACCAGGGAGTAGGTGGTCTGTGTCCCACTCGTGGTCAGGGAGGTTCCAAACGAGGCTTCATCCACTGGGGACATTGAAAAGCAAGGTAAAATCAATATATAAATACGTTGTTAATAATCCAAACGAAGCTTCATCAACTGCGCACAATAAAAGCTCTATTTAGATATTGAAAAGCCTGTACATAATTGTTTTATGCGTCATGCAGGAATGAGGGAAGCGAGCATTGCAGAAAGAATACATAACCCGTGTATACTGTTGCTCACCCCCTACCACGCCCTCGTTGACCTGCCAGTACACGGTGAGGGTGGGGCCCGACTCGGGGACGTCCATCAGTACAGACAGGTGAACCAGTTCACTACTCTTGTCGTACCGCTTACTGTATGACGTCACAAAGTTCACGCCGAAATCCATCTCCTGTCCCTTAAAAGAAAAGAATTACGATATCAATGTTAGCAATAAATCCTCTTTTTAGCATGCAATAAATTCATTTTTTTCTGCATTAAATCTTACTTGGATGGTGGCCATCTATAAAATGATCGCTGTAAGTTAAGGCCATGAGGAGGAAGAGGATTTGTACATTTTTTTGTTTTAATTTTAAAATTATTCATTTACTTATAAACTTTTTCAAGAAGACAATTCCACTTTTATACCTAACACTCTTTAGTTGACTTTTGAATCCGATAAAGGTGAACTATTAATAAAATGGTACCAAGGTAGAAACTATGCTCCGTTTTAAGAATTTGAGATGACATCCGTCAAGCTAGTTCTAAACATCCGTCAAGCTAGTTCTAAACATCCGTCAAGCTAGTTCTAATCATCCGTCAAGCTAGTTCTAAACATCCGTCAAGCTAGTTCTAAACATCCGTCAAGCTAGTTCTAATCATCCATCAAGCTAGTTCTAATCATCTTTCAAGCTAGTTCTCAACATCCGTCAAGCTAGTTCTAATCATCTATCAATCTGGTTCTTATCATCCATCACCAAGCTGTTTTTTCTCAATCTTTAAAGCAAGATCTCCTCATAAGCAATGTCTATCTTTTCAAATCTTTATTTTTCCTGGTGTTACATGTAATTAGATTTTTTTTAAATCTTACCCTAATCGTGTTGATAATCACCAAAATCAGCAAAAATTCGAAAAACATCCATGAGTTATCTGAAGTCATCTTCTAAATAGTTTTTTATCTTCAGTTGGTGCTTGGGTTCAACTGAAGTGCTATATATTGGGACACTATATATACTGGGACACTGATGTATTGTTGGGACGTCCATAGCCAAAGGAGCAGCATCCATCAAACACAGATTATTGCAACGATGTTGGTAAACATCTAGGCCACATGTGGTACGATTTCTGTTTTTGATGAATTATTTTATAGAAGCTGTTAATTATGAAATGACACATCTGAACTTTTTAGTATTTTTCACTGAACTCTGGGTCGACGGAGAAATTCCTCGTTTCATTGCCAGGTGCATGGGTTATATTGTATAATCTCATCGGAAATGTAGGTACCGCACCTTTGGCACTTACATTGACGTCCAAAATCCTTTCTTTTCATGGTGAAATATCTCTCCGAACTATAATTTATCAAAGATATATATATATATATATATATATATATATATATATATATATATATATATATATATATATATATATATATATAGTTTTAAACTTGGTCAATTGTCTGGTCAACTGCAAATTTATGAGCTTGTTGTTGGGTCTTTGTTTAATTGTCGGGTCTTTTTTGAGCTGTCGGGTCATCGACCCAACAATTATAGACCCAACAATTAATCGTAGTTCTATTTCCTTACAATCGGAAAAATGTGTAAATTTAACTGTTTGTCTGAAACCTGAACTGTTGGGCCTTAATTTCCCGTGAGGGTCACATATTGTCATTGTCCAATCAGAAGTCGCGTGAAAATGGCGCGAAATTGGAGGCGGAATGAACCGAAATTCACCGAAGACCCACGAAGTGGTTTCAACCACGATGCAGAGGTATATATACATTTTTACATTTACACTGCTTTAATAGGGTCCATTGGAATTAATTTTGTTATATAAATATGAGCACTATCAAAGATTGATCAATGTTTGAAAGGTACAATGCTGAAGAAACTTTCGTTTTTATTAGAGTTCGAAATTCCTCTGCGAAACTGAATTGTCTTGACTATACCTAAAAAGTACAGAAACAATTAAGGATTTTAAAAGTGTCAAGGTTATATTCTCTATTCTTTTTAACACTCGAGTGTAGTGCCTGTATGAACCGAACCATGCCCGTAGGAAGCAATTTCACTTTTGCAGAGCTGTGGAAATATTTTCTTGGAAGTCAGTCATTCGGACAGACTTTGCCTGTCCGAATGAATTATGCCTGTCCGAATACCAACAGTTAAAATAATGTTTGGGAAACTAAAATAAAATTTAAAAACACATACTGCAGGTGCGTTTATGACATAATTTTTTATGTTATATTCTTACATTTTATCTTAGGCCTAAGAAAAAAATATGTTTGTTTACTGTTACATGCTGAAAAAAAGTAGGGTCGGTAGGTCGGAATTTTTTTTTATTTTGTTGATTATTTTTATAAACAACTTTGCAATCGTCTGGAATTCAGGTATCTTTCCATTTACCCATTATTGTTCAAACACCTAGATAAAGGTTATTTTATGCAGTTCATGTGGACCCCACTTAATGTAATGGTTCTTTTGTCATTTAAAAATATTATATGAACCGGACTGTAATAATAATTAACCTAGCCTGTAGTTAAATTCATCGTGTCCAAGAATGATATGTGGCTATTCACGTGTGTGTTAAATCATCTATATTTAGACACACTAATTTCCACAATAATTAATGGTTAAAAATTGCTGTTACTAGCTGGAAAAAGTGTAAGATCCGCCAATGTACTTCCGATGAGTTGACATGCTTTCATTTTGTTTTCTTCATTTACTTCCGGTTTTGACTAAATACAACAAGGCATTCTCGAGATAATTCGTTTTAATAACTTCTTTGAATAGATAAATCAATTGTGCCACGAAGCAATTTGATTTATTTTGCAAATTCTTCTTAAAGAATGTTTTAAAAACACTTTGTTACTACTCCACTGCACTGAGATAGTTTGAGTACAAGTGGTACATGCATTCTAATGCTAGGAATGTAAACTATTGTAAGATTTAAAAGAAATTAATTTATTTCAAAATAAGAGGCATTCACTTATTCAAACTATAAAGAACTTCAATACATAGCGATGTCACTTGGCAGGTGCACAGATTATAGTACCCAAGCCACGTGTAGTGAGGCGAGACTAATCACGTCTTGCTAGCACTGCTGGGAAATTTCAAAGTGATTTGGGAAATCAAAAATGATTTTATACAAGCTACTCATGGGGATCTTTTACGTGAAAAGGTGTGAACTTCAATTGTCAGGCTTAATCTTTCTATTGCATACGCCATGTTTTTCTCTTTCTCTTTCACTTTCACTTTTGATTTCGATTAACATGCATGTAAAAGTTAAACGTACCATGCCAATTCCGGAATTTCAACGAAAAAAAAAAACCATTTGGGTCGGCGATTAAATATAGGGTCGGTCGGGAAACCGTAAACAAACATAATTTTTTGTTAGGCCTTATATCGTTAGATTCTTTTACATTTTGACCTTTTACCGATTAATTACTGGAAAAATAACGAAAAGATATGAGCGGCAATAATGGGTACTCGAACTTCCTGTAAATTGAAGGTCATGGACAGGGTTTAATTTTAGCCAGAAGTAAGTTGATATTGATGAGAATAAAATAAAAATGATTCCTCAAATTAAATAAATGAACAGTGCAGAGATTTGCCTAGAAATTTTTAAATGACAGCTTACATGAAGAGAGTAATAAAGAAAACTTGTGTATTTTTCGGCAATAACTGGTACTCGCACATTAGGGAAGTTGTCTGAGGAATACTGATGCATCAAGAAACAACACATTTACAGCGATTGCATTTTGCGTTTTTTTTTATTTTGCCTTATGCTGACTGTGACAGGGCAATCAACATCGGATTCGGTCAGCCGGTCCAACATTTAACCAATTTATGTCGGTCTTTGCTAAATTAAGCCGGTCTTGCCGGCATGACCGGCAATTTTCCACAGCTCTGTTGGGGGGGGTGGGGGGGGCACAACCATACATTTTGAAAATGAAAAAAAAAAAAATTAAACCCCCAAAAAAGAAGGTCATCAGATGTTATTATTGAGGGGGCACAAGCATATAATAGCTTTGTTTTCTATCAGCTGATCAACACACACTTTTTTCTTCTGCTTTCAGAAGAAACAACAAACGTAAAAAGCCTCTATTGGTGGCCAAAGAATGCATTGAAAGAAAAAGGGATATAGAATTCCTAAAAAAAGTTTGGATTAGTGATGAGATACGTAAGTACATGTAATTTTTTACCTTAAGTTTCATGCACATGGGTTGCTCCTGGTTTATATTAATTATTTTTTCTTAGGTGTTCTTTGCATTAATTAATAAAACTCTGGTGAATGAAGTGTTGATATTTTGCCCCAGTTGCTCCTAGTTACATAAACACATTTTTCTTATAAACATTACAAAAATACTTGTTTGTTTGCTATTGATGTAAACACTACTGAAACTAAAGACATGGTGAATTGATACAGTAGTGAGTTGTTTCACTTCTATTTAGATTTAAGAAATGGTTGCAATTTTGTAAAGTTGTCAAAACTGTTAGGAAGCTAAATCTGGGGTGTTGAAAACTTTTGGATTACTTGTTTTTGAAAAAGTAGTGTATACGAGACTATAGTAATTTGTAAATTGTGCAATGCCCATTTTAGATATAATAAAACAACTTTGGACATGCAGTAATACATCGACAGATTGAATAAATTTTAAACCATTATTCATGTTTTCATTTAGTTGCAACGTATCGTGATATGTATCGTATCACATCTCATGTATCATGACATGTACCGAATCGGCTAAGTACAGTATCGTCCTAGCCCTAGTGAATAATGTCTGCAGCATTTCTTTGATCTTGGCAATAGCTGTAGTAGAAATGAAAATAATCACCACCTGCTTCTTAGATTCTGAAACGTTTGTTAATCTCTGATGTTAGAATTCTTTATTTTTTGCAGACTGGGGGTGTACTAGTAGGTCAATATAGATGCTGAGTTTGTTTTTTTTGAGGCAGTAAATGGCTGACAAATTGCCCTGTAGACTGTAAAAAAACCAATTAATGTTTATCACTACTTTGATAATGTGCACTCATTTAAATTTTCCTTTTCAAATCATGTATGTTATTTTTCTTCGCAACAAAGTCGAAGGGATCGAGTAACTTGTGTTTTAAAGTAAGAAAGTTTGTCCATGTGTAACAGAAGTAATGATTGACATGAGGTTCAATGTTTTTTGTGAAGGGATTCTACGCTTATGGTGCCCATGTTCAAAATTAAAATTCACACAATATCATAAATACTTTCAGGGACTAACCTAGACCCAAAATGTAGTGACACTTCACTTTTCTTTCAAAGCAAATTAGAAAGAAGTCTAGAAGATCAGGGAGACATGATGCGCAAGTCCACTAGCCCTAATGTCTAGGGCATGTGTCTCATGATTGTCTGTGTCTAGTTCATTTTGTGATTAGGCAGGTCGATTTCCAGGCACACTTGTCTGATCAGCAAGAGAATCTTTTTACCTTTATAGAATATTGTGAATATTATTTTTAAAAAATTAATATTCCACAGAATTTTTAGCCATTAGCTGTCATAGTTTTGAAATGTTGCCATCAGGGTTCAAAAGGGTTCAGTCTCTTTTCACTATAGATATTGTTAATTGACAATGGTGATCAAGACTAAGTTGCATACAGTAATACTGTGTTTGCCAATTGTTTAGTAAAGCATTTTGATTAGCTAATGCACTAATTTTTTTATGGAGTTAAACAAGCATTAACGAGAGTGAAAGCTTTTGATTGTACGTGTCATAAAAAAAGAATGACGTTAAAACACAAAATTTATTAACATATATTTCTTAAAAAAGAAACTCAACAAAAGAAGGTGTGAACATCAAACAAAATGCATAATTTGCACTAAAGTTAGAATCTAAAACATCTGTTTTATGGGCTTCACTTGCCGATAAAACTCGGTTTGCGACTATTAAATCAACATTAATGGTTGCCAATAGCAAATGAGAAGACTTTATTTCCTAATTGTTTTGATTTACAAATTAATGTTAAATAACAATATCGATATATTTTTTAGCACTACAAAATTCCTTATATATGTTCATATATGGGCAAGTTAATTAGGAATTCTGACAAGTAACGTTACATTAATGGGGTTGGAAACTTGATGGATGGACAAGTGGATATATTTCATGATCAGTTACTGGTAATATTGAGGACTGATAAAGACTTTTTTTTCTCAAAAGTAGATAATGAAAATGTTGGGTCTAGAAATATATATTGCTGTTGGGTCTAAGACTCTTGGATATGTGTATGTATCACAGTATTATTGGGTCATAAACATGTGACAGGAAGTGGCATGAAAAAGAAAATGGAAGAAGAAAATCTCCTTGTAGCTCTCCTTGTAACGGAAATAATATCATCCATTTTCTTGCTTTTCATTTGTGTAGTTATCTTCTATGTTAGTGTGAGGTGGACAAGGTTATTCCTTTCATGGAATACAGACATGCAATAAAGAAAGGTATATGTATCACTATTAAATGTCTTAGTATTCTGTCTATGCATCTGAATGCTTTTCCATGCCCTAATGTTCATCTGATGTTTTTTCACATAATTGCCTAGAGCATCAGGCAAGTTAAGGATAACTTTTTCTATAGTGTGAAACTAAAGATTGAAAGCTAGACAACTAAATTTTGTGTGTGCAGATTGTTATATGCATTTTAACAACAGTTAGCAGAAACAATTTTACTGATGCAAAATATTGATGTGTTACTTTCTTATCCTTTTCGCATGCATATTCCCTATACGGAGTGACCTGTCCGTGTTACCTTTTTTTGAGTTGGCTAGCGAAGTGAGCGAGTCCTTGTTATCATAGCCGTTTCTGCGAAAATTTTGCACGACATTATTCATGCGCTAATGAAAATAATGCATGCATTAACCTCTTTTTGTTTGCGTGATTGCCAATTTATATATTGATATATTTAATACAATTGTATGTAATAATACATTTTTTACAAGAAAAATTTAATAATATACTGACCACATACTTGCTCATTCTTTAACCCAAAGTTCTTGGTCCAGGGGGAATAACAATTTTAAAATGAGTTGCAAAGCAATCTATTTATTGGTGCACAGTAAATAGTTGATAATTATTGTAAAACCATAACATAACATCCATGTTCTTGATATGATAAAGTAGGATGGTTGATGTGAAAGGCCCTATAGTGTGGTTTGAGATGTGTGACCCAATATTTCAGATACATGTTCTAGACTCTTATTGCAAAACTTGACTCATCTTGTTTTTACTTGCTGACAGTATATCTGTATTTGGGATATGATTATGTATTGTAGAAATGAGAACTGATGAAACTCAGGGTGACCAAGGAGTTTTCAGCATCAGTGAGGAAAACCAAAGATATGTTTCAGCAACCTGCACAGGAGAGCCTGGGCTCTACACCGAGAAAGATAGTGATGGCTCCAAGACAACCAATGAAACATTCATTGAGGATCTTGGCAATGGTAATGTATTTGATACGTTCATATGATTTACAATATTGTTTAATTATTATGCCATTATTTTCAGCAAAAAATGTCCATGTGTTGATGCTTAACAATTGGTTGTGTCTTAAATTTAACCCCATATTATAGGGTCCATGTTCTTGACAGTTTGGAGTTGTATTGGTATTGATAAATGTAGGCCCTATAGTGTGGTGTGACATGTGTGACCCTATAGTTCAGATACATGTTCTAGACTTTTTTTTATTGCAAAACCTGACTCATTTTGTTTTAACTTGCTGACAGTATATCTGTATTTGGGATATGATTATGTATTGTAGAAATGAGAACTGATGAAACTCAGGGTGACCAAGGAGTTTTCAGCATCAGTGAGGAAAACCAAAGATATGTTTCAGCAACCTGCACAGGAGAGCCTGGGCTCTACACCGAGAAAGATAGTGATGGCTCCAAGACAACCAATGAAACATTCATTGAGGATCTTGGCAATGGTAATGTATTTGATACGTTCATATGATTTACAATATTGTTTAACTATTAGGCCAGTAAAATCAGCGAAAATGTCCAGGTGTTGATGCTAAGCAATTGGTTTTGTCTTATATGTAACCCCATATTATAGGGTCCATGTTCTTGACAGTTTGGAGTTGTATTGGTATTTGATAAATGTAAATGTAGGCCCTATAGTGTGGTGTGACATGTGTGACCCTATAGTTCAGATACATGTTCTAGACTTTTTTTTATTGCAAAACCTGACTCATTTTGTTTAAACTTGCTGACAGTATATCTGTATTTGGGATATGATTATGTATTGTAGAAATGAGAACTGATGAAACTCAGGGTGACCAAGGAGTTTTCAGCATCAGTGAGGAAAACCAAAGATATGTTTCAGCAACCTGCACAGGAGAGCCTGGGCTCTACACCGAGAAAGATAGTGATGGCTCCAAGACAACCAATGAAACATTCATTGAGGATCTTGGCAATGGTAATGTATTTGATATGTTCATATGATTTACAATATTGTTTAACTATTAGGCCAGTAAAATCAGCGAAAATGTCCAGGTGTTGATGCTAAGCAATTGGTTGTGTCTTAAATGTAACCCCATATTATAGGGTCCATGTTCTTGACAGAATGGAGTAGTATCGGTATTTGATAAATGTAAATGTAGGCCCTATAGTGTGGTGTGACATGTGTGACCCTATAGTTCAGATACATGTTCTAAACTCTTTTTTATTGCAAAACTTGACTCATTTTGTTTTAACTTGCTGACAGTATATCTGTATTTGGGACATGATTATGTATTGTAGAAATGAGAACTGATGAAACTCAGGGTGACCAAGGAGTTTTCAGCATCAGTGAGAAAAACCAAAGATATGTTTCAGCAACCTGCACAGGAGAGCCTGGGCTCTACACCAAGAAAGATAGTGATGGCTCCAAGACAACCAATGAAACATTCATTGAGGATCTTGGCAATGGTAATGTATTTGATATGTTCATATGATTTACAATATTGTCTAACTATTATGCCATTATTTTCAGCAAAAAATGTCCAGGTGTTGATGCTTAACAATTGGTTGTGTCTTAAATGTAACCCCATATTATAGGGTCCATGTTCTTGACAGTTTGGAGTAGTATTGGTATTGATAAATGTAGGCCCTATAGTGTGGTGTGACATGTGTGACCCTATTGTTCAGATACATGTTCTAGACTCTTTTTTATTGCAAAACTTGACTCATTTTTCAAACTTGCTGAAATTTTATCTGTATTTGGGATATGATTATGCATTGTAGAAATGAGAACTGATGAAACTCAGGGTGACCAAGGAGTTTTCAGCATCAGTGAGGAAAACCAAAGATATGTTTCAGCAACCTGCACAGGAGAGCCTGGGCTCTACACCGAGAAAGATAGTGATGGCTCCAAGACAACCAATGAAACATTCATTGAGGATCTTGGCAATGGTAATGTATTTGATATGTTCATATGATTTACAATATTGTTTAATTATTATGCCATTATTTTCAGCAAAAAATGTCCATGTGTTGATGCTTAACAATTGGTTGTGTCTTAAATTTAACCCCATAAGATAGGGTCCATGTTCTTGACAGTTTGGAGTTGTATTGGTATTTGATAAATGTAAATGTAGGCCCTATAGTGTGATGTGACATGTGTGACCCTATAGTTCAGATACATGTTCTAGACTTTTTTTTATTGCAAAACCTGACTCATTTTGTTTTAACTTGCTGACAGTATATCTGTATTTGGGATATGATTATGTATTGTAGAAATGAGAACTGATGAAACTCAGGGTGACCAAGGAGTTTTCAGCATCAGTGAGGAAAACCAAAGATATGTTTCAGCAACCTGCACAGGAGAGCCTGGGCTCTACACCGAGAAAGATAGTGATGGCTCCAAGACAACCAATGAAACATTCATTGAGGATCTTGGCAATGGTAATGTATTTGATACGTTCATATGATTTACAATATTGTTTACCTATTAGGCCAGTAAAATCAGCGAAAATGTCCAGGTGTTGATGCTAAGCAATTGGTTGTGTCTTAAATGTAACCCCATATTATAGGGTCCATGTTCTTGGCAGTTTGGAGTAGTATTGGTATTTGATAAATGTAAATGTAGGCCCTATAGTGTGGTGTGACATGTGTGACCCTATAGTTCAGATACATGTTCTAAACTCTTTTTTATTGCAAAACTTGACTCATTTTGTTTTAACTTGCTGACAGTATATCTGTATTTGGGATATGATTATGTATTGTAGAAATGAGAACTGATGAAACTCAGGGTGACCAAGGAGTTTTCAGCATCAGTGAGGAAAACCAAAGATATGTTTCAGCAACCTGCACAGGAGAGCCTGGGCTCTACACCGAGAAAGATAGTGATGGCTCCAAGACAACCAATGAAACATTCATTGAGGATCTTGGCAATGGTAATGTATTTGATATGTTCATATGATTTACAATATTGTTTAACTATTATGCCATTATTTTCAGCAAAAAATGTCCAGGTGTTGATGCTTAACAATTGGTTGTGTCTTAAATGTAACCCCATATTATAGGGTCCATGTTCTTGACAGTTTGGAGTAGTATTGGTATTGATAAATGTAGGCCCTATAGTGTGGTGTGACATGTGTGACCCTATAGTTCAGATACATGTTCTAGACTCTTTTTTTATTGCAAAACTTGACTCATTTTTCAAACTTGCTGAAATTTTATCTGTATTTGGGATATGATTATGTATTGTAGAAATGAGAACTGATGAAACTCAGGGTGACCAAGGAGTTTTCAGCATCAGTGAGAAAAACCAAAGATATGTTTCAGCAACCTGCACAGGAGAGCCTGGGCTCTACACCGAGAAAGATAGTGATGGCTCCAAGACAACCAATGAAACATTCATTGAGGATCTTGGCAATGGTAATGTATTTGATACGTTCATATGATTTACAATATTGTTTAACTATTAGGCCAGTAAAATCAGCGAAAATGTCCAGGTGTTGATGCTGAGCAATTGGTTTTGTCTTATATGTAACCCCATATTATAGGGTCCATGTTCTTGACAGAATGGAGTAGTACATTTATTGGTATTGATAAATGTAGGCCCTATAGTGTGGTGTGACGTGTGTGACCCAATAGTTCAGATACATGTTCTAGACTCTTTTTTATTGCAAAACTTGACTCATTTTGTTTAAACTTGCAGACAGTATATCTGTATTTGGAATATGATTATGTATTGTAGAAATGAGAACTGATGAAACTCAGGGTGACCAAGGAGTTTTCAGCATCAGTGAGAAAAACCAAAGATATGTTTCAGCAACCTGCACAGGAGAGCCTGGGCTCTACACCGAGAAAGATAGTCATGGCTCTAGGACAACCAATAATACATTCATTGAGGATCTTGGCAATGGTAATGTATTTGATATGTTCATATGATTTACAATATTGTCTAACTATTATGCCATTATTTTCAGCAAAAAATGTCCAGGTGTTGATGCTTAACAATTGGTTGTGTCTTAAATGTAACCCCATATTATAGGGTCCATGTTCTTGACAGTTTGGAGTAGTATTGGTATTTGATAAATGTAGGCCCTATAGTGTGGTGTGACATATGTGACCCAATAGTTCAGATACATGTTCTAGACTCTTTTTAATTGCAAAACTTGACTCATTTTTCAAACTTGCTGAAATTTTATCTGTATTTGGGATATGATTATGTATTGTAGAAATGAGAACTGATGAAACTCAGGGTGACCAAGGAGTTTTCAGCATCAGTGAGAAAAACCAAAGATATGTTTCAGCAACCTGCACAGGAGAGCCTGGGCTCTACACCGAGAAAGATAGTCATGGCTCTAGGACAACCAATAATACATTCATTGAGGATCTTGGCAATGGTAATGTATTTGATATGTTCATATGATTTACAATATTGTCTAACTATTATGCCATTATTTTCAGCAAACAATGTCCAGGTGTTGATGCTTAACAATTGGTTGTGTCTTAAATGTAACCCCATATTATAGGGTCCATGTTCTTGACAGTTTGGAGTAGTATTGGTATTTGATAAATGTAGGCCCTATAGTGTGGTGTGACATATGTGACCCAATAGTTCAGATACATGTTCTAGACTCTTTTTAATTGCAAAACTTGACTCATTTTTCAAACTTGCTGAAATTTTATCTGTATTTGGGATATGATTATGTATTGTAGAAATGAGAACTGATGAAACTCAGGGTGACCAAGGAGTTTTCAGCATCAGTGAGGAAAACCAAAGATACGTTTCAGCAACCTGCACAGGAGAGCCTGGGCTCTACACAGAGAGAGATAGTCATGGCTCTCGGACAACCAATAAAACATTCATTGAGGATCTTGGCAATGGTAATATATTTGATATGTTCATATGATTTACAATATTGTCTAACTATTATGCCATTATTTTCAGCAAAAAATGTCCAGGTGTTGATGCTTAACAATTGGTTGTGTCTTAAATGTAACCCCATATTATAGGGTCCATGTTCTTGACAGTTTGGAGTAGTATTGGTATTTGATAAATGTAGGCCCTATAGTGTGGTGTGACATATGTGACCCAATAGTTCAGATACATGTTCTAGACTCTTTTTAATTGCAAAACTTGACTCATTTTTCAAACTTGCTGAAATTTTATCTGTATTTGGGATATGATTATGTATTGTAGAAATGAGAACTGATGAAACTCAGGGTGACCAAGGAGTTTTCAGCATCAGTGAGAAAAACCAAAGATATGTTTCAGCAACCTGCACAGGAGAGCCTGGGCTCTACACCGAGAAAGATAGTCATGGCTCTAGGACAACCAATAATACATTCATTGAGGATCTTGGCAATGGTAATGTATTTGATATGTTCATATGATTTACAATATTGTCTAACTATTATGCCATTATTTTCAGCAAAAAATGTCCAGGTGTTGATGCTTAACAATTGGTTGTGTCTTAAATGTAACCCCATATTATAGGGTCCATGTTCTTGACAGTTTGGAGTAGTATTGGTATTTGATAAATGTAGGCCCTATAGTGTGGTGTGACATATGTGACCCAATAGTTCAGATACATGTTCTAGACTCTTTTTAATTGCAAAACTTGACTCATTTTTCAAACTTGCTGAAATTTTATCTGTATTTGGGATATGATTATGTATTGTAGAAATGAGAACTGATGAAACTCAGGGTGACCAAGGAGTTTTCAGCATCAGTGAGGAAAACCAAAGATACGTTTCAGCAACCTGCACAGGAGAGCCTGGGCTCTACACAGAGAGAGATAGTCATGGCTCTCGGACAACCAATAAAACATTCATTGAGGATCTTGGCAATGGTAATATATTTGATACGTTCATATTATTTACAATATTGTTTAACTATTAGGCCATTAAAATCAGCAAAAATGTCCACATGTTGATGCTTAGCAATTGGTTATGACTTAAATGTAACCCCATATTATAGGGTCCATGTTCTTGACAGTTTGGAGTAGTATTGGTATTTGATAAATGTAAATGTAGGCCCTATAGTGTGGTGTGACATGTGTGACCCAATAGTTCAGATACATGTTCTAGACTCTTTTTTATTGCAAAACTTGACTATTTTGTTTTAACTTGCTGACAGTATATCTGTATCTATAAAAGTTTGCAGATAGGATCTTTAAATGTTACTTGTTTTAAAATCAGCAATATTTTGATTCAAAGAATACAGAGAGGCCACAT
Source organism: Magallana nippona (assembly GCA_033439105.1). Taxonomy (NCBI): domain Eukaryota; kingdom Metazoa; phylum Mollusca; class Bivalvia; order Ostreida; family Ostreidae; genus Magallana; species Magallana nippona. The sequence continues at coordinate 53,423,206 of CM065922.1, forward strand.
TAGGGTGGCTACTTTTTTCAAAATTTCATCAATTCTGTTGGAATTTTGTCAAATTTGAGATACTTTACACTTTGTGATAAAGAGAGCACAAGCTTGCTTGAGATTTTTATGCACAAAAAGCATCTGATACTGGTGCATGAAATAAATAAATTTTGTAGGTAGGCAAGCAAGAATAAATATGTGCTATAGAATGATTGAAAATTTACATAAAAAAAAAGAAAATTCGGAAATCAGCATATTTTATGACCTTCATGTGAGCTTTGTATACCCCATAGCTTGGAATAAATACTCAATTTTAAGAAGAATGAAAACAGCTTAGCAATGATGAGCTATTGTTCACGAAGACACCACAAATGAGGTCCCAAAAGGGATCTTGGCATTTCTTATGCTTTCAACACAGTGATTGTTTTCAATGTTATTTGTCCCATAACAGACACATATTTTTTTAGATATTGAGATGTACCCAAGTGATGATGATGATGATAAGTCATACGTTCCAGATTCCGAAGCCTATTATTCTAGCTCTTCAGACTCTGTTCTATACCCAGAGAATGAGGAATTAATCAAATGTAAGCTCAAGTGTTTAGCATGATTGCTGTACAGTAACAAAGACTATAGATTCAAATTGCAACTTTTATCCATGTTTTTAAAAATGTTTCTGTATTTGTGGTGTGGTTAACAATCTTTTTCAATGAAGCAATGTATTTATGTGATTTTAGGTAAAAAGCTTTCATTAAGGAGTAAAAAGAAACTTAAACTAGAAATGTCCAAGGAGAGGAGTCATTTTAAAAATGGTTCCAAATCAGTAGATCATTCCAAGGAAAGTGTGCAGATAAATGAAGAATTGTCAAGTGAAGGTCAATCTGAGGACAGTGTCCAAATAAATGAAGAAGCATCAAGTGAAGGTACTGTCTTATCTTTGTATCTCAAATACATGTATGTTGTCATTATCTTTCTTTTATGAATCTTTAGTTATAATAATCTATGGGGATGGATCCCTATTTTTTATGGGGTGGGAAGCAAGGTATTGGGGTATTTTTGTGTACTAAAGAGTCCAGGAAGATGATTACTTTATTACTGTTAATTCAGAAGTAGAAGCTTTGAATTATGCTTTCTGGTTGTCTATGGTAATTGTTAAGTGGTCTCAGGAAAGTTCAATTTTATGCCAAATTTACCGGTTATGAAACTAATAAAGTCTAGGAACAATTCTTACATGGATGAAAACTCACAAAAAAGTTTTTTTTTTTTTTTTTTATTTGCAGTTTTTCATTTTATAATACACTGTACATATTACACATTCATACACACATACATACAAGTCATGATCTCATAATTTTTGAAAACTATTCAAGTTGATACAATTTTGCATAAACTGAAATGAATAAAGCTCTTGAAGTTAAATATTAAGAAAAAGATTTTTCCATTCAAACCATCTATCATTATGTTTATCATAAGAAGAGTTTCTTATAGCAACACATTTTTCTATTTCATATCTAAAGTTTAAGTGACATAATAGACCTGCAAATATTGGAACTTTTTTGTTGTACAGACATTGAAAAATATATTGTTTAGTATACAGGATCAAAAAGTTGATGACTAAGTTAGAATTAGAAGGAGGAGTACTAAAGAGTCCAGGAAGATGATTACTTTATTACTGTTAATTCAGAAGTAGAAGCTTTGAATTATGCTTTCTGGTTGTCTATGGTAATTGTTAAGTGGTCTCAGGAAAGTTCAATTTTATGCCAAATTTACCGGTTATGAAACTAATAAAGTCTAGGAACAATTCTTACATGGATGAAAACTCACAAAAAAGTTTATTAATGCCCCCCTTCGAAGAAGGGAGGGCATATTGCTTTGCTGCTGTCTGTCGGTCGGTCCACCAACAGTTTCCGTTCATTTTCTTCGCAGAGGATGAACATATTAAAATGAAATTTGGTATACAGGTTTATCACGATAATATCTAGGTCAAGTTTGATATTGGGTACGATCAAGCTATTTTCAACAGAGTTCTCGCCCTTGGACATAGGAAAATTCCAGTTATTTGCAGTTTCCGCTCATTTTCTTCGCAGAGGATAAACATATTGTAATGAAATTTGGTATACAGGTTTATCATGATTATATCTAGGTCAAGTTTGATAATGGGTACGATCGAGCAATTTTCAACAGAGTTATGGCCCTTGGACGTAGAAAAATTCCAGTTATTTGCAGTTTCCGCTCATTTTCTTTGCAGAGGATGAACATATTGAAATGAAATTTTGTATATAGGTTTATCATGATTATATCTAGGTCAAGTTCGATATTGGGAAAGATTGAGCAATTTTCTGCAGAGTTATGGCTCTTGGACATAGAAAAATTTCAGTTATTTGCAGTTTACGTTCATTTTCTTTGTGGATGTTTCCAAGGAGGGGGCATGTGTTTCACAAACATTTCTTGTTTTAGTTACTTTAGCGGCTTAAATTTGCAATAAATAATTCAAAAATATTGACTGGGGTTGAGGGCAACAATCATTATTTGAGCCCCAAGGGATAAACTATTGCAAAATACTATACTGAATTTGAGAGTACTACCTAATTCTGCTTTTAATTATAATAGTCCGTGATTGGATCAGTTTGAGGCAATAATTGCCTTTAATAATTGCAATTATAGTTGAATCTATCCGTAATGGGAGCCAGATAATTCAAACATGGTATGAATATTATGTTCCATCGCAAAAATAAATAATGTCCATGTGGTATCAATATTAAGCTTAATCATAGGCATAAATAATATCATTTATGTCTCTTTGTTGAATTATTCAAGATGATGCACAGAAAGATGTGGCAAGTAATTAAATGAATAACAAAAAAGTTTTTTAAAGATATTTAGACATTTATTTTTTAAAGGAGTAGGGGCTTTACCAAAATTATGAAATTCATGGCCCCTGGGTTCAATATACAGGATGTAGGTTTATTGGCTAAGATGGTCAAGATTGTTTGAATTTTCTATGTTCCATTTTAGTTTTAACTTTTCTTAAATATGGTTTTACATGTTTGTATTGGTTAAAAAGATCCAAACAGCAAGTTAAGTGCAATCAACACTTTAAGTTCAGTCATTTTTTCTAAATTTGCACCATCAGGAAAAAAGATGTTGTAAAATGCTAAAAAAGCAAATTTAATTAATAGTGTTGGACACAAAAGAAAAAAAATATTGTAATGAGAAGAAGGTTCCTTTGTTTTGAAAGATCTTAATTTTTTGAGTATGTGAAATGTACACACATATACAAGATTTCTATTCATTTGAAGTTTACATTGAAATCAACCCTACAATTTAGTATTTGTATGTTTATGTATACTATTTTGACCCAATAATTTGAAAAAACTGTTTTGCACATGTGCAGGAAGGATGTTATCAGCCATATTTAATCATCCAAAATTATTCCCATATGATGGCAGATGAGTTTGCATTTGGTTTCCTTGCCTTTAATGACAATTTTCAATTTTCTGAAGCATGCTCCTTTTGTTCTGATTTTAATTTGGATGTTCTGGACTTTTGTGCTTATGGAGTAGATTTTTTGTGCTTTTTTAAATTTGATGAAATTTTCATCTGTAAATTTTTTTGTGAGCTGAATGGCTTTGATATCAAGAAATATGTGCTTCAAACTTAAGCTTTTCCCCCTCACATTACCAACATAAGAGAATGCATTTTTTGGATATTCATTTACTTGACAACAGGCTATGGAGATACAGTTTTTTATTTACTAGTAAGTACCAATGTTATGACTTGAATTCACACATGATTAGAAGGTTAATTAGTTTCAGAAAGTATTTAGGGAATTTGAATGCTGTTTGACAAGGTCTTCAAGATGCATATTTTGGGGGAGATTTGTCACAACTAAAATTAATTGAGTCACTGGCCTCAGTTTGAAATTGTAAGACTATGATTTGTCGGAGTCAACATGGTCAAGATCATACCGTTTCTTGCACACTGTGTGGCCTTGAGCCATCTTGATCAGTTGATGCATCTTTGGGGAAAAATGTGTGTTGCAAACCAAAGTATTTCGCAATGGCCTTATTTAGGAATTTATTTCTACTTTCTATGCATATTCAAACCTTATTAACATTTTGCACTCTGTGAGACTCAATTAATAAAGGTAGTCCTCTAACATGAGTAACATAAAAAAAAATGAAGAACTATGAAAATGAACTTCCATTGATACATCTATTTCCAAGACAATTTGATTTTTCAGTTTTCACTATCTGTCTTTGCAATATATGATATAATGCATAATAATATGTAAAATTATAATTTTTCCCTCAATTCACAGAACTTCCTGAACCTTTACCAAAAGATGATGATATTGATTATGAACTGGCACGGAAGGAGGACCAATCTAGTTCAACAGCAGATACTAGTAAGCCATCTTGTTCAGATCATGAACAGCCCTCAAATTCAGATAGTGAACAGCCACAGTATATTAGATCAAAAGGTAAGTAAGTCTTTGCATACATTTTAATTCTTCTGCCAATTAAGTCTATAAGTTTTTCACTCTGTCTTCCACCTACTGCTTTTTTTCAAAAATCCACTGCTTTTCTACAAAGTTTCATTGCTTTAATAAATGGGTAGCCATAGTGGTAAAAAAAAATTTGTTTGTTTGAAATTAGTGCATGATTTGAATCGATGGCATACTAGCTGCAATAATTGAACCCTCTCCTGATTTTTTTTTTTTGGGGGGGGGGGGGGGGGGGCTACTTCTTCATAAGATCTCAGTAATGCTGCAAGTGTGGGAGTGATTCACTCCCGCAATGATTTTAGCTCAAATCGTATGTAAATGACAATAACATTTGCATTTCTTACCGGAATTCAAGCATTGTAGCTGTGTATTGCATGAATTAATCCAAAAATATCAAGTATAATCCATATATCGATATCTTTTTTTCGTGTATGTCAACAACGCAAGTTGAATTTGTCTGCCATGTTTACTGACCTTGATCGGTTTTATTTTGGGACAGCCAATGAGAATTCAGAAGCAGATCTTAACCGAATATAGAAAATCCCCTATTTAAACATAATTAACACGGTAAATATGAATTTTTCATGATATATACCATTTTCTTAAATGATGTTTTAGTGATCGAATGAGGTAAGATCGCTTATTAACAGTGACATTCAAGTTATCAAGCTCATCAAAACTCCAAGTGTAAATCCCATTAAATCACGCGTGAACTGTCATGGCTGCTGGAAAAGACGACTGGTAAACATGCTAATGTGTTTTATCTGGTTTTGATATTAAATATATGGTTAGTTTTTTCAACCTGAATTTAAAAAAATCATCTTATCTAAAGGAAGTAAAACATAAAACAATCTTTTAAGGCCAAAGTCAGTCGCATCAAAAAAAATAATTTTTCCATTACGGAGATCCTTCGGAATTGGAGCCCTCTCCAGTAAACATCAGATATAAAAAAAATTGGATAAGGCTACATTATTGCAGCTAATGGCATACAAATGCTTTTTATTACTCTGATGATTGATAATTTAATTAATAAAGGTTGTCCTCTGACTTGAGTAACATAAAAAAACTAAAGGACTTCCATTGATACCTCCAAGACAATTTTTTTTTCAGTTTTCACGATATGTCTTTGCAATATGATATAATGCATAATAATATGTAAAATTATAATTTTTCCCTCAATTCACAGAACTTCCTGAACCTTTACCAAAAGATGATGATATTGATTATAAACTGGCACGGAAGGAGGACCAATCTAGTTCAACAGCAGATACTAGTAAGCCATCTTGTTCAGATCATGAACAGCCCTCAAATTCAGATAGTGAACAGCCACAGTATATTAGATCAAAAGGTAAGAAAGTTTTTGCATACATTTTAACTCTACCATGAAAGTCTAAAAACTTGTGGTGAAGCAGCCTCAGGTAGTGAAGATTCAAGTTTCTTCAAATCATGGTCCTCAGGGGTAGGGTGAGGCCGCAATGGTGGCTCAAATTTTTAGATAGGAATATATAGAGTTAAGTCTTCTAAAATCTTCTTTTCAAACACCAATTTGCTAGAAAAGCTATAACGTGTGGTGAAGGATCCTCAATTAGTGTAGATTCAAATTTGTTTAAATCATGGTTCCCGGGGGGTTAGATGGGGCCACGATGAGGGGTTCAAATTTTAACATAGGAATAAATAGCAAAAAGCTTTTAGAAATCTTCTCAAAAACCAATTTGCCAGAGAAGTTGTAACTTGTGTGAAAGCATCCTCAGATAGTATATATTCAAGTTTGTTCAAATCATGGTCCCTGGGGGTAGGATGGGACCACAAATTGGAGGGGGCAAATTTTACATAGGAATATGTAGATAGTCTTTAAAATCTTATCAAAAACCGATTGCCCTGGGAACCTCTATCTTGTTTGAAAGCACTTGAGGTGTGTAGATTCAAGTTTGTTCAAATCATAACCCCCGGGGATAAGGTGGGGCCGAAATGGGGGGGGGGGGGGGGGTATTAAATCTTACTATGGAATATAGAGAAAAATCTTTAAAATCTTCTTCTCAAAAACCAATTGGCCTGATAAACTGAAACTGGTATGGAAGTGCATGTAAATTCAAGTTTGTTCAAATCATGACCCCTGGGAATAGGGTGGGTCCACAATGGGGGGGGGGGGGGGGGGGGGGTCGAATTTTTACATACTAGGAATATGTAGAGAAAAATGTTTTTAAAATATTTTCACAAAACCCAATGAGCCAAAAAGCTCTATCTTGTTTGGAAGCATCCTGGGGTAGTGTAGATTAAATTTGGCATAGGAAATTAAAGAGAAAAATAATTTAAATCTTTATTTTTAAACGGGCCTCGATGTTAAATATGTTAAAAAAAATGGATATTAAAAAATTTAAACAAAACATATTTCGCTTATTTTGAAATATACTGATATTTTCTTTCTGACTTTTTCAACTGTTTGGATTAAAAATTTGTCAATTGGCTATTGTTGTTTAGGTAAGTATTGTGGCCCCTGGGCCTTTTGTAGTTGATATCCTTAATTATTAATCTATATCTACATATGTAAGCATTTTAAAATGTATGCAAAAAAGACCCCCGTAATTTTACCTCTATTCTTTGGGGTTCTAAATCTACCTCTTTTTCATCACTGAAGGTTAACACGTATGGTCTTTAGTTTCAAGAATTTGCAATTGTATATCACTTAAAAACAACCTAGAAAAACTTACTTTAAAGTGGTTTTTAGCTCACCTGAGCTGAAAGCTCATGTGAGCTTTTCTGATCATCCGTTGTCCGTTTGTCAGTCCATTCGTCTGTCCATCCGTCTGTAAACTTTTTACATTTTGAACTTCTTCTCTAAAACCACTTGGCCAAATTCAACCAAATTTGGCACAAAGCATCCATGTAAGAAGGTGAATATAAATTGCAAAAATAAAAGGCCAGATTATATTCAAAGCGGAGAAAATCTCGAAACTGTTAAAAAAAGGGGGTGCATTTTAATAAATCTTCTTCTCAAGAACAACCTAGTTAATCTTAACGTAATTTTGCATAAATCATCCTTATGAAAAGGAAAATATAAATTGCAAAACTTAAGGGCTAATAATGTTTCAAATTTGAGCTAATTACAAAAATACTTACAAAGCGGGTTCATTATTTCATATCTTGTAGACTGGCAATTTTATACAATATAGACTGATCCTGTAACAGGCATTGCCAGTCTATCATACGATAGAAACAGAGTTTACCGTATCTCCATTTGAAGCAGCCATTTTGGATGCATGTTGTTAATCTTACAAAGATCAATATGTTTGTTGTGCAACAGCAACAGTTCTTGTGCACTTATAATCTTTGAAACATGGAAGATACATTGGTGCGGATTAATGTGAAGTGAATTGAGGTTAAATATTTCAACGCGTTGTCATCTTCACTTTTGACGATGGTTTTAGCTTGTTTTGATTGTCGTTTCAGTTTGCTTTTAACTTTAGGAACGATTTCCTGTATTCAGTATTTAGGTATTTGGAATTTTTACGCAAAGAGTCAAACATAGATTTTGGTAAATAGGCACTTGATTGTTTACCTGACAAAATGATAAAATCTGATGCATTAATAACATATTAAAAGACATTTCATTCAATTGGTAATTCAGTTTAGGGGTCACAATGGTGATTAATTCAAAAAGTTTTGTTAAAATGCGTAGCATTTTCTCGAGGCTATTTATTTTAAACGGACATTATTTTCATTGATGGAGATATTTTAAAAATAAATTGTGCCATGTATTCCGAGTTTATGAATGTGTAAATTAACTCCAAAGACATTAAAACGATATTTATGTAATTGGAAAGGCGCTTTCACATTTTCAGTTAAACCCTGTTGTGACTGTCTAATCTGTAGAGATTATAGATACCGGTGATGCAAACACATACCTTGCATTGAAAATTACAACCGATATTTATTACATTTCGTGTTGATATTACAATTAGTTGGTAACTAATAATTTGTTTACATGAAAAAATGACAATAACAAACTGTCAACCATCTTCATAATTAAAATGTTGTAATTGGGTCATAGGGTAGGATTAATGCCTCCAAAATACACAGAAGTGCATAAATTGATTTTGTGCATGTCACTTGGCAAACTCAATTACAAAACATTTTGTATATATAATATATGAATAGTTTACATTAAAAAAAATTAATAAATTGAATAAGTTTTCAAAAGTTGATTATAATTCTTGAAATTTCACTGAAATGTTTGTTGATCATAAAAATTGTCTTACTATATAAACATTAAATAATTTGTATACAGAAAAATCAAAAGGATGATGTGCTATAACTACTTTGTTTGGTCCCTTCTCATTTGATGAATTAATCTGCAACAATTTTGGTAGTTTTCAAATGAGCATGTAAAAACAACGTCTTTTAAACAGTTCTGACACAGTATTATTATGAGGATATCTGCATTATCATTATTTTTAAGAAAATCATCTTGGTTTGTAGCCATTTGTTGTTTTTGAGGAAAGATGAAAACAATTGATGGGCCTTAGTACAAAACTGATACAGCAAACTACGTCTCTAAGCGTTTAATGGGTGTAACTCCAGAAAAGTTTCTACATAATGTTTTGACTGACCTTTGTCCAATCAGATCAGTAGATTAGTAGGCGGAGTTGAGACATTACGCTCGTGACTTGATGATAAATTTATGTAACTTTGAAATGTTTTGAAAATCTTTAACCGGGGAACGACGATGTCTATATATAGATAATGGTTAAAGTAATCTCAAACATCAAAACTGTACGAATATTTAAGAAAATGTTTTCTTTACAAGTGTTACCGTTAGTATTCTAATAAAAGTATGCCGAATCTTCCTGGAATTACACATAGGTTGTAACTTTACTTTGTATAAAATCTTTCTTCATGGTTACTCAGTTTGAAACATTCTTTACCTAAGGACGAATTTGTCCACCATTGTTTTATTTTTGCACTGAACATCCGCCTGCGTTGCCTGTCTGTTTCACTGAATCTAAATTCATAACTAATATTCAAAATATTTAATGCCCGTTTTCTTGGACTCTATGCCAGAAAATTTAGTTGGTTAGTTATGTGTATGAAGATACTGTTGTCGACGACCAAAGAAGTTTTCACAATCGTTCTTTAAAACGCTTTAATGTTACACCAACAAAGGATATACATGTAATATATAAATCTTGATTTATTTGTTTGCCAGTTTATAACTAGTGATGATTTCTTCATGGGCACCACCTATGATTTAATCAATTCTCTCTCTCTCTCTCTCATTCAACCACATGTCTTGTTGTTCCTTTACATCTGTATTGGTTAATCCATCTCCTATTACAAATAAAAATCCTTTTCTTTTGGCTGGCTGATACAACCATTGCCATAAATTGAAATATTTTAACAATGCTGAAATCAGTTAGATGCTTTGAAATTAATGTTTCTTGATACATTGTGAAACGCTTGACTGATGAAGACCTTCAGTAGTCTTGATCATCAAGACGTTTAGGCTTCACAGTGAAGATAGGTAAAGATAAGCGTCTGAGTGATCAACCTAAATGAAAATACGAAACATTCGGACAAATTTGGAAAAAAGATGTGTTGGCATCAGGAATTGTTTAATCGCCATGTGGGCCCCTGGAATTGCATTTTCAAATCGCCCACACGAAAACTTAGTTGCAAATGGCGAGTGGGCGACTGTTAATTTCAAACCCTGCTTCCAGACTATCTGGCGATCTTATGTCCATCAATCTTTGTTAACTTTCACATATGAGATAAAAGTTGTGAAAATGAAATGTATCTCATCGGCATGGTATATTCATAGAGCTTAGCATCTTAAATAAACACAAAAATTATTCACTTAAAAATACACTTATTTAAGTTCAATTTTTTTTTCATAAATACCAATACACCAAACAAAAAATATTGCAGGTATATGGCAAGTAAACCACCTTTTCCAGTATTTTCATCATATAAACTAGATATGTATAACATGACCTCTTAGACAAATTATTAATGAAATAAAATGTTGGCATCCTTTAATTGTGTAGATTCAACATGTTCAAATTATGATTACACACGATAAAGTAGATTCACAGTGGTTGCTGATTTTTAAACTGATAAAATTCTCAGAAAATGTATGAAATTTTTTTATCTATGAAGAGATAATACTTTACATATGTGCAAAAACTGCAGGAAATAATATTCCGGTGTTATATATAATAAATATATCGCAACATATTTTCACCTCCACCCCTCTATAGAATATTGAGTCTTACAACAGTATTAAATTTTACTGTTCTTAATTATTTAAAGTGTTTTAAGTTAAAGTAGTTCGCTATTGTTGCTCAGGTGAGCGATGTGGCCCATGGGCCTCTTCTTTATGCTTCAATCCTGGATGCCCAAGGATGGCAAAGCATCAGTCTTTTGAATGAGCAAATCTCTTGTGTTTGTTTCATCCATCACAGCTGCCTTTTATTCACAGTAGGCTGCTCAGTGATTCATTCTATCAGATCTGTCGTCAGACGATTAAACCGTCAGACTTTCTTCTCTAAAGCGAGGTTTATTTTGAGTTTTTGGTCTTGATGCTTAGAGCGTGAATCGGAGCTGGAAGTGACGTGATTGACTTGAATAGGTCTTACCAAAGTAAATTGCATTAGTAACTTGTACCTTTATTTACATTACAAACATCATTATTAAAAAGATGATTTAATATAAAATAGAAATAATCTGTCATATGGATGATTCTCCTTTTTTAGGAAAACGAGGTACTAAGCGGCAATGGACAAAGGAAGAAAAGGATTGTCTTAGAAAGAAATTTAAAGGATACTTATCCGGGATTCAGAAAAGTGTTCATCAATCAGAATTGAAGGAGGCCCAAAAGATATGCTCAACAAGGACATTGCCACAATTAAGGGCAAAATTAAATAATATAAAATTGGGGAAATCAAATTGTTAAAGTTTATTTTTCCTTATTTTAAATATCTTTATTATTTTATGCATCAGCAAACTCAATTTGAAGATTGTATTTTGCAATCGGACCATCTGTAGGCAATGTTATCTATAAAATAAGTTCTAAGAAACCAATGCAGTGTGTATGCTTTTGTTAACAGGTGTTTTTTTTTTAAAACAAAGACTTCATTTTTTTAAGAAAATTTTTACAATATTGTCTCAAAAGATGTATGTGAAGATGTAGGGGGAACATATTGGTAATAAAACTATAGTGTCTGTTTATCCAATTCATTTACATGTATCATTCAGTTTATTTCTCATTCCATTTGTCCTTCCAACTTTCATTCTGATCCATAATTGTTTTAAGATGATTTTTGGGGACAAGTCAGTGTCTATGACCATTGTCAGGTTATCAAATTGGCACTTATCCAAAATGAGGGCCCACAGAGGGTATTTATCCTTTTTGAACAGTTCTTGTTTATATGGATTTTTGAATTTTTTGCTCACCTGAGATGAAAGCTCAAATGAGCTTTTCTGATCAATTTTTGTTCAGTGTCCGTCTGTCTGTGTGATTAATTAAGAATTATTGAAAATTTGTAGGTAATTTATAAAATAAAAACCTTTAAAAACATATGCTTTGAAAAGCTTAAATTTATGTATGGTAGAAGCATACTCGGGTAGTGTAGATTTAAGTTTGTTCAAGCCATGATCCCATGGGGTAGGGTAGAGGCCACAATTCGGAAGCATTTTCAGAGTAGAATCATCCTCAAGTAGAGTTTGAAATGGAATAAAAAAAAGTTTGTTCAAATCGTGATTCCAGGGGGTGTGGTGGGGCCACAATGGAGGAAGTCAAATTTTATACAGGGAGGGGGGGGGGGGGGGAGGATTCAATTATTTTCAAAACTGAAGTGCAATAAATATTAAAATAGATAAATGGTATTACTTATATGCAAGCTTCTTGACATATTGTTAATTCTCAATTGTTTCGGTTGTTGCCCGTGGACAATTATTGGGGCCCCACAAAGGTTCAAAATCTGATGTAGGTAAATATATTTATATACAATTGTTAAGATCTTCTTGAGAACTGCGGTGCTTAATATATGGTATTGTTATAATGAAAAAAAAAATTATACTGAAACTTTTTATACAGAATCTTTTAAACTACATTATCCAGAATTTTATAAAGCTGATTTTTTATGGCTATGGTTGCTCAGGTCAGCATTTTCACCATTGTTACGGTGATTATTTTGACATTCATAATATGAATTTGACATTCATAATATTAAAAGATTGATAGTTAATCAATTTGCCCTGTTCTATGGTTGTTTGTGGTTTGTTTATTACTATCGTAAGGTATTCAGCCCATAATACAATTTTAAAAAGTGAATTTTCTTTTTGGTCAAAACAATAAAAACCCAATACATACTTCATAAATAAACTCATGCAGGTTTTTTTGTTTATTTGACCGAAATATATTGATATACGATAATGTAATAATACTTCCTAGTATATAAAAAAAAATCATCACTTTTTCTAGCATATTGATATCAAATTCAGTGTTCACACATAACTGTATGAACCATTTTGATGCAATATATTAATTAATAATAAGTTTTGAAGCATTTATTGTGTAATAAGTTTGAAATATCAAGATTGTTCCAGATTAACTTCAAATTATTTTGATGACAAAAATATTAAAACTGATCATATATGCACTCCTACAAGGAATTTTGCTTTAATAAATATACTCAGAAATAGATTGGACTTTTTCAAATTTATTTCCTTATGCATTTTGACATGTACATGCAGATATTACTTGTAAAAGAGAGGGGAAAATTCAGAGTAGAAACAAGAATTTAACATTAAAATAAATTGGAAAATTTAATCAAGTTCTGGAAGTGTTTATAAGAATTATCTATCCCGTTTGTCACTGTGGTAATAACAGCTTTGTTTATATATGGTGAAAAGATAGGAAAAAATGTTGTAAACTTGACATTCTCCGATCATTAGCTGAAGTATTGTTCTTAAAGGTGCGTTATTATATCACCGTGATACCAAGAAGCGAAAGTTATTAATGTTTTCTCAAGCCAAAGTAAAAAATTATATTGTACTGCATGTATTGTGGGAAGATAAGGTATTGTCTTATTTAAATATAAACCGACAAAATTTCCCATAACAATACAAACAACGCTGTTGTAAATGAATTGAACTATGCGGAAAATACAGGACTAATTACAAAAGATTTCTCAAAGTCCTTCAAACCCGTATATTTATGTACACGGCAAACGGAATATGAAAACGAACATGCCTTATACATGTACATGTACTGTTGTTTCAAAACAATAATTGTCTGGGGGTATTTTCTGATAATCCAAACAATAAATTTGTTCGGTTGCTAAACATTACTACATGTAATTTTGCAATTGGAAAATCCTGGATCCGCAAAAAGACACATTTTTACAACGGGGTCAGACCCCATTGAAGGATTTGAACATACATGTCGTTTCCTGTAGCAAATGTTTTAATAAAAAAATCAAGGCTATATTGATATACATGGTAACTTGCTTCATATGGGAACTTTATTACATATTCCATTGGTATGTGCAGTCGCGCCTTCTATTGGGTCCCAATAAGTCAGTTTAAGTGACAGACCCAAATAGATGGTTATTTTAAATATATATATGTATATTTGTTAACAAACTGATTTTGTCAGGATCTGTTTTTTTTCGGAGACTATTGCATTATTTCCCTCAAAATGTGTACCATCATTGTCTACTATATGAGAATGTTACCTGGTATTTTCATCTTGATTTGACAATTACAATTGTTAGTATAATATATGACCAAGTTATCGAAAATTTTGTGGCATTTAGTTTTTTCGACTGTATATTCGTCTGTATGTCTGTCCGCAAAAACTAGTGTATTTTTTGTGACAATACCTTTCTTTGGGTGTTAACATATTGACCGGTTGACCTTGACCTTAGAGTTTGTCCCACTTTTGCAAAATTTTACCAAACTTTAACATTGGCCATAACTTTTGAATGGTTGCTGCTAGTGCTTTCATACTTTACATGTATATTCCTTGTAACAAGACCTTCTCTACCGTACCAACAATTTGAACTTCGAGTTTGACCTTCTTTTTTGAAGTTTTATCCTTGGACATAACTTTAAAACGGTTGGTACTAGGGTTTTCATATTTCACATGTTTATTCCTTGTGATAAGTCAGGTACACGACCTTTTATGGAAAGCACTTTTCAACACATGACAATGTTTTCGTCAAACCCATTCTCCAATCAATTGAATGAATCGCAAAGCATGGCGGTTTACTACGTGTATACGATTCAACAGCGACATGTGGTTCTCATTGGTTTACTACGTAATGTTAACTTGGTCATCGGAAAAAACTCTACAGCTTCTTTACTAGTATTCTATAAGGCTTAAATTGAAAGTAATAATTGCGCACCTTATATGTTTTTAAAGTAATGCACAGTTTCTTTTTCCGCTAATATATTTTTGATAATTGGGTCAACGACACACTACTATAAGCTAATTGCAAAACTATTCAAACAGTTGTTAATTGATATATTTTTATAACAATATAATCATAGCTTTCAAGAATGACAGAAAGACCAAGTCATCACAAATTAACGGAAATACCAGTATAAATCGATCATAACTGATTAGACCCAACAACTAATTTTGGAATATATATATGTTTTTAAACAATAGGGTCCAAGACCCAATTCCACGGTTTAAATGCAATAGGTATATATTCAGTTGGTTAACAATTTAGTCTTGTTTTTATGGTATACATAGCTTCCCGACGTGAATTTGGATATTATTCATCTGATCCCGTCGTCGCATATCAACAAATAACATTTGGCCCAATAATTCATAAATACAAAGCAGACCCAATAAATAAGCAAGTTTGAGTATATGTATATATATATATATATATATATATATATATATATATATATATATATATATATATATGCTCACAGTTATAGTAAATATTCCTCAGTCCTTACTACAATAAATCATATATTAAATGTATATATATAACTATATAATATATGCTTTTAAAATTTAACCTCCTCAAAAAGGTATGTAAATATATCGCCATACTATAATTGACTCTTGTAAAAAAAACCCAACCTGGCTGTGGCGAATTGAAATGTACATAAACACGTACAGATCTGTTAAATGTTTTTTTTTTTTTAAAACTTGACTATTTTGAGTACAAACACTCAAGTTTGAGTGGTCGTCCCTTGGTACTCTCTGTATTCAGGCACTTTTGTTTATACTGTGTTATAATAACTTGGGGCTTCTTTTTATACTCAGAAATCTTAAAATTTTAAACTGCAACCAATGTGGCATTGTACATTTTCAATTTATGTAAAATCCTAGATCTTTGTGAAAAGTATAGACATTTCTTATCATATTTTTATTTTTAAAAAATGATTACATTGATCGAAGTACACATACACCCTCAGAAGGTTCTGCATTGGTGAATAAACATTCATATATCATATGATGCTTTATAGCCCATTCAAGTGCCTTCATCTTCGCTAGCCAAGGGTTTCTGATGAGGAACGGCGCGGATCAGAAACCCTTGCCTAGCGAAGATGAAGTGCCTTGTATATTGTATAAAGTGTACGAATTCTTTAAATTTTTAATATATATTTTGTAGACAATCAAAGTTCGTGGAATGTGGATACCCGTTACTAACGAATTGAAGGTGGTATGGGACACTTCCATATTGTGACTTACTTCCTATCGAAATAAACAATTAAATCAATTATAATTTTATAAATCTTTTCTTTCCCAATATTCTTACCTAAAAGACTAAAAGATGGGTTAGAGCGTTAACTAAGAATCTAGAAGTCATGAGTTCGAATCCCGTTGGTGCCTTTATATGTTTTACTTTACCAAAAATATTTAAAACAAATTTTTTGGTCAAATGTAAAATTTGGAAATTATAAACCGGTAAAAGTATTTTAATTATAATGTACTTTTACCCACATTAATATCGATAGGTGTCCCATACCACCTTAAGGTTCACGAACAATAATTCACAGGGGTGTTTATGTACACGGTGATATTTGTTCGCTAGCAAATTAACATTCACTGAACATGCAGATGAATCTTTACATGAAAAAAGGTTAGTTTTGATTGTACATTACAGTGACCTTTCGAAAAAAGTTGTTGCTAAAATTAAACTGAACTGAATATAATACGACAGAAAAATATGAAATATGAAAAGATTATTAATACGAATACAGTTTATTTAGATGTGATTTTCTATAGCCTCAGAACTTAATGATTCGATCGCTATGCGTATTTTGAGTTACATGAATTCGTTGAATAAAACGAACTTTGAATTTAATGTTCCGAAACAGCTGAAGAAGATTGATGGGGAAATATCTCAAAAAACTCGTATTTAATAAAAAAATGATTATACGAACGATATACATCGAAAGCAAGTTTTGAAATTACAAAATTAAAGAAATAAAAAAATAACAAATTAAGGACACACACGACGTTCCTCAGTTTTAGATAATTTTCCTTGATCTATTATTTCCTCTTTATTTGCATTTGAACCCGTTAATGCCCTAAAATTCAGGGTTCATTACCAGGCTAGTTTTTGGACTTAGACTATTTTGTTTTTTTTCTTTTAATTGCATTCCAAATGCAATTCAATGCTTGTTAATAAGTCATAGTGTACATTTTCAATTGAAACTAGATGCTGTCATTAGACAGTAATTCCCGCACCAAGTGTATATATCCAAATAGAAAAAAAATATCTTATAACACGAAAATATAATTTTGAAATTACATAGTGGAAATCTTCACATTGCGGAGATAGAGAAAAATAGAAAATAATGGAAGATAGGTCGCGTCTGACCTTAAAAAAATAAAATAAAACAAAAATCTGTCGATGATCGTAAAACGATCGGGCACGATAATCAACAATAACACTTGGAGATGGCGGTAAATTCCGACAGTGGCAGCTTTGTCAGATTCACAGATATATTGCTTGCTCCTGGTGTGTTAAAAACTGAAATTTCCAACTACTAACATTTTAAAGGTATGTTTTTATTTGCACGCCACTAGAAAGCCCCAAATAATTAGTTTTGATACATTGTAATAATTATGTATGGTATCTGAACTACCCTGCTGCAGTGCACAGTGGTGAAGCATGCCGTTTCTTGCAGACTTATATAGGCCTAGATCTACAATGTAATGTACTTTCGCTTTAATTATCAGCACTTTCCCCAATATTTCAAAACCTACTTTGTTCACAGGTGCTTGATGAGAGAACCGACCCCCCCCCCCCCCCTTTCCATTCCCCACCCCGAGACTTATTTACTCTTTTTTCCATTAAATTATCCTTTTATGACATATTTATTTAAGGATTAAGGAATCATTCTTTGAATATTATTAGGTGATAATTTTGGTTGGGATGTGGTCAAATCTGATCAAGCCAGAAGGGCTCTATGATAGATTTGACCACACTCCGACCGACATTATTACCTCATAATATTCAAAGAATGATTCCTTATTACTTATATTTATATTATTTCCACACTACACTTTAAAAACAGCATTTTAAAAACCCTATTTTTTTCCACATAGCACATGCTATGTATTATACTGTGCGGTGCAGCCAATGCCGTTTTTTCGGTTATGCTATAAGACACGCCCATTTTGTGTCGCTCATGTTTTATGAAATTATTGGGCTATAGGCTTCAAAATTGATTCGTATTGTTATCACAAACAAAGACACTTGCAAATGTAAATATAAACTAATTCGTACATTCATTGCACAAAATTACTTAAAACAAACATTTTTAAAGTAATTTTGTGCAATGAATGTATAAATTAGTTTATACCGGTAAATATGTCATAAAAGGAGGGATAATTTAATGAAAAAAGGAGTAAAGTCGGGGGGGGGGGGGGGGGGGTCTAGATACTTGGGGTGGGGGTTGGAAGGGTGGTCGGTGCAGTCCTCAAGCACCTGTGACTTTGTTAAGGTCAATGTCTAATAGATGAAATTAGAGTGCCTCTTTGATACTGTATTAGTTTATCAAAATTATTTTCTTGATCTTTTCTTTGTTTCAATAAATAACAAATTTCTTAGAGGAGCTGCATGACTTACAAGTCACTTATTATGATATTAATTACCGGTACGTAGTCCATAACCCATTTTTTCATTGGCTGATCTCGGTGCTGTGAACTTAGAGAAATTCTTAACGATTAAACATGTTAAAAGCACATCACTATAATCTGTCTCAAGTTCTTGTTTCCATCACATTTGGATGATTTTTAATACACATATCTGTGTGTATCTGTGTATCAAGATGGGGATTGAAGCCCTGGTGCCCTGAATCTCTCAGTCAGGTGCTCTACTAAATGAGTTATCTCTAGCTGATGACTGAACTGGTCTGACCATCACAGATGCATGGACAATCTCAGATACCATAATTCATGGATATCTGTTGCCAGTAAATAACTAGTAAGTACTGTATTTGCTTGAATTTCTTTCCTGTTTAAAAAATACTTGATGATACAATTGGAGCACAGTTGTCTCTCTTTGATTGAGTTCCCCCAAAAAATCATTTTTCATGAAGTTTTATATGATTTATCATCTTTATTGATGAAATTTTAAGAAATCAATTAATTGGAATTTAATTAAAAGTAGGACACAACAAATCCTATCATTTGTAGTGAATTGCAGAGTCATACATGGCAGAAGTGTGGTTAATTTGACATTTGATGTAAAATGTCAAATAGTCTTCAGAATTATTGGAGAGATTTGACATTTCTTTGAGATCAATTAAATTGGGAAAGGCACTCATAATTTTGTTCTCAGCTTTCACAGTTGCCTCTGAATCTCCTGTGAAATTTGAAATGTTTGCCAGTTGTAGTTTGTTCCCTTTGATCTTGTACATGAAGTTTCTACAAGTAGACCTATCAATTCTCCTATTTTGATATATAATAGAGATATTTCAGCAATAATTTGTGGGTATGCAATTGCCTATTTGTAATGAACTTTGGGATAGGGTTCATCATCCCATAGGATTTTTAAAGCATACGTAACTCAAGAAAACCCAAAGTTGCAACTCCATGAGGGTCACTCAGCTGTCATAGTGAGGCCATCCTTCTATTAATCTTAAACCCAATGAAGCTGGCAGATGGTTGATATATCAGCTATTTGACTGTCTCAGTATACTTTGTAATTTTTTTCATTGGTTGTTTTCTTTTTAACTTGTTAAAATATTTAGTGAATATAGCCTATAGATGTTAAGTGTTAAGACAGCTAGGTGGTAAACGTTGGGAATCGGTCCATACAACCATCAGTAAATACTCTCTAGCCTGCAATCACACCATTATGGCAATTTGGCAAAGGCTATTATACCCCATGCAACAGGCTGCAAGGGTATAATGTTTTTGACCCGGCCATAATTCAGTCTGTCACTGTACATCATTCCTCTTTAAATGTTTTTTTGTAAGCACAACTCCTCTTTAAAACCGCTGCATGGAATTACAAGAAACTGTGTACCGGTAGGTATTAAGGACACATTGTTTAGATACATGTATGCATACTACCAGAAAAATCTGATTCCATTATTTTTCTGGAAATTTCATCCCTTTTGGCCATATATTGAATATAGTAATGAACAGTTTGTAAGCGCAGCTCCTCTTAAACCTTTTTCTGGAAATTTTGGCACTTTTCATTTTTAAGAATTTTGTTGCTGTTAAAGACAAAAGTTTAGATGTAGTGCATTCTTTCAGAAAGTTATGATGTGATGATTTTTGGGAGTTATGCCTTTTAAATTCAAGTTATTTTTTTAATGCATACCTTCAGGCTTGCCATACATTATGTTTAGCATTGTCGAGTAATGGGGGAACATGGGGTATGTGAGCTTTTTGAGTCGGAAGATATAAAAGTACTTGTGTGTAAAGGCGCCGGAGAAAATGGTGTCAGCAACTGACTACCAGTACAATGAAGTAAGAAAGGACATTGCTCTGGAAAAACCCCAAACAAATACATGTAGAGATGATTGTGACATTTTAATGACAAACTGCATTAATCTGTAGACTGACCATTAAGTCTGACTGGTGTGTAGGTGACCGCTCAGAATATGCATAACTAATGAGGTATGCACATCTAATGAAGAAAGGTGTAGGCCGTCTAATTGTGACAGAATGGGGATTTAGATCTATTACTCTCAATCTTCGCTCACTAGGACCATATTGTTTTCCTTGTTTTTTTTGGGGTTTTTTTGTTGTTGCTTTTTATCATAAACAACCCATTGCTTGTTAATTGCAATGCATATTTCAAATATAGAAATGTGGGGTAGATTGCAAGATTTTTTTTTTAAATTTTCAACCATGACAAATATGCTTTACCTTGCTACAGAAATAAATATAAAACATTTTAAGAGAAAAAAGAGAAATAAAACAGCTGAATGCAGACAGGTGTCTGGTCGAGACTGGCCACAGAGTCTAAATATAGCTTTACAGCCTACAACTTTATGAGGGGCAGCTTTTTTATTTGTAAACAAAGCTCTCAGATAGGAAGTATATTCTAACGCCTGGATGTAATGTGTTTTTTAGCTCACATGGACTGATGGAGTTTGGAGATATGTATGAGACATGGATATAGTTACCGGTCAATGGAGAAGCAGCTTAAGGTAGCTCACTACATCAAGGCTATACTTTTTTTGACACAACGTTTTAAGATGGTGATTTTAAGGATTTTCAAACTGTTTGTATTGATCAATTGTTTGAATATCATCATGGCTCAGTGGGTAAGTTACTGGGTTTTTGAGCCGCAGATCCAGAGGGAGGCTTTTGTTCATATTTACTGAATTAAATTTTAAAAAAAATATCCTCCCCCCCCCCCCCCCAAAGTACTTATTTTTTTTACTTGTATTTCACTTATATGCTTCTTGTGTGTCACCTCTAACAGCCTGCCACAACCATTCCCATTTCATACAGCCGGGGCTTTACGTCTCTCACTCGGGCCAACTAATGGACTTCCTGATGATTATAATAAGGCAACAGGTAGCAACAAAGAGCTGTTTTGATGTCAATTTGTGCATGTTTTATATGATAGTGAGGTGCTAAAGGACTTGTATATTGTCCAAACTCTTGGATTCATATATAAAATATGCACACTAATAAGAACAATGAATGGAGAGTTATAAAAATATTTTATAAATGACCTACCAGTAATTGGGATATTTAATGAGTGGCTTATTTTTAATTGTCTTGGATATGACCACGCAACACTGTGCATGTTTTTAAAAAGTAAATGTGCATCTATTTCTAGAGAACATGTAATATCAACTCCCTGTACAAACAGTTTACATTAGTGCTGAATTAACTATGAACTTTATTTTAAAATAATCAAGATTCAATAGCTGTTACAAAATGTTATTGGAGTATGAACAGTTGATCCTTTTATACATTATCTAACATTCCGTGGGATAAGTGGGTGAGCTATAGGCATCCGTTTTATCTGTTTTATTATTTTCCATTTTCAGACACGTTATTGAGCGTCGTCACGCCTGAGTGAATGTGATACCTCCATCCAGTCACCTATGCCAGATTTGATATTGCAGTGTAAATGGAGCAATATGAATCGGTGTGGTGCGGAAACCCCGAAAAAATCTTTTGTATTGCCATGGAATTTAAATGAAATCTTTTGTGATGTTGACATAAAGCGAACAGGATTTTAGTGGAAAATAAATACGAAAGTTTGAGGTTTACGTTTGAAGTCTTTGTTGAATTTCTTGCTTTGGCTTTTTTTAATATGTACCAGTATTCTTAAGAATGGATAAAAGTTTGATTCCTTAATCTGGCATGAGTGTGTGACTTCAGAACTTAACTGCCAGTGTTTTGACTGACCAAATGGTATACCTACATGTCAGGTAAGTACCTGGACTATATACTAAGTCCACATCACAACAGTTGAAATACTAAATGTTTAAGAGTTCAAGAATGATGTCTGTAGCTTTTGAAATGATCGTTGAGATAAAGACAAAAAATGTGGATTTTAAAAATGAAAAATAAAGTTTAAAATCACGGTGAAATGAAGCTTATCTGCACTTTGTGTATGCTTAATTGACTGTACTCTGTGAAGGCAATAGTTAAAAGAAGTAAATGTCTTCATGATATTTGCAGAAACTCCTTTACTTTAATTCTTTATCGGTCTATTGATTCAAAGATGCAATGATGTACTTATTTGCACATGCCAGTGTATAGTATGCCTGATGGTACATTTTATTTTTTACGGTTTTTCCAGACAGTCATAGAATATTATACTATTATTTAGGTTAATGATTCTGTTGTGTTGCTTTCCTGTTTAATGCTTATAACGTGAGAAAGAGCACATCATTTTTAGGGATGCCAATGAGTGTCATTCAATCACCTTGAGAACATGGGTGAGAAAAAACGTACTGAAGAGTCAGATTACCGAGTTTGTTTTATTAAAATAACTATCTAAGCTAGTGGGTCGGTGATATAGTCTCCTGGTGCATCTACAATATTGTTGGATCTATTATAAACTTTTGTTAAATCCGAAAGGTTAAGACCTATAAGATATTTGTATGGAGTGTGTCTTGATTACAATATTGCTAAGGCCGTGAGACAAAAAGTGTTCTACTACACTTTATATGGACTATATAAACTAGGCTAGGAAATTAAACTGTCTGCAAGGCCACATATATTATAATTTAAGGATTATCTTATAATTTCCCTCAAATCATACAGATGTGCCCTATGCAGCTAAATCAACTTCTTGTGATCTTAGTAAAACCTTAATTTGTATGAGATGCGAGTGTTTCAGTCATAGATGACTTGTTATTGTACTGTGCCGATAATCTGTAATCTAATGATTCCATCTATTGAAGTCATGTAAGCTTGGGGAACACTTTCATTTGCAGGCACTATTATTTCCATCCTCATTTTACATGTGTGATGGAATTATGAAGATCATCCATGTAGATAAGTGTAGAATTTCAAAGTTTTGGAAACTTATCTGTGAGTCACTTGTTTTGTTTCAGGACATTAACCAGTTACCAGCATGCCATGGCAGCCAGTGCAAGATTGTCCTGATAGACCCAATATGGCTGATGAAGAAATGAGATCTGAGTCCACCATTGAACTGTATGTAAACCTTGATATGCATAAAAGTTAAATTAACATATCGGACTCTATAATCTAATGGTAAATAGACTTTATATACCTATAATTTTTAAAGTATATATCTTCTCCAGCTTTCAGTGGGGCATCTTTGAAAACCCACTGTCAGATTGAATTGCAATTTGACATTCACTGACTGTAGGCCAACTTGCTAAATTTTTGCTCAACATTCTGATGTATATTTATTGTAGTTTACTGTTGTGAGACAGTGAAACTCAGGTTTTGGAGGTATGAAAACAATGATGATATGAAAACATTGCAGTTGTTTAAAGATGCTTGTGTAAGCATTAATGCGATTGGTGAGATTTCCTTCACAAAAGTGTGAAGGAGCCAATCAGAATAGGGTATGAATTATTCATTTGTTATAAGGAACAAGACAAATTTAGGGAGTTGGCCCTGGAGTGAGAGTAAGCATATGGGAGATTGATGCCAGTGGGGTAGATAAGTTGAGAAATTATCATCCTGTCAAGATTCAATACAGGGGGATGATTGTACCTTATATCCCAAATAGGAATAATCTAACTCTGTATATTGTAATGCACCAAATTTCGGCATACTTTGCAGCCTGGGATTATAATTTGAGAAAAGTCACATCTTAAATGAGCAATTTATGAAGGAATGGTACAGAAAGTGGTATCTCTCTTGGCAGAATTGTGATTTAGTTGAGAACAGGTGAGGTCCCTCTGACTGAGGTTTTATGGGTTAGAGTTGATCAAGATGCCAAAGTGGATCAGTTTCACTGAAGTGGGACCCTGTAAAGTTTTGAATTGAGGAAGGTTTAACTTACTGGATTTAGGTGTAATTAAATAGCTTTTAGCTCCTCATTGTCTACTTTGCTGACCTGGGTCAAACAGGTGAGTGATATTTACAGAGAAGTCAGTGGACTGGTCTCCCAGAGAGTCTCTTCATTAGGTGGGTGGGAGCTCAGTCGCTGTAATTGTCTGATGGAGATAATGACTGCAAAACATATCTCGGAGTTCATATTGTTTACTGCAAGTGTTGGTTTGATTAACACTGAGTGGACTAATCAAGACTATAATGCAACAAATGTCTGCTACTGAAGGCATATTGTATCTTGTTTTGTCTGTAAGGCCTGTCGATCGATCTCTGTCAAGGTGTGTAACGGTCCCTATCTAACTTTGAAGTGTATGACAATATTAAAATTATTAACAGTTAACAATCATATTAAGTTTTTAACAGTTTAAAAAACACTACTTGTCTGAACTTTAAGGTGAGTCGCGGGTTTACCCCATAAAAAATCTCACAAGAAAACCCTGAAACGAGGATACTCTGAAAATTTTCAAATCGTTCTTTAGGATTTACAGTTAATTATATAAAATATTTATCAAATTTTCCAACGCTATTAGTATTCAATACGGCAATAAACTTAGTATCGTTTGTGGTGCTGTTTTGACGCGTTTAATTCTAATGATATATATAGGAAAATGAGCATGTTTCTCTTTATTTCCAGATGGAGTTATTTTGAGAAATTGCAAAATAACTTTTAAACAAATTTAGACAAATTTATCAACTCCCTGTTTCTGTGCATTAAGAAAAAGTGAATGACAAATTATTTATGTAAAAAAAATTCAATGTGTCTTCGCTAGATTTTTTGCTATTTTATTTTATGTTTCTGATTAATATTCTACAAAAAAAAACTGTTGCATATCTGTATTTGACGTCATAAGTAGAACGTCAACAATTGTTTAACATGTTCAACGTACTTACTGATCAATCATTTAACAATTAAATCTAAGACTGCTAAAGCTAAAACTTTTCCAGATTTAAGGCTCAAAGGATGACATGGATTCTTTTTACATAAATATTGTCCACAAAACTTCAGAAAAGAGAAAAATTGTATACATGCGGGACGTACATATATCCACGTTCGTACAAACATAACTTCGTAACAGTTAAAGTAATAGTAATAAGAGCACTTATCACAATAAACTTGCTGAAGCATATATATTTCTAAAAAGGTGATATTTTGAGAATATGAAAGAGATTAAACATATTTTTATTATGAATTCGAAACTATAAATGGGGTCACCGTCTCTCGTGTACCTCCAGTTTGTACGGGCCTGCAAAAATCTAGGGTTTTTGTCTTATAAAGACATTTAAAAAAAAAAAAAAAAAAAAAAAAAAAAAAAAAAAAAAATATATATATATATATATATATATATATATATATATATATATATATATATATATATATATATATATATATGTATGTATATATATATATATATATATATAGATCTGTTCAGTCGATATTAAAAAAATATTAATCAGAAAAGCTAACTTTTACCCTTTTATTCCAAATCAGAGGATCCAGAGCATAATATTTTTAATATCTAAAATCACAGGGGAAAGGAGGTACCTTTCTTTCTCTTCTAATATGTGCAAGATTAGCCTTTGTGCTTTTATTTTGCTTATCAAGATCTTCACAACTAATTTAGAAAATTTTTCCTCCCTATTTTTCAGTCAAAATTAAGTTACATGTATTAATGTAATGATATATATTATATTATTATGTATTAATATGATAACTAATTAATTGTTAAAAAATTATTGCCGAAGCCGAGGACCAAACTATTTTATAGACCCCCTCCCTCCCCCTTTCTCTCTCTCTCTCTCTCTCTTTCTCTCTGTCTCTCTGTCTCTCTCTCTATGTATTACAAGTCTGAGACTAAACCACTGGTTTTATGTACAGTTTGAACTTTCACATAAAAAATACCGCTCCAATTCTTGCTGATTATTTACTTAATTATGATGTTAGTATTGCTTTCAATATGCGTTTCCTTTTCTGATTCGTAAACAGAGAATGAATATGAATTACTTAGTACTACTAGTACTAGTACTTAGTACTACTAGTATTAACACCATAGATATAAATGATAATTTATCACCCCTAGCATTTGGTTTTAGAGTGTGAAGCGGGAAATCTTGAGATGTCTCTGTTATGACGTCATAAACGAATGTGCACTAAACGGCCACTCCAGTTGTCTGAATTGCATACAGAATTTGATGATGAAAGCAAACCTGCGGCCCACCTTAACAATATTTGTTTTTCCGTACAAAGGGCTATCTTACGCTCAGGCCTTCAAACATTTGTCAATAAGAGGTCAGTATCTTTGGGAAATGTTTGGCTTAAAGAATTTACATCAGTTTATTGCATTTTTTAACAAACATCCTTGCCACCTCATGTCAGTTTTTAATGATGAGCTATCATTACAAAGAGAGAGAGAGAGGCACCTTAACTTCTTCTCTGCTTTGAATCATACAACATACAGTATCTGATAGACTCTTTATACTGAGGTTTCATCAATATTCGTTGAATACCAATTTTTGTGGATTTCGTTTTTAAGTTGATCCACAAATTTAAATGTTCATTGGAGTACAATTTTTACTAACAATTTGTATTGATAGGATCATTCGCCACGAATTTAAGTATCCTTGAAACTGTGATTTTCACTTTATCCATGAAAATTGATACCCACAAATATTAATGAAACCACAGTACTTGATGAAATCAAATGTTAGTTAAAATTTTATTTCATAAATCTCCTGAAAGACTGGAACACTAACAAAGATGTTTCTGCAAGGTACCTCCTTTCTTTGATGTTTGAATCTTACTAACTTTCACCAAATTTCAGGACAGCTGGGAGATTATTATTAATCTGAAATTTGCTGTGGTTGCCTGCAATGGAGACGACTAGAGGTTAAGGGGGGGGGGGGGGGGGGGGGGTCAACTGCTTCTTTTTTGTAGAGCGCTTGGCCATTCTTTAACTTCTTCAGACCATTTTGAACTGAATAAGTGTAAATCACGCAAAATACATCACTGATTTTCAGTTTGTTGTCTGTTCATTTAGGCCTTATAACAGGAACTTGTACTCTGAGGTTCCGTGATCTACCTGTGTACCGGTACTACAGAGCAGTTCTCTGATGTCTTTTACCTAATGTAGTTTTAATGAAATCAATCATATATTTTCTATCTGAACTTGCATGCTTCAAAAATACACACATTAAAACTGATATTTCCATTTTTTTTAAAGCCACTCAGATATCTCTGAAATAATTTAAAGATACTATATTAAGAATTATCCCTCCACTTGTAGGATCCATAACTTTTTCTAGAAATTAACCCATATGGTTTATTCTATGAATTGTTTTGGCCGTAAAGGAACTAACAAGGACATGTATTTTATAGGGGTTAAAAAAAAAGATAGATTCTATGGCAGTTGAACTGTACTGTATTTTAAAATGAGTCAGAGATGTGATAATGTCATAATATGAGATCAAAGGGTGATAAATATTGCTGATCACGAAGTACATTCAGGGTGGTACATTGTATATGGAACACCTCGAAATATTAATGTAGAAAGTATTCTGTGAATATCAATGAAGTGGGGCATGTGGCTGTGTCACGTATCATTTAAAGATCCTGACATTTTGACACTTAAACTTTAGATAAGTTTTAAAAGCAGTTAATTGCATATTTTTTATAAATCTGATTCAGACAATCTAAATGGACAACATCCTGAAGGAAATTAGTTTTAAATCCCACATATAATTAGTCCTGTCACAGATTTTAACAAAATTTCTTCATATTCTGCTGAACTTTATGCCCACTTTGAGATTCAGTAAGTTATTAGCAAATCAGTTTGTTAGTACATGCCTGTACTTCTCCATTTAAATGTACCTATACTGTGCATATTATTGATAATTAGTTCAACTGTTACTTATTAATGACATACACATTAAGTTGACTTGTATCTCAATGTTCAAATTTGGACAGCTAGAAAATGGTTTGGGGCAAAAAATTGGAGAGCTTTATAAAGTTCAGTATTTACACTTGCACATTGTTTAGACATGATGTCATGTGGAATTTGATTGGAATGTTATCTTCACAGATTTGACAGATGTATTATCAATGCCAGTCTTTGCACAACTCAACTTAAAGAAATGTTTGAAGGTTAAAGTTAAAATGAAGTTTGAAATGTCCTTTATTTTGAGTAGAGAATATATTGATGAATTCTTGTGTTGAAATGATAAGTACAAACAGAGATTTCTTGAGGGCCACTGATGATTAATTTGTTTGCCAACAACACCTTGAAACGACAGTGTCTTTGTGGCAACTGTTTCAAAGAGTGGTCCTTGATTTAAGTAGTGTGATGAGGACCTGTAAGATCAACAGTAGCCAATAGGACAGTATAAACAGGGTTACCTGTTTCTGTGTAACATTGGAGGGTCCAAGCTTTATCACTCTTCTAATTACAGGCAGGGTCTACCTGTGTAATACAGGTGTATAATACAGGTGTATAATACAGTCCACCCCGGTGTCAACAGCTGCTTATTGTGTGTACGAAATAGGAATGGAACTGGAGCGTGAATTTTGACTGCTCGTTGATTACTTTTTGCTATTTTTCTTATTTACGGCTGATACTCAATAGATGTAGATGGATTTTATCCAGGTGTGCTTAATCATTGCAGGTAAAAATCTTGTGTGCTAGTAGTCTCCCTTTGAACAGAGTGGCCTTTTATTAAAGGTTCTTATAATTGAAAATAGAATCAGTATTTTATTAGTCAGCTAAATAGTTCATACATTTTTGATGTTTTTTTAAGAAAACAAAAACAAAACAAAAAACTATTCTTGTGCTTCTAGAGTCTTAACCTATGGTATGGTATTGAACATATTGTGAACATGCAAAACTGAGTACAATTGCAAGTTATTCAAATTAATTCAGAATTTATTGATACACATCTATTAATTGAAAAATAAAACAAATATATAAGTTCCAATTTGATATTCTATTTACAGTGATATAAATATCATATATTTATACTGTAGGTAAAAAAAACAAATATGAATTAACTTATACCCATAAGTTAATATAGGTTTTCCAGAGCAAAAGGTGTCTGTTTGACTAATTTTTCATTGATCCTTTTTAATCATACAGAATCATAGGAAAATGGAATGTCAATTTTGAGCTGATAGATTAAAAAAAAAAAAGCAATAATTTTTTATTTGGAAAGAAAGTAGAATTTTACGTTAAGGTTACATACATGTACTTTGAAATTGACATAATTTTGACAATGTAGAAACTAATGTTGAGTATTAAGGTGACACAATAATGAATTTTTCCTGCTGATTTTGAGACTTATTAACAAAATAAGTTGTGTACATATGCTTAATATCACAGGAATTTCGTATTAAGTTAGAATTTGTACCGAGTGATCTTGGATCCAGTGTATAAATTGTAGAAACATCCAATCTTAAGCCTACTCAATATTGAAATATCTCTGAGCTATTAAAATACCTGGGCAATTTCAAGCGATTCAAATATTTTGATAAAAGAACAATCAATTTTCATTTTCCTCAGAAGAAGGCTACCGATGTTTGGCCGAGGTTTAACACTGACACAGGGCAAACATATAAATGAGCAGTTTCAACAACCTCTTGTTGACCCACTGACGGTTAGCGGATAAAATACGTAATCCACGAGCCAGCTAAATCAGAGGGCTGACTTTTCGACATAAAAAGAAAATGCCTTAGTCAATGAAAACTGTCTTTTGTGTACAGATTAGAATCGAGAGATTATGTCAGAAGAAGTTGATCTTTGGATTACATGAGTAATTTAGTATTACTCCAATTATTTTTATAGGTAAGCGAACTCTTTATCTAGTTTTCACTTATTGTCTTGGATCGCATAAGACGGTTAATTATGACAAAGATCCGCGCTAAAGGCAAAAACTGTGTGATAATAACTATAAGTAATCAGGATTTCTGCTGATCAAAGGGAGGTAAGATAATTATACATGCCAGTTGATCTTAACTCTGAAATATATACTTACTTATTTATCTGGAATACGTAATGATCAACATACAGCATTAGGTCTTGATTTGTGAGAATACAGAAATGGTGACTTTGGAATAGCTGATGTTTAAATGGTTGACAAAAACCAAAACATTTCTACTGGAGGCAATAGAACATAAATTAATTACTTAGTAAAAAAAACCAATCAAATTGATATTAAATAATTTCTGAATATTGAATAAACAAGTGCATTTAAGCATTTTGGCCACTTTTCAAGAGTTTAAAAAAAATTCAGTGAGTTTTATGGGGATTTGTTTGTTTATTTTAATTAATCTTTTAGAAAGCCCTTAAAAGGCATAGTGATTAAAAGCCTTTAAGTTTTTCACAAAGTATACAACTTAAAATCAGAAAAAGGAGAAAAAAAAAACATAAAAGAAATGTCTTATCCAGGGCTGCCATTCTTCTTTCACTATTTGACAACTTTGATGTGCAAATTATCTAATGGAACCTTTCAACTCATATATATACACACAATGATGGTCACTTATATCACTAAGGACACCATTTAATTAAATGGGCGGAGTTTATCAAAGCATCTCAATGTCTGGAGACATTTTTAAAATGGGACTTTCTACAGATTTTCTACAGACTTTGTTTTTTCAGACAGCTAGACTTTGTACAGTCTTTGATAGACTTTGTACGTAGGGTTCTTTTTGGATGTGAGAGTTGTATTAAGAAAAAATTCTGTGATTTGGAGGTAGAGAAAATAGCAGACTGTTGGATAGACTCAATTAAAATATCCAGTGGAGACAGACTGGTCTCCGTCCTTATATTGATGTACTGACTGTCGGATAGATTCAATTCTATCCAAGGAGATGGACTGGTTCCCGTCCTTATGTTAATGTACCAGTTAATGGTCACAGTGGATAACTAGGTGACAGGATGAGAAGAACTTAGTTTTTCTTTTTGAATTTTTATGTTTGTGATGCAGTTCAGTTGTAAAGGGTAGGTCTACAATTAGTGTACGTAAGAATTTGAAAAAATGTTGGACTTATAAATGAACTATCCGCTGAAAAAAAAAAAGCCGAATATACACAGTAATCTGTATTACAATCAGTTCAGGCACAATCTGTTGATTTATTAAGCTTTATAACTTAAATTAGCTATATGGTTTTATTTGATCTTTGCGCTTTGATCTATTTGCACAGTCAAAAAATATTAACTTAAGGTAAACTTTCAAGATTTTAATGAAAACGATAAGTTATCCTTTTTAATGAATAACTCAAATGTACAAGACATTTTAGCAAAAACACTTGTTTTAATGTATAAAAGAAGGAAACATGCAGTTATTTTATAATTTTGCTTTATGTGTACTTTTAATGTAAAGGGGCATAACCTGTCCTACTTTTAATGTCTCATATATCTTTTAAGGCAGCTGGGTGCCAATATTTTATGTATTGTATCTATATATGAGATTTTACCTGTAATATTGGCATGTGACACTTAAATAAACAATTATTTACTTACTTACTTACTTATTAAGCTATTCAGGAAAGCTTAATAATGCTAATTTCTAAGCAGTTTTTCACAAAAAAGTTTTTGATTAATATCACTAGCTTGTGACAGTCACTCACTTTTCAAAAAGCATCCCAATATGAAATCAAAGCTAGTGATTTTAAAAATTGCAGCTTTTGAACACTTTTAAGTGAAAGATATAAATCATTTCTAGGGTAATAAACTGCATGTACACAGCACCTTGTGTACACCGAGGTGTGGATAAATAGCTTAATCAAGATATTGTGCTGGACTTGATAATGGCAAGTGATCAGTATCTTAAAGAGTATTAATCAATATATTAATGCCTGGTGGGGAGGTATTAGAACTGTCCTTTTTGAATAATATATGAATTCTATATACTGTCCAAAGGAAAATGATAGATAGGGATATAATGATGTGTAGGTAATGAATTATGGGTACTATATAGAGTAATTTTTGGATTAAATACATGAAATTTTTATTGCATTTTAATTTAATGGAGATCAATCGGGGAATAGAATTCTATAAAAAAAAAATCATTGAACAGGTTTTTTTTAAGAAATTCAATTAATTGCAAGGTTTTTTGTGGAGGTAAGTAATTTTGCCTGATTTTTGAGATTGTTTCAACTGCATAAAATTGGAAACCCTGAGTTAATTAATGAATTATACGGAACTCTAAATGAGAGATTTAATGAAATGACTAGAACATAGAGCGTGTGTTTTAATTCTACTCTTGAGTGTATCTAAAATGTAAAACAATGCAGTGTATTGCACCCAGCCAGGCACTTTAAATATTAGAATAAGACTCCAGGGATTTAATGTAAGCTTAAATTTCTTGATGTTTTAAAGGTCATTACACCCCACTTGTTGTAATCTCCCCGTAAATTCTGGTAAGGTGAGAATCCAAAGATCTGATCTTGCCTTGAAACCTAATAGTTACAACTATAGTCTATCTAAAGCAGTTTTTCCCAAGGATTTTACGTATTGTGTTAATATTTAGAGCCAAGGGGCTGTATGATACATAACTGTCACCCGTAATTATAACTGGATCAATTCCACTCAATTATAATCCTAACACTTCAGTCCAGTCTCAAGCTTGCATGATCCCATTACTTAAGCCAACCAGTTTGGATAAGTGATTTTTGAACTTTATTGAGAGATGTATCTCCAGGTTATGAATTGTCAAATCAAACTTGTTTTTGTTTAAATCTGGACTCAATACATGTAGGAATATAAAGGCTGCCATGTCCCTGATACAATCATCCAATGTTTCTGGGTCAGTTGACTGAGAGGGGGTAGGGTATTTATAAATTCCTGAGTACCCCAATCAAGACAAAACATAATATAAAGTAGATTTGAGAAAGGCAAAAACATTAAGTAACCAACAACTCTTTTTGACTGGGAATTACAGGTAAATTTTATCATTGCAAACTTTCATCTTTATTACATATTTTACAGCCTGTTTGTGCAATTGATTAATTTAGTTCAAAAATATCATGTAGATAAGTGCAGACCTTAATTTATAGGTTCAGAGGTTTTTGAGTAGTTCTATAGTAACAGGTGTGCATACGGGGAAAATGAATCTGTGTTATAATGCAGGCCTATCTTGTGTCATGGTATGCATCCTGATGAACTAGGGGTGGAGGAATATATAATGGACTGTATGTAGATCATATTCCTTCACTGAATACAGCCCGGAATGTTTATAATTTATGCATATTAGAGACTGTCATGGAATATTATACTCTTTGTATTCCTCTCTATTCCAATGTAAACCTGCAAATATGATGAATAAGTAGTCTGAGTCTGATTCAGTTTAATATATTGCTCTCTACCATGATCTTTGATGCAGTCATATAATATATATATCACATTGTCATAATAATGAAATTGATAAGCTCTTTGCATTGTAGATGATGCAGATTAATATCGTTTAATTTTACAAGAGAAGTACTGGTACATCGGGTGAAAATCTAAAGTACCTAATGTGTCAAAACTCACTGAACTCCTCTATGCTAGATATTTGTTATAGCTATAATGTTCATTTAAATTCAGAGTATTTAGTTTGGTTTACTTTGGATGATTGGTCACTTGTCCTGCTTTTTTTGGTTCCTTCTCTGAATATACAGTTAGTATGTGTATGTGAAATACATAAAACAAATGCTGTTAGTAAATGGAGGAAAATAGTCTATGAAAGAAAATAAAGAATTAGAATGTACAGGGGTACTATGAAATAATTATGTATATATATTAATATACCTATATTCCAAAATAACATAAAATGTTGACCATTGTTTAGCCCGTTTGGTAAATGTCATTATAGTATAAAGTGGTAGACTACGTGTTAATTTATAAGGTAGTTTCATTGGTAAAAACATGAACATTTCCCAGGTTTTTGCAAATTTGCCCCCCCCCCCCCCCTCTTTTTTTCCCCTGGACCCAAGACTAATAGAGGGTGACAAAATTATCAGCCATAATGGGTGTCTAATTGCACTGAATGGCAGGCTATTCTCTGGTAGTTGACAATGGTCTAAGTGTTGCTTCTGGCAACATTAGTTTTATCTCCATGTTGACAACTTTTCTAGACCAGAGATGAAGGATAACCACAATTGAATGTTCTTAGTCAGCTCCTGTGGTTCCTTGCCAGGCATTGATCTGTTTTGTATACACAACAAAATTGTTATTGTGCATGTGAAAAAAGTAAAGACTGGCTATATAGATTCTTCGGTCTGCATTAAAATGGGTTCCTGGTTATAAACTTTTTTTAGTGTGAGAAACTAGACGATAATTGGCTTTAAATGCCGGGACTGTTCCACATGGAGCCAAGTTACATAAAGTGAATGGATCTGCGAACAAATTAGAAAGGACCATGTTGACAATTCCTTTATATGGGGGGATAATGCAATCAATAAGCATGCATCACTGGTTCCTATTGACAGTGATATGGAGAGAGAGGGATGAATAAAGCTCTCGTTAGCTGCATGTTGAGGATTTTGTCTACCTGTCTTTTGGTCCTGAACACCTGTCGGGATAGAGATACTTAATGTACTGTTATGTCGTTTACCTGTGGGATTGGCCATTCCTTACTGAAGTGAAGTCAAACTTAAACAGATTCACAAAGATGTCACACTCTACTTCTAAGTACTCTCTGTGAAGTCGGCTGGAACATTTGAATATTTCTGTGATTGGAGTGAACGTGTGTCTTTCTTTTTTTCATTTCCCTCTATACCTTGGACTCATTGAGTGGGATTTGCTGGGTTATTGTAGTCGGACAGAGTCTCTGTAGGCCTCTGTACCTGACAGTTGGCTACTCTGTCCACACATTGAATCGCCGTCCCTGACGACTGGAGTGCATTGTGTACACCTATTCCACTGCTGAAGTCTGGGGCCAGAATCTCACTGAATTTCTCTCCCCAGTCACTGGCTGAAGGCTAGGGCCCAAATCTTACAGAATCTGACCAGCCTTTGCTATAGTCTGGGGACAGAATCTAACTACCCAGTCGCCGGCAGTCAGCCAGGATAAACAAAACTTTCAGTGTTGTTGTAAGGAGATAATTCGTGACTGATTATCCTCTGGTTGATTAGCCTGTAGGTTGGCCGGCTTTGTGAGAAGTTGTGTATATTTTAGTTAGGTCCTAAGGTACAGTGTCAGACTTTTGATAAGACTTTAGGACACCTACATTATGTATTGGTGACGCCCTGATCCCATTGTACCAGCTGATCAACGGATTAGGATTACTGTAAAAACAGCCGTACGCTGTCCACTGGCTGCCCGACCACGTCATTAAAGCCACACTCAGCGAGATGAAGGTCTCCTGAATGAAGACAACCAGTGATTCAGTGACTGTACCATTGGAATAGTATCTACTATTTGGTGAATACAGACCATGAGTTAATAACTGTTCTCTGTGAGTAGCAGCGACAATTTGGTGAATGAAGGTTACGGTCAGTAAGTGAATTTTTCATGGAGGAATATTGGTGACAATTTCTGGTCAGTAAGTGAGTGTTCCCTGGGAGAGACATGATTGAGGATACAGACACGGTCCGTCTGGTGGAGGTGGGGCAGGATGACTCTGCCTACGAGGCCCCCACCCAGGCTCCTCAGTTCTCGAAAATTGTGTTCCCCTTCCCAAAGTAAGTATACTGTCTCCCTATATGTCAAACTATGGTACATCTGTGAGGAAATGGACAGCACTCTCTTTCTAAATCTAAAGTAATTGTGTGAACTAGTGTCTTTTGATTGTTGAATATCTTTTGCCTTAATAGATGATTTTTTTTACGTTTTGTTGTGCTGAAACTTTTGGGCATAATGGTTGACTGTAATGATTGGTCACGGTTAATATTGTGGTTTGTTATGGACTAATGTAGTACCGTAGTCTGTGATGGATGTACGAGAATGTTGTAGAAGTCTTGATTGAATGTATTTAAGTTATTTGATGGAAACAGTGATCCTGGTTTCTGGATCTGTTTCATTTGCAAAACATTTTTTCTTCCTGCAGTCCGTGAATACATGTTTTTAATAGAGGAGAACCTCTACCTTAAGATTTTTTTTGGCACATTGACACGTAATTCCTTTCTTTAGGACCCAGCAAACTTGACATTTTATTTACATTGGTGCAAGATATTCCATCTTGTCATGTAAGAACAGTGTACCCTTTCATTTTGAATTTCTATCATATGTAAGAACAGTGTACCCTTTCATTTTGAATTTCTAATTATCTATTAAACAATATGACACCCCTTCAGTTTCATTTTCTATTGTGTAAAACCTAGGCATGTAAACATAGCAAACGAAGCCCATTAAGTCTACGGAGTCAAGAAGTTCATTGAAGGGGCAGAGACGGAGAGAGTGTCGAGTTTCTTGTCGTGGATTCTGTGTGTGTAAAGATTTCTGTTGATATGTTAGGAGAGACCTGGTGTAGGAAGTATCGAGTTTTAAACTCACCTATCACAGTTTGTCAACACGATTACCAAGCTATTGGCCTTCTTAAGAACAGAATAGACTGTTCAATACACATTTTGAGTCTGTTGAAAAAGACTCAATAAATTTGGACTTAACATACATACATTGGGTACAATCCCTATCTTCAATTTTAATAAGATTTTCTCTGACAAAGAAAGTGTTGCAGTGAATTAATACTCAGCTGTTTTCATTATAAATTTACAAGCTTTCAAGATGAATTAATGTTTAAAGTATCGATATAGAGACATTTTTCAAAGGGGTATTAATGAAATATTTCGTCACATTAAATATTGAGGCCTGGGTTGTAGATAAGTTGCAATTTTCTATAAAGAATGATATTGTTTATTCAGGGTATATCTAAACGTCTACCGTGGTCTCTATAGGAGTTCATGAGGCGTTGAATGAACAAGAATCCATATCACAAAAGAAACTTTTTAATAGAGTCTGAAAAAATGAGTCACACTGGCTTTCGCCTGCTGTTTTAATGGTAGTCATATATATAGCCATATATCATCATTTCAAAGAAAATGAAAAGTCATATCTTGTAGAATTATTAAAACTGATGGATTGGATTGGGATTTATTTTATATGGCAAAATTGTTAGCAATGAAATATTTGGGGAAAAATGCAAAAAATGTGGCATGGATTGCCTTGCCCCAGATCCTTTCAAAGTAAATGTTCAGTTGATTTTCATTTCATACTTAATAATGTAAATGTGTAATGTTGATTTAATTACTGAATTATAAAGATTTTGCCATTAAGAAATAAATACAAAATGAAGTCTTATTAATAATGGTACTGTTTTAAAAACTGATGAAAACAGGGCAATGAATTTAGAATTCACGGAGGGTTTTTTGTTTCCTGAATTTGTTGTGTTATTTGTCACTAGTCCTGTTACTGAAGCTAATCCTTGATAAATCTATTCCTGCAGTGAGACAAATTAATGTTTAATTTTGTAAACAAACGAGGCAGAAAGATCATCTTGACAGGAGAGGAATAGATCAACAATTTTTCTGGTCGTAGCTTCCGGGTGAAATCTGTGAAAAGTACAGGTTCTGATGCATTTGTAATGCGTATAATGTGGGCACAATGCATAGAAATGTGCAGTGGTACAGACCGTAACTCCTCCTTAATGACCGATCAGTTCACGACTCTGTCAGCCGAGGAAATCGTCAACCGACAATTCATTACTCTGTCATTGTAGTGGTATGATTGATTGATGTCCTATTGTTGTTTCTCTCCAGGTAAAAGTAATCTTTTTATCTCCATTTTGGATTTCAGAACTAATGTCATGTTGGAGATGCCTCCCGAAAACCAGCCATTAACTGGGCACCAGAGTCTCAACTCGATCTCCAGCAACAGCACAGCTCTGACTCAGCCACAGAGTGAGTCGGGTTCGAGTTTGTACGGGACTCAGTATCACGGAGCGGAGGCGTGGTGGAGTATGGGTGAGTTCCTTCAGCAGGGGCTCACTCACCAGAGTGTCGGATTATCCATCCACGGCAAAAACGACGACGACACATGGGACTTGAGTGACTCGATCGCTGATCTCTACATGGAGGTCTCGGAGAGAGAGGAACAGGAGCGGGACAAGTCTGTGGGCCAGCTACGCGAGTCAAAGACCGAGGTGGACAGGAAGTGGCTGGAGAAGGACACAAGTAATGGATTTGTGCGAGTGTTTCAGCCAGACTCGGAGGTGTCTAAAGTGTTCCCGTGTACTTTATCAACCTCAGCCCACAAACTCTGCCTACAGTGTGGGCGACCCCCCAACTCCATGCATATTCAGTTGAATGGGGACATCATTCGGAGGCTGGAACCATTTGACTGCCCGCTAGCCATTCAGAATGAGTACCTACAGAATGTGGGCTACAAGGATACCAAGAAGATTCAGCAGATGGGGCTGTGTCCCGACCTCTCCTGGCTTGTCAAGTTCTATGCAGGTAAGACGATGATTCAGTCTGTTAGGTTGACAGGTGCTCATAACATTAGATGATATCATCCTGGGTGTTTTAAGTCAAGACTTTTGGTTTTAAGTGGTTATGCAGGTTCCCAAACATACTAGAATCCTGTTATTCTGGGTTGCACTTCATTATCTTTCTTAAAATCAAACATTAGGAGAATGTTAATTTTACGGTAGAGCAAGTTGTTTACATTGGATTGATGTCTGTCAGGCTACATCAGTTCTGTCACTGAAATACACACTTCTATGAATAGGATTACTTTTTATTAGTGACACTTGTTTTTTAGTCTATGTTAATTTTCCTTAATACATATATTGTGGGACTTTATTAGCTTAGAGTGAAAATACAGGGCTTCATCTCACATCTGCAGATCAGTCCTGTCCTGTCACAATCACTTTGTGTTTATAACAGTAAGCTAGGGCTTCTCTGACAGACTACAGTAAATATATAGGGGTCCTCCATTAGTCTCTATATGAGTAAAGACTTCTTTAACAGACAACAGTAAATAGTGGTCCTCCATTAGCCAGTCAAATCTCGGTCCGATCTCTGACTTAAAAGCTACATTTATGAGCATCAGCGGGACAAATATTAGAGTCCAGATAACGTGGGGGTGGCCACTTTGTGCGCTGGTTGATGGGCTTTAGAAGAGAGGAAGCGTCCTGTTAGATATAGGGGTGTTCCAGTGAAGACCTGGCACCAGTCATATCTAGATCGGCCTGGATCAGCTACACACCATTCCAGGGTCGTCAGACAGATGAAACATCTCATAAAAAACCTCCTAAACACCACCATTTAGGTGTTTATCCTGATTGGGAAGAAAATAGAACATAAATAAAATGGACCCTCGTAAATAGGGTCTGTTTATCTCTTGTTTGTAAACTATTTCAGTAGTTTTGGCAGCACTGAAAATAAATAGGTATTTAGAGATAGAGAAGACTTCCAGAAATTTAGAATGATTCTAAAGAAATATTTTGTATTCCCTGTGTATTTTAGGATTGGGGTGGGGGAGGGGGGGTTGGGGGTTAGAGGACCATAAATTTTGTCCAATGTCCTTGACAATAAAGCAAACAACTCATTGGCTTAAAATGAGATTGGATACCAAAAAGAAAGAAATTAATGAATTTATTGATATTTAAAAAAATATATGATTAAAATATCGTTTTCACTAATGCTTAAGATTAAAGGAGCATCGTCACGATGTTAATCAAGATTTATTTTTCTATTTTTAATGTTAACAATGCTTCAGTAAGGCATCTCTAATGGTTAACGAAAATTTGATTTCATTCGCCGAGTTATAAGCGAGATACAGCTAGAGCTCACAATTCTTTGTTATGTAAACAAGGCCCAAGCTATACTTTTGTTGACATTTTGAAAATTCCAGTACCTGCAGTACCTATAATAAATATGACAAATGCTAGGAACTGTATATTTGTGTTCAAAATGAATAAGCAGATAGAAAAATCAGCTTGAAAAAGAACTTTTACCGGTAAATTGAACCAATGTAAATAAAAACGGGGCCCGCGCCTTGTTTACATAACAAAGAATTGTAAGCTCTGTATTTTGCTTATAACTCTACGACTGACACTAAAATTTTGGTTGATCATTAGAACTGCCTAACTAAAGCATTGTAAACAATATAAATAGAAAAATAAAATTTGACCAAAATTGTGACCATGCCCCTTAAAGATATATTTGTTAGTTTGTTATTGTCATTTTTCATTATGGGATGTACGTTTTTTCAGGGGCAATTGTGAACTACTTATGATATATACCTTAATCACGCCCCAGTTCTTTTGTAATGAAGATTTTTTTTATGAGTAACACAGTGACATTACAAATAAGTGAACATAAACTCTGAATGATTGGACAATTTATTAGAATGTGCAAAATTCATATTAACCAAACTTGTTCCAATCCATCTTAATTATATCTCAGTCTATTAAGTATTTGTTGTAATTTGATATGAACACCGATTTATCATGGGGAACTTAATGCACGGGTCAAATCTGTACATATATAGGAATTGTACGTGAACTACATTTCATTGAATTTCTCATGACACTTCAACATTCTTTATGAAACAAGATATTTTTCTCAACAATAAAATATGAGGTGTTGTGAAAACGTGTCTCTTTGCTTTACAACGAAGAAGAAATAATGAAGGAGCTATTTTAGAAATTTTAACTTTTTATAGTTGCATTAGAATTAAATGTTATCATAAAAATCAGTTGAGCAGAATAATTGATGTGGATGTATTGAACTTTAAAAGGATTGATATTATCACAGGAGGATTACTCCAGAAATAACCTTAAAAAAGAGAAAATCACCCCTTGCCTAGCAATTTATAACAAACCAAATTGAGGGAAACCCCTAAACTAGTAATGTGTAATAATTAAAAAACAGATAGAGGGTCTGAACGATACCCCTAGCCTAGTAATGTGTAATATAATGGAATAACCTAGTATCCATCAATCCATTTTATTACACATTACTAGGCTAATGATAAAACAGATTGCGGGATACCCCTAGCCTAGTAATGTGTAATAAAATAAATAGATTGAGGGATACCCTGAGCCTAGTGATGATAAAACAGATTGCGGGATACCCCTAGCCTAGAAATGTTAAATAAAATAGATTGAGGGATACCCTGAGCCTTGTAATAATAACACAGATTGCTGGATACCCCTAGCCTAGTAATGTGTAATAAAATGATTGAGGGATACCCTGAGCTTAGTTTAAAACGAATACTGTGTACAAAGTTATTTTCGCCCCATGTAATTTTTGCCCTTCTACACTTGCAAACATTTTCGCCCCGTCTTGAATTCGCCCAGACACAGTTGTGTTTGAAGAGAGATAAATTGAGACATTGGAATTCACCAGTCTAAAATTCGCCCGCTGACAACGAGGGCTGAAGGGGCGAAAATAAAATGGGGCGAATGTTTCCCTGAATACAGTAGTCCTCACTAATACATTATTAATGTCCTCCCTAGTACAGGATTAAGTATCTGTTGATATCAGTTGATTCAGAAGCACTTTTTAAGTTATATCATTAGATAATTACAGTCTTCCAAGCGATATGACACAGGGCCCTGGCTAACTGTTAATTGCTGTACACCAGTATATGTACTGTGTAATGTTGTACCCTAGCTGTCACAATAAAGTTGTTATCAGATAACGGGTCAGCATTGACAATAATGTAGGTAATGTTAGGTAAATGTGGGGTTAAGCCCTTTAATTATCTGTGATTATCTCGGGGCTGGAATGATATTGTCAGCAGCTGTAGGCTATGTTTGATTTAATTTGGTACGTGTATACTGTAAATGTATGTGTCGTCAATAAAATAGCCACTGATTTTATCTATGAAAGAATCACTTTCATTCCATTCTTTTTAATAATATCATTATTGTAATTTGATATGTAATTAATTGTACGTTTGCTTTAGATCTGGTTAAAATGGCACTATTGCTTCAATGAGTCGGGTAATTTGTACTTGTGTTTAAAGTTTAATGAACAGTTACAAGCTACACGTACAGTTTATTTGTATTCTCAACTGGTCATAAACTTCATTTTATCATGACTTTATCAAACTTTGTGAATATTTCAACTGATATCGTACTTCTTTCAAAGAAAATAATATTACATTATTTTCCCAAAATTTTATAGTAGGAGCATAAATCATACAACATTTCATCTGAAATAAATCAAACTACGCTCATATCATAACATCCAGTGACAGAATTAATTAAATGCAATACGCATATATATGTAAACCTACGTACAAATGTGGGAAATAAGTTCACCCCATGGGATTGAAATTTTATGAATTATTCCGTCTCTCAAACCACAAAGTGCACCGACTGTGTTCTGGGGAGGGTGAACTAGTTTATTTACCTGAGGAGTACGTGTGCTGTCGTATGTTCTTAATTGTTAATAAACGTTACTTGTACATTGTTCTACAGAGCTTGCATTCAATGTTTAATTTCATTAATAATGGTAATTACCAATAATTGTATGAACAATCTATTTATCACGCTTGTCTTGACACAAAGCATCCATTCAGTAATATTTACAAAAAACATGGCAGAAAAAACGATGTACTATGCATCTTTATGGAAAATGCCAAGCTGTTGTTTTCTGTTAATTTGTTTTGATGGTAAGGATGGAAAAATTCTAGACCACAATTTATGAAACATAAAAGTTGATATTTTTCTGTGCTGGTTTTTCAACTGAATTCATTGTTGACAACACTAGTCTGTCAGTTTTAATGTCAATAAATGTTATCCTAAACTTATTCAATATTTGACATAATATCATATTTATTTTTAATTATCTGTATAGACAGGTCTTAATCTACAATCAGACTAAACCAGTGTTCATTGTATTAATTGTCAGACTTATAACTGTGCAGCTTTTTTATGACTTTTCAACTGATTCAATATCTCTTTTAATATATTTTTCAATTTTTAATAAACTTTATTTTTCCAAATTTTAATGACCTTTTATTAACCCAGCTTTAAATATCAGTCTTATGATTGACCAAATTTTAATTACTTTTTGTTAGCCCAAATTTAGATATCAATTACCTTTTAATTTGCCCTTTACTCCTTATGATTTGTTTAAATATTTCCAGGCAAGCCGATGTCAGATGGTACGTACTCCCGAAACCAGCTGACGACGTACGCCTATGTACGTAAGGGGAAGCTACTCCACCAGTGGGTCAGACGACTGTGTGTGGTGTCCGGGACACGCCTACTTATATACAGAGGTCAGGGTCCCTGCTGGACTTGTCTGTCATGGGAGGGGGGAGGGGTTATCTACAACAATATGTCATGTCTATATATAGCATTATGGCATCTGTAGCATTACCAGAATGAGTTAATGTGAGCTAGAATGTCCATGTCTTTAATATTAAGGTGTCTTCTAAAGGAAGTTATAACAAGTGCATGGAGAAGATTTAGTATTATTGATGAATTTAGGATGGTCACCTGAGCAAAGAATTAGTACATGAATGATAGTTAAGAGATTTGAAAATATCTAAAAAGCAAATTATATCTATAAAACATTTATCTACAATGTATATGTTCAATTAGAAAGTGAGAATATCTAGGAACGCCTAGCATGATACTGTAGTAGACAACGTGATAGTAGGAGGAGGGAGAGTAGAGAATTAAAACGTGGATCCACAATAAGGAGAGCGGAGAATTAATACGTGGATCCACAATAAGGAGAGTAGAGAATTAAAACGTGGATCCACAATAAGGAGAGCGGAGAATTTATAAGTGGATCCACAATAAGGAGAGCAGAGAATTAATACGTGGATCCACAATAAGGAGAGTGGAGAATTAATACGTGGATCCACAATAAGGAGAGTAGAGAATTAATACGTGGATCCTTAATAAGGAGAGTGGAGAATTAATACGTGGATCCACAATAAGGAGAGTAGAGAATTAATACGTGGATCCTTAATAAGGAGAGTAGAGAATTAATACGTGGATCCACAATAAGGAGAGTGGAGAATTAATACGTGGATCCACAATAAGGAGAGTAGAGAATTAATACGTGGATCCTTAATAAGGAGAGTAGAGAATTAATACGTGGATCCACAATAAGGAGAGCAGAGAATTAATATGTGGATCCACAATAAGGAAAGCAGAGAATTAATATGTGGATCCACAATAAGGAGAGCAGATAATTAATACGTGGATCCACAATAAGGAGAGTAGAGAATTAATACGTGGATCCACAATAAGGAGAGTAGAGAATTAATACGTGGATCCACAATAAGGAGAGCGGAGAATTAATACGTGGATCCACAATAAGGAGAGTAGAGAATTAATACGTGGATCCACAATAAGGAGAGTAGATAATTAATACGTGGATCCACAATAAGGAGAGTAGAGAATTAAAACGTGGATCCACAATAAGGAGAGCGGAGAATTAATACGTGGATCCACAATAAGGAGAGTAGAGAATTAATACGTGGATCCAC
Organism: Magallana nippona; assembly: GCA_033439105.1. Classification (NCBI taxonomy): domain Eukaryota; kingdom Metazoa; phylum Mollusca; class Bivalvia; order Ostreida; family Ostreidae; genus Magallana; species Magallana nippona. The sequence continues at coordinate 53,468,121 of CM065922.1, forward strand.
AATAAGGAGAGTGGAGAATTAATACGTGGATCCACAATAAGGAGAGTGGAGAATTAATACGTGGATCCACAATAAGGAGAGTAGAGAATTAATACGTGGATCCTCAATAAGGAGAGTAGATAATTAATACGTGGATCCACAATAAGGAGAGTAGAGAATTAATACGTGGATCCACAATAAGGAGAGCAGAGAATTAATATGTGGATCCACAATAAGGAGAGCAGAGAATTAATATGTGGATCCACAATAAGGAGAGCAGATAATTAATACTTGGATCCACAATAAGGAGAGCAGAGAATTAATACGTGGATCCACAATAAGGAGAGCAGATAATTAATATGTGGATCCACAATAAGGAGAGCAGAGAATTAATACGTGGATCCACAATTAAAGCTGATTTTGTTTATAGAGAGAAATTTAATTTACTGTTAATGATAAAAAAATCTAGTCAAAGACAAAACACTTCATAGAATGTTGAAGATATTAATATTTTCAAGTCAAATTCATTGTAAAAAAAACTCCACAAAGATAGATGTAATTATAAATAAGTGTTTTAACCTCTGAACTCAAAATAGCTATAAGAAAATTTGGGAGATAAATTTCTGAGCCTAAGAAGTTTTCCTTTACTGTAGAGTACTGTGTGATTTCGGGGGCATTTGTTCCGTACAATTGATGTTATAGCTACTTAATAAGCTTTTTTATGCATTACGCCTGACTTGATTTCTTTGTTCTGCAGACAAAAGTAAGAGCAGCAAGCCGACGGTGGTCCAACTGGCAAAGGGCGAGGTGGAAGAGGTTACGGTCAAAGGTCACGACCGGTGTCTGAAAGTCACCTCCACCCAGCAGGGCGACCGCTCGGTCTACCTGTCCTTTGACAGTGACACAGACTACTCCAAATGGCTCCGCAAAACCAAAAAGGTCAGAGCTTAAACTCAATTAACACTTTCTACTATCATTAGCACAGTTACATACTTTTATCAGTGTGTATATATACCATATTGCAGTGGATTTCTTTTAAACTGATAGTACATTTGTTAGAAGAAAATTATCAGATTTAATGCCATTACATTCAAATTAACCATTTTCTGTTTTTAGTTGTTTGAATGTTGTTTTTATTTTTGTTCAGCTCGCAGGTTGTAGGTTGTTTGATGGACAAGTGGTTCAATGTGATTATTATTTTGTTATACCTTTAATCTGTAGGCTACAGCCAAGCTCCCCTCTAAGGCAGATCTGTCTAACTGTCACCTGGAGTTCTTGCCGGAGACAGTGTTCATCAACGAGGACCTGAAGTGTTTGAACCTGCGACACAATGCCCTCAAGGAGCGTCCTATTGAGGAGGACATCTACACCATTGGCTGGCTTGACGACCTTCCAAAGTAACTCACTTACACCAGTCTCTGGTCCAATACACACTAGAACATCAGAGTACTGTAAATTCTTTATTTTTACGCAAGTACTTATTTCCAGGATTCCACCATTTTGTATCAAATTGCGATAATATAAAATCACAAGTACCATATTTTTATCCTTCTTTCATTCAGTTTACATCTCTCCAAAAAATAAAGGCGAGATTTTAAAATCTGCGAGATATGCTTCTCGCAATTTAATGGGGTTATTAATACCTCTCGTTTAATTAGGAATGTACAGTATTTTTTATCAGTAGACACATGTACAACTCTAATACTGTATGTACCATAGAATACCCAACCACCTCACACTATTCTGTATCATACAAACTCTTCAGTTACTTCAAATAAATCATTTACTATAATCAACTTTCCATTTACTCTAAATACTGTATATACCTGTACAAATATGTGTATTGAAAAGGATTGGAGCAAATATTTCAAACATTTGGGGAAGGTGTAATTTCATGGAATCTAAATATTTTTAGATGTTTGCTTCATAATTTTTTAAGTAAGGACATGTCTAAATATTCCACACAAATGCCTCTGTTGTTTTTGGTTTCTTTTCTGACATTTTCATTGTCTGCTGTAGATTCCACAGTCTGTGCAGCCTGAATCTGGCAGACAATAACCTCACTAACTTCCCAGCTGCCATCTGCCAGATGAAAACACTGACAGAACTCAATATAGCCTCCAACAAAATCAAGGAGATCCCCGCCGAAATAGTCCACATGTCCAGGTATGATAGACTCAATGAAATAGTCCTCATGTCCAGGTATGGTAAACTCAATGAAATAGTCCTCATGTCCAGGTATGGTAGACTCAATGAAATAGTCCACATGTCCAGGTATGGTAGACTCAATGAAATAGTCCTCATGTCCAGGTATGGAAGACTCAATGAAATAGTCCACATGTCCAGGTATGATAGACTCAATGAAATAGTCCACACGTCCAGGTATGGTAGACTCAATGAAATAGTCCACACGTCCAGGTATGGTAGACTCAATGAAATAGTCCACACGTCCAGGTATGGTAGACTCAATGAAATAGTCCACACGTCTAGGTATGGTAGACTCAATGAAATAGTCCTCATGTCCAGGTATGGTAGATTCAATGAAATAGTCCACATGTCCAGGTATGATAGACTCAATGAAATAGTCCACATGTCCAGGTATGGTAGACTCAATGAAATAGTCCACATGTCCAGGTATGATAGACTCAATGAAATAGTCCTCATGTCCAGGTATGGTAAACTCAATGAAATAGTCCTCATGTCCAGGTATGGTAGACTCAATGAAATAGTCCACATGTCCAGGTATGGTAGACTCAATGAAATAGTCCTCATGTCCAGGTATGGAAGACTCAATGAAATAGTCCACATGTCCAGGTATGATAGACTCAATGAAAAAGTCCACACGTCCAGGTATGGTAGACTCAATGAAATAGTCCACACGTCCAGGTATGGTAGACTCAATGAAATAGTCCACACGTCCAGGTATGGTAGACTCAATGAAATAGTCCACACGTCTAGGTATGGTAGACTCAATGAAATAGTCCTCATGTCCAGGTATGGTAGATTCAATGAAATAGTCCACATGTCCAGACTGGAGCATGATCATGCTGAGAGTCACCATGGTCCACTTGTTTCTTATATTCCCTTGATACAACTAACATTCATAAGTGACATTGCAATATTTGGTTAAATTGACTATGTACTTAGTCTAGTATATTTTCTGTATGACATAAAAAAGGGTTGTACCTGAAATCTATACACCGTTTCATCAATGTTCGTTGAATACCAATTTTCGTGGATTTCATTGTTAAGTTGATCCACAAAGTTGAATGTTCATTGAAATGCAAATTCTACTATTATTTTGTATTGATAGGGTCAAAGACCATGAATTTACATACCCTTGAAACTGATTTTCATTGAATCCACCAAAATTGATACCCACGAATATTAATGAAACCACAGTATATGCCTTATTTTACATGTTTTACATGTTTATCTTAAGTTGCATCTGATATATAATCTTGTATGTAATTAATTGGGTTTTTTTCAGCCTGCAGATGTTACACATCCACAACAACCACCTGAACTCACTGCCCACAGAAATGAGTGAGATGAGCTCGCTCAAGATCCTGGTACTTGCCTTCAACCACTTTACTACAATCCCAGAGGTCCTCCTCCAGTCCCAGAATTCCAAATCTAATTTGGACAGCATTATCATGGCAGGGAACAGGGTGGAGAAATTACCACACGAGGTGTTGTGTAGGATGCAGCACATCAAGAAGATTGACCTCAGAATGAACAGTCTGTCCCTACTGCCGAGCGAGACAGCCAAGTTCCACTTCCTGGAGCTAGTGACCCACTTAGACGTAAGGGACAACCAGATTAAGGACCTGGACGTCCGGTCTCTGAAGTCTCTAGAGTACCTGAACTGTGAGAGAAACAGCATGCAGAGTCTGCAGGTCAACGGCTCCTCCCTCAAAAACCTGTACGCCACCGATAATGGTAAGGCACATATAGACGATTAGTCGGGTGTTCTGCTTCAGAGAAAAAAATATTGTCTTATCCGAAAAATACGGTACTACTGGGTACTAACGTTTAGCTGTTCACAATTTTATATTCTCATGATTTGATACAAAACGATGGAACCACAGAAGTCAAGTAAAATAATGAATCTATGTTAGCAGACTATCCAAATTCTACACGTTATCATTAGAAATCAAGTATGATGTTTCTTTTATCTTTTCTTTACAGTGTTGGAAACATTTTCAGTCAATCCCAAACCTGAGTGGCTTGTCAATCTGGACATATCAAGGTAAGAGAGTTATGTATCATGGTTTGTTGTGTTTATGATGAGATTATTGAAATTTGATATATAATGAGACTTTTGACTTTGAATCTGTTTGTGTAAACATTGATGTTACTTTGACAGGAACAAGCTGCCGTGTCTCCCTTCTTGGGCCTCCGAGTGCTTCTTTATGGTCAAACTCGATGCTAGTCATAATGTGATTACAGATCTCCCTCCAAGGTTAGTCGAAGTTGTCCCCCTTAAAGTGTGATTTTTTTTTTTTATTGTTCCACAAAAGAGTTTCTGCTTTTTAAGTTTGGTATTAAAATCTTTGTATTATCAACCTTAATGATTAAAAGTTTTTTTTTAAGAAAATAAAGAATTTTGGAAATTTTATTTTGATAATCAAAGAATTGTTAATTTATATACATTGCTGATGTTTTTTACTAGAGAATTAGTTGCTGTATAGTATATTTGTTTATTATTTAAGTTTTGGTTTAATGGGACAGGAGAATTAGTTACTGTATTTGTGTATGTGTGTATTTCAGGTTGTTCTGTGATGCCCGTAAGCTGAAGGTGCTGAACCTAAGTCATAATAAGATCTCTGAGGTCCCCTCTGACCTCCAGAACTGTGTGCTGGAGGACCTCCACTTGGAGCACAACTGTCTGACTCTGTTACCTGGCCACCTCATGCTGCAGGCCAGCAAGTGAGTCGGTCATTCAAATCCACTTAAGAAAGAAAACTTTGTTTTACATGCAAACATTGATACGAAAATTAAGGAACATAAAAACTCTAATTCATTTTGAAATTGAACTTTTAATAGAATGGGAAAAAGCAAAAAAGAAAATCAAAATAAGCTCAAGGAGAAAAAAGAAAAAAGAACATCAAAATAAGCTCAAAAGGAAAAAGCAAAAATTTTTAAAGAACTTCAAAATAAGCTCAAACACATAAATCATTAGGCCAAGATCAAAAGTTCCAAGTGAGTCTGTGAATTAAAACCCTGTAGAAAAATGAAAACTTAACAACATTTAACCACCAGGCCCAAAATTAAGGACTTACAAATCTAAATCCCTTTAAACTCATCTTTATGGTGGGGATTTAGACAAATCAAAACCAACTTAAAACTGAAATCTTTACAACATGCAAAATTCAATCCCAAAATTAAAAACCCAAACAATGGAAGTCACCAATGTGAAATCAACTCTGAAGATAGAAATTTGAACAAATCAAGGTCAATAGTAACAACAGCTCAAACACAAGAATTCCACAGATCAAACCAGTTCAAACTTAGAGCTTTAGATATGACCCCTCTAGTCATACTCTGGTAGTCTTCATGAGTTTCTTTCTGTTGTAGGTTGAAGTATTTGAACCTAACAGGAAATGACCTCCAGTCTGTTCCACAATTCAGTTTTACCCACAGTTCCCGGCTGCATGAGCTGTACCTCTCTGACAACAGATTGGAGGATGACTCTATCCCCTTCCTGTGTACCTTCACCAAACTCAGAATTCTACACATTGCTCACAACAGAATCACAGAAATCAAAAACAGGTCAGATACATTATATTGTTTATATTTGATGCAGTCAATGCCAATTTATTTTGGCAATGTTTTTCTACTACTGACCACTTGTTCATCTTTACTGATATTTGTTTGAAAAATTTTCATTTGTACTTTGGTCATTAAAATAAAATCTGCTTTTTTTGCACAGCTAAAATACTCAGAGAAACTCACTTTTTAACAGTAGTTTGATGCAGTTAATTTAAGCTTAATGATCTATCTAGTATATAATATACTAAAATCTTTATCTTTTCTTTACCAGAGACATAGTGAAGCTGGAGTACTTGCAGGAGATAAACCTATCAGGGAATGACCTTCGAACTCTGCCCTCTAACCTTGGGAAACACCCCAAGCTCCAGATCATCAGGGCCAACGGTAACCACCTGAAGGAACTCCCTGACTTCAAACGGGCCAACAATCTCAAGGTGGGTACCACAGCAACATCAGAACAATAGCTGGTTACTGTATACAGGGAAATATTTGCCCCCATTTTATTTTCGCCCCTTTCGCCCTCGTTGTCAATGGGTGAATTTAAGACTTGGTGAATTCTAATGTCTTTACTTATCTCTCTGTAAACACAACTTTGTCTGGGTGAATTCAAGATGAGGCGAAACCGTTTGGAAGTCAAGATAGGTGAAAATAATATAAAATAACCCTGTATACAGTAACAATCATAGTACCAGTACTGTCTAACATAAAAATTGATACTGGAGGTCAAGGTGGGTACCCGAGCACCATCAGAGTAATAAACAGGGTCGTACAAAGATTGACTCCATGATGACTAACTCTGGACACACTTGGTGTGGCTGGTGGTGTGAATGTTATATTGTATCACCTCTGACAGGTGTTTGTTGTTCTTTGACAGGTGCTTGAGGTTGGATCCAATCGTTTGTCTGATGTGTCGGTCACCAGTCTAATGGGGTCACAGGTCAAGCTGCTGGATATCTCAGGAAATCCAGACATCATGGTCAAAAGTAGTGAGCTGAGGGGGCTCAGGTAATTATATCGCTACCACAGGCCCTCTGTGTGCAGAAACAGTAGTATACACATACAAATTTGGAAATAACCTCTGATCTCTAATATATTTTTCATCACACACAAATGCAAAAACATTTTGGGAAAGAAAAAATGGACTATTTATTCATAGATTTTAATCAATGTAGATGATTTCTTCACCTTGTTGTGAATAAAATATGTAGTGTAAAACTTGGTATACACTATTGTTTGGAGCAGTGGTCTGGTTAATTTATTGAGGAGTGTTTGTGGGTTATTGTTCTGTGTCTACAGTGTGTTCTGTTGTTGTTCAGCTCTGTCAAGAAGATCTGTACGGTGGACATGAGGGGACAGAATCGGTCACTCTTGGATCTCAGACAGGCGCCGTTTGAGAGCGGGGGATGCCCCTGGCAGACAGGCCTGTCCCTGACCTCGGGGATGAGAAACAAGTAGGTCATGCCATCCTAGAAACACTCTGCTAGGGTTTAGTAGTGCTCAAATGGCAGAAAACATCTATTGCACAGCATTTGACAAGCTGAAGTAAAATTTGATATTAATACTATTCATGAGAGTAGAATTTGTACAATAAACAGGGTGATTACAGGATAAATATTAAACTTTTCTCTGCTTATTGTTTCCATTGTAAGTGTGTATGTTTTTTTATCTGTACTTTAGTTTTACCTAATTGTGATATTTTTGGGTTTTTTCCTTAGACTTGGTGTTTCCATCCTGAACAAACCCCAGTTCACTAATGAAGTGGAGGGTCTGTTTGGAGTGTTTGATGGAGGTCGTAATGATGAGGTCATCAAGATCATTGATGATGTCATCAGTGACACAGTGCTGGAGGAGGCCAGACAGGGCTCAGCCAATCAGAACAGTCTGAAGTATGCCATGCTGTCCATTCACAGGTAAGAATAGTTTTCACTTGAGTTGATTTAATCACATATTCAGACATGTGTATATTTTTTGCTTGCTCTACTGTTTAAATTAAGTGTTCATCTGTAATTTTGATTATATTCCTGGTAAAAGTTCCCAAATACAGTAAATTTTCTGCCAACTACACCTGTGTCCACTGGAAGTTTTCTTTCACTCTGCAGTTGAAACATAAAACCAAAAGAATCTTGGGCACCACAACATTGTGTCAAATGTTCCCAATTTTTAAAATTTTATTGCTCTTTCAAAGAGAAGAATAACTCAATTTCATATTTTTTCTTTTTTTTCTCAATACTTTTACATTCAAGAGAAAAAAGTGAAATGAGTGTTCCCCTTTCCTTATCTTGAATTTGTTTTGGCCCTGAACCAGTAGATGATCAGTTTTATCAGGGTTGTTGTAGCAAACTGCAGTCCATTTTTCCAGTAAGAATTGTGTGGCTCTCAGTACTTTGAGCACTTTGATCTGTTTTTGTAGCAAGCTTCAGGCCACCGGTCAGAAGGTAGGAGCGGCAGCAGCTGTGTGTCACCTGAAGAAGGAGGACAACCACTACAGCCTCAGTATGGCTAATGTGGGGGACGTTGAGGTGGTGGTTTGTCGCCGCGGTGAGGTGGTGCCTATCTCCAGGAGGTTCCTTGTCCAGAGTGACCACCAGGAGTGCAACCGCATCTGCAAGTCCGACGGTATTATCACCGAGGTAGATTTCCAAACTATTAGTTTTTAAGTTGGGTGTCCCAAAAAACTAAGATGCTGGTGTATGGATTTATTTTACATTGTTGTTACAACATATAGAAAGGGAAATAACTCAATAACTCTAAAAAAAAAAAGGAGAAATTGAATTGCATTGTTCTAGTTTTTTTTAAACTTGCAATAGAATAAAATTAATAAAGCTTTATACATGTATTCTTTAAATTTTCTGCCTCAGAAACAAAAGCTTATTTTTAGGACCTTTAGAACATTTTGAATACATGTACAATACTGATAACAAATGAATAAAGAATGGGGTTGTAATTTCAGGATGGTCGAGTGAATGGGGTGACCTACCAGACCCGTCTCCTAGGGAGCAGCTTCCTGTACCCCCATGTGATTCCTGACCCCCACCTAGTCCAGTTGACTCTTCACCATGATGACCAGTTCATCATCATAGCTAATCACGGCCTCTGGAAATACATCACCTACGAGGACGCAGTCAGTCAAATAAAGAACATTCCTGATCCAGTCATCGCTGCCAAACGCTTACAGGACCTTGCACAGGGATACGGATCAAAGGAAAGCATCGGAATTCTCGTGATCAGACTCTTGCTCTCTGAGAAAGAGAGAAACAAAATGAAGACAATATTACAAAAGCAGTTTCAGGCTGAGCAAGAATTGCTGGCAGTTCTGAAAGAGAGGGATGTGGTTCGAGAAGAAGAAAAGAGAAAAAAGAAGGAGGAAATTGCACAAGAAGATGAGAGTGTTCCTATGGACATTCTAAAACTGAGGAAACACGCTAAGAAGAGATTGCAGGCATTCAATGTGTTCCATGAAGAGGGTGGTGATTACGTGAGTCTGGCATTGAGTGCCGCTAGATCCGGGGAGAACTGGGAAGAGGTTCTACAGAAGCGTCTGGCAGAAGAAGTGAAAAACAAGGAGCTCAGACATCTGTTTGATGACCCAAGCAAAGAGACAGATGCCATGAACGCAGCATTTGAGATGGGCTACAATGGAGTGGAACCAAACTGGAACACAGATGATAAAAACGCTAAGAAATACAAAAAGAGGTTTCATGCACCTGATCCCAATGTGAACATTATCAGTCCACTGAACTATCAGCCCAATGCATTGATCAATGCCAGTCCTTCCCTGGAGTCGGTAGAATTTACAAAGGATTACGCTGGTTCTTCCAACGTGGACAGGGATGCTGTGCTGTTTCATCAAATGCAGATAGCACGCTCCAAAAGTAAGAGCACAGACAGCATGGATTCCATACAGTCTGTCCCAAACAGCTCCTTCTACAAAGATGTTCCCGTGGCAACCAAGAGTTCCTCCCACAGCATCGAGGTCTTAATTCACAAGCCTCACCATGGTTCTTGGGAGGAGCGTCTGGGAGGGTCACAGCCAAGTTATCTACCAACCCACCAACGCAATCTGTCCCTCCAAGACTTTGACTGGGATGTGCCCCACTCGTGTCCTAACACCAAATCCGTAGAAACAGACCACGTGACCATTCAAACACTGGACAGGAAGATGGATGCTTCAATGAACAATTTATTCGAGACTGACGATCAAACTAAGAGTGATTCCCAGGAACGTCTGCTACCTTCTTATGAGGGTGAGGATGAGAAAGAGGCTTCAGAAGTGTTTGTGGATGATACCATTGTAAGTGGGTATAAAACGGCTCCGACACTCAAAGACAAAAAACAGAAAGCTCCCCCACCCCCTCCCCTACCCCCTCGTGTGTCCCTAGAGGATCTATACGCCAAACCACAGAAGAAGGAACGGAGGGCTCCACCCCCACCCCCTTCCCATGACTTATACCAAAGGGAGAGAACCCAAAGCAAGGAAGATGAGGACAGAGTTACGATACAAACTGTGAAACCATTGGTTCCACCCAGAACCTATCTGTCCAAGTCAGAGCCAGTCGACAGTGCTCAGTTTGGGAGGAAGCCGACGGATTCCCTCCTAGCTCTACAAAGAGGGAACGTGTTGAACATCCGTGCCAAGTTTGAAAGTGACAATGGTTCAACCTCGAACACATCTGAAAACAATGTGGACTATATACTGTCTCCAGAAGTGGTGGACACTCAGGCGAACGAGAATAAAGGCTACCTGAAGCACGAGCCGGATGTGAATTCCAACTCTCTCACTAGCCTACAGAACTTTTACTTTGCTCTACAGAATGGGACAAGCTCCAATGGTTACCATGACAAGTCAGGTGGTCCCTTTAACACGCCCTCCATGGAGTCCCTCTTACACAAGTCACTGAGTCAGCAAAGTGTCATTGAGACCTACTTATAGCTCTAAAGAAAGAAAGGAGGCTGAACAAACTGCAATTTTAAGATGTTGCGTTGATAAAAACATCTTACTTTTATACTTTAAAAAAAAAAAAATTATTTTAAACCATTTCATATGTGCAATATGTGTTTTATGTGAAAAAAGTCATTTATTAAAACACTATAAGAATTCAAATTTTTATTTTTGTTTGTACATAATGTGCAAAGGGAGTCAACTTCTCATTATTGTTTTTACAATGCGTGTATCGGGTGATCACATAAGAGATATCATGGATACTTCAGAATGTTGTGTGGGCTAATTATTTTTTTCAAAAGTAAAGACACAACTTATTCTAAGTAAGCTGTTTTTGGCTTCTGTAAATTTTTTTCAACGGCCTTCTGAAATATCCCAAGCCTGATGTCAAAACAACATACTGGACCTTTTATAGTCCTATTCATGTCTATCCGCCAGAAGTAATGTCTTTTAAATGTGTTGAACTGTTACGCATTGTTTTATGTGTTAATTTGGCTCGCTACGGTTTTAAACCAATTGTTTTCCTTCTTAATTTAACCATTGATTCCAAAAATAGGTATACATGTTTACAATAACAGCTGTCAAAATGATTATAAAACCCGACTCTTCCTCACAATATTATGAAAACTCGCAAATGAAACACATAAAGGGTGTGTAAAATAGTAACAGAACGCTAGAATGAAAACCAAAAACTTCGGAAAAGACATGATTAGGCCAACAGGGAACATCGAATCCGTGAAGTCTTTGAAAAATTCCCCGAGAAAACCAAATCCCGCGGAGGACAGTCCTACGGAAACCCAAAGTTCCAATGTGTTGCGGTACGTGAGGCGCCCGCGCCCTAACTCGGCGTCCACCCAGCCCCGCTCCGGTCTGGAGTACAGTTACAACGTCCACCAGGGGGCGCTGGGCCGGAGGTTTTCGTTGATCCCGTCGTTTCCGGATACGGAGTGGGAGCTACAGTCTTGCCTACAGTGCGCCGAACAGACAGAAACGGCCGACCAGAAGCATGACGGGATGAGCGGGGAGCATCTGCGGCCATTGCTGTCCCTGTGGAAGTTTGCGGGGGAGCCGCCCAAAAACAAGATGGAGAAGGGGTCTGTCAGACACAGCATCCAGAGGCATTGTGGTTGTGTAGTGCGGACCTCACGGAAAACCGATCTCATTTAGAGCGTCATTGTTGGGAACGTCATTGACGGTGTATTGTGAAACTCATGGATAACCAGCTTCATTTGGACGTCATTGTTTGTGTGTATTGTGGACCTCACGGAAACCGATCTCATTTAGAGTGTCTGATTGTTTAAAACGTCATTTTAGGTGTATAGTGCGGACCTCATGGAAATCTGGTATTAATTAGAGCGTCGTCGTTTTTGTGGACCTTACGAGAAACTGATTTCATTTAGAGTATTTCAAGGTTGTGTAGTGCGGACCTCAACGAACAGCTGATGAAAACCGTTCCCAATTATAGTGTACCAAACCGATCTATTTTAACGCTATCCGATCTCCAGTGAAGTTCGGTAACTCTTGAATATCTGGAAATGTTTAGTCTTTCTAAATCTATCATAGTATTTTTAACATGACACTCCTAAACATAAGTGGTATCAGAGAAAATCAAATGATAGATGTGTAAAGAGACACTGGTACATTTTGTACCTTAACAAAAGTATTACAAATTATTTACATTCACCATAATATTTTTTTTATTACATACCCGCTGGATAAATATGTGTTAACCGTGTTAAACGCTTCGATACCATTGTTTAATTTAAATCTCATTTTGTGATGTACTATTTGTGAACTAAGTACGCAGCAAGCCTGATATTGTATGTTAATACACTTAGTATGTTGAGAGAGGTCTTCTTATAAGAAGTTTAAAAGACACTGCTTTAAATCAAACCAATCTCGATATGATAGTGGATTTATTGAGCTGACTTTGAACTGCTTTATTTACATGTACTATCCATACTATGAAAAGTACTGAACATGGTTTTAGTGAATAAAAAGCAAAAGGAATAGTACATGTTTTTTATTTGTAATTATAGGGCCTACATTTTTTTCTATTTATAATTATCCCACTGACCTAAACAATTTTAGTACACCGTGTATTTATTGTACATGTTCCTTTAAATATATTACACAATTTTGGTTTGTATGAACGCAAAGTGGTTAAAACTTTGCAAGGAGAGAATAATGTAATTTAAATGTTGGTGTATCTATTAATTTCTGTAAAAGTGTTCTTTTTACGCATGGGGGAAATTTCCACTAGTTACGCGGTAGACTTAAAACCACGTATTATACACCCCTGCGAATGTGTTCGGAAAGTTTTCTTTATCGTTGCTAAATATATAATAAATCCAGAGGCGCTCGAATGAAAGTTCACGAGACTTTCCCGAGATTTGTTCATTTCCTGTGAAATTTCGAGCGGAAGTATGAGTGTTCGGATAACATTCTCAAAATACGTAAGTACTGGTCGTTTTCAGTATCATATCTTACTTTGATATATGTTAAAACGTGAAAATCTATTAAGATCTATGTCTTATTTCATCATCTAGGGGTTATTTAATTTAAACGATAATATTCAGAACAGTTATCGTTCGTGTTCAAACACTCTACGCGTGGTTGGAAATATAAACATTGGGTTGCTTGTTAAAATCATAGCCATGTTTGGTTCTTTGGTGTGCAATAGCATGCTTTTAAAAAAAAAGAATGGGTGTCTGTTTTGTGTAAAATCATAGTATATCAAGCCATTCTCAAGGAACATTCCACATAAAATAGTATAGTCTGTTTCACTATTGATGCTATTACTAGGTCAGGCGCGGATCGAAAATTAATTCTTAGGGGGGATCGCTACTAAGCATGTTAATTGTTGCAACATAAAAAAATAGTATTATTTTCTATTGTCACATTTATTTCTAGAACTCATTTTATCTACCAATTAATGGAGATAAAGTATAAAATTAATACACGTCTAGATTTTATATTTGACTACAAGTACCTAGATTATAGGAAATGGACTATAACCACGAGGCAAAATTTTTACAGCGAAATTGAAAGGGTCAAATAAAACAACGTGGTCTAAATGAATGACAATAACATTCGCAGGGGTGTTATACCTGCATCAGTGAATATATTCATTGGATTATTTCTAACCAATTGGATTCTTTAAATAAGCGAGCTTTTTTTTATTCGAGTATAAACGAACAAATACATCTTCAATACAGAAAGAAATTTTAGGAAAGCAAAAATGGATAGTTAATCATTTCCGGACTAATGCGCTAGAAGTTAAAACATTCCTTTTGATAGGCAGATAATTTTCTATTCTGTAATAATTATTATTTTACATGACATTATCTACCTAGTATGTATTTGAATGTTTTGACGCAAGTGCCTGTGTCCAGGACGAGTTCTTTATACCGAGCGCAGCGAGAGGCGGGCGAAGCCCGCCTCGCGAAGCGAGGCTAATGGTAACACGTATATATAAGAAAATCAGTGAAAAATAGAAGTGGAATCAGGGGTACTAAGGGCCAAAAAATTTTCTTCCAGCCCTGGGCGCCGCCATATTGGCCGCCATTTTGTTAAACAAAAGTTAACTCGATCATTATATGACTGCCGCTTGTCGGTGTTTTTTGCCCCAAAACTTGATCAATAACTTTCCAAAGTTTAATTAGAAGTAATTAAGATGAAAATAATTGACTGTGCAAACTATACAACTTTTAACAGTCTTTAATAAAGAAATACGATTAGTTTCACGTATGTCTTATCAAATTATTAGATGGAAAATAAAATCATTAACATCAAGGAACCGATCTTTTAGAGACTGAATAAAGTAGAAAAAATTAAATTCACCAACTTGGGGAAAATAATAAGCATTGAAAGAAGAAATAAAAAAAATTCTCATAATCAAGAACTTTTCTTCGGCTATTTCCGAAGACAAAACTTTTACGTTTTACGTATGAAACATGACGTCATAATGAAGACTGAGCGCGCGACGTTTAGTTTAACTTTGGTATATAATTTGAGTTGATAGGCGGATCCTACTGTGTTAGGGGCGTCGGGAGGTATTTCATATTGGGGCGGTGGTAAAATGTAAATAAATTCGTTTGATTATAAGATAGTACAGTAACAGATAATTACGATTTTGTGATATTTACCTCGGAAAAATGAACCGTAACTAACCAATAGGTAGAACTTTAGCCACGAAAGATTGAAAGATTTTTTTTTTCTTGCCTAGAGAACGCTTTGGAAACTTGAAATAAACAGTGTGATTAATACACGTTAATCCCTCCAGTTTTGAAATTTGAATGCAGAAATGATGCGTCAGTGATACAAGTAGGTGTAGTAAGTTGTTAAAGATATTTAAACTAATTTCAGTACTTTGTACTATGAAATTTATGCTTATACATTGTAATATTCTCTGATAGTTGATTATAACTTAAACTTGTTATTTATCATCAAAGCTAGCATCCTCCCATCGTCAGGGGGTCCTGACGTTGTGGCAGTTCAGTTCAGTTTATTCTCTCAAACCAAATAATTCGGTACATGAGGAACATATATCGAATACACAAAAATACAAATCGTCAGAGGTAAATATACATACAGATACATTTTCATACAGGAAAAAGATATGAATAAAAAGGACAAATTATAGAATCACTACTTATGTAAGACTATGGTATAAAGGATCAAAATAGGAAAACAACTAAGGGGAACAGACATAATCGAAAATATTTGAAATAAATACACACAATTTTCTTAGTGATTTACAGTTGTAATTGGTCATGAGTTCAGAGAACTTAAAAAAATTTGGTCTTTTCCAATATTTTGTGTGTAGGTATATTTTCCTTATTTCTTCTAGGGCCGAACATTCTAAAATATAATGAAATTCATCGCCAATGAGACCTTTATTACACAATAAACATAGTCTCTCATTTAAAGGAATGTTATACAAGCAAGGGAATGCATATTCTTTATTTCTTAAACGTCTAACCTATCTAATTAATGCCCTGTTAGTAGTCAACACATGCCAGAAACGGGTATATATACCCTAATTTTGCTTGTGTAAACAATAGAGTTCACACTTCGCCGCTCCATTGAACGCAGATCGCCGTTACCATCACCGCTCCAATAAATACAGATCGCCGTTATGCCTATTGAGTTCCATTAGAGCCTTATTTGAAAAAAAAAAAACAACCCAAATTTTGTTGGCAAAATTACTGGGGCGCACTGTGTTGAATCTGCGCTCGGTCCAACGGTCACACCGTTTACATATTAAATAAAAATAGATTGAGCGGATTTTCTCAGTGATCACTGCAGAGATTAAGCCATAGATTCTAGGTCAATTATGACATACATAAAAGTATCACCCTATAATAATCAAACGGAACCTTTGAAAATATTTAAAATAGCATGCAAAGAGATTTGTGTAGTAATGTTTGCTAATCAACACAACGTTCAAAACATTTTAAGATATATAATTTATCCACAACTTCATAAAATAAAATTTATGAACCAGTTTTCAAGGTTTATTATGTAACTGTGTACTTATATATGTGCAATTTTTTCCGTTTTATAAATAGAGGCTGGATTATCAACAAAACCATAAAATCTACCTACAATTTTAAGATATGATTTGTTTAGCTATAAAGTATTATTTTTAAATTAGAATATTTTCCTATATTTTTATATATAGCTCTTCTGAGGGAGATCAATACAGTCTAAAAATGGCCACGACCATCGAGCCCTCTTATTCCATGCTATTAGGTAAAATAACGATGTATTATATAGACTTTACATTTAAAAAATCTATCAAATTTCGATTGATCTGTAAAATTTATTATAATTAATAAAAACCGAAAATAGATTAAAGCATTTAAAAAAAAAAATCCCAAATACGATATTCCCATCGTAGAGCCACGAAAACAACACCAACCCTTTGTGTAATATATATTTTTAATTCGTCTGAAGATAAAATCACAAATAAATGGTTAGTAAACTGTTAGACTTTGATGACTTACAGAGTCTGATTTCACAGCACTCCAGAATAAATGACAATCAATCCATTGCACTAATGAAATAGTCTTAATCATTCTTTTGAAACAAGTTGAATGCACACGAAGCGATATAATTAATTTTCTGATCGTTTTTTGCCATCGTTTCCTTTGAAACTAATTGAATGCACATGAAGCGATTTTTGATCATTTTTTCACCATCGTTTCTTTTGAAACAAATGGAATGCATATGAAGCGATGTGAATACTTTTTGATCATTTTCCCGCCATCTACATTGTTTCTGCTCTTGTTTGTTTATATGATCGTCTGTTCTCTGTCCACGAGCTCGGAAGTTAGGCGTCAACACCAGAAAAAGAAGCAGAAACCAAATAAGTCCATGAATGGAGCGGAAGCTGCGTCCTTGGAACATTTCTGTGTTTTCAACACAAATGAGTAGGATGATGATGACGTAATGACTGACGTCAGATCGTCGCTCGGTACAGCTCCTCATACAGGCACAGCCATTTCTCCGTGGTCTCCACGATTTTCATGGTGGAGTGTTCCCCGTTCACGGGTTTGACCTGAGCCTCGATATGGCGCCTCCAATGTGGCACCCGCGAGTGAATCTGGTGGGTCTTCAGGCCGTAGAATTGACTCAGGTGGCTTCCGGACAAGTATCTGGGGTGTTCCGCTGGAGACAGGGGACCTTCGTCGTCCACGAAATCAAGCATTGAGACGCCTTCGCCATCCCCATTACCATTGGATGTCATCAAGAAATTGGTCTCAATTTTATAGAAAGACGTTTCTGGACGCTTTGGCAGATCTACATGGAGTTCCTGGGGGTTAGACGAACCTATCACAGAGAAAGGTCGAACTGGCGCCGCCACCTTCTTGCTTCGCTGTTTGCGAGATTTTCCTTTCTTCCACATTGGTGAGACAAAGTCACTCACACTATCACACCTTTCAGTAATTTCAATATGCATGTCGTCTTTTCCCATTTTAGTTTTGTTCTTATTTGATGACTGACTGCGAGGCAAGTGTTTCTTCTCTGAAGACTCCAAATATTGTGTCGGCCAACTGGTGTTACAAAAGTATAAGACCATACCCCGGAGTCCTCGTCAGGCATATAATCTATGTAACAGCTATCTGGTCCAAGCTCATAGTGCATCATCATGCTTCTAGAACAAATGGTTGTTGGCTCGTGTGTAAGATTGTGACAAGATAAGAACCCGGGTAGGGGTTCGTCGACATCCATTTATCTCCCAAGAGCTTTATATAACCACTGAACCGACACCCTAACACGATCAGATATAGCCTCAGACCCCGGATATCAGTTACCGATCACCTTAGGTCGTTTCATCGTGATGTAACAGGACGACTTCCAATACCCTATCATGTATTGTGTGGCGACGATGCGCCAGATAGCGGCCTATAAGACGTGTGCCAAACTCCAGCCTATGCTGTGTCCCTTCTTGCTGCTCCGTGCGTTGCACTTCTGGGTTTGACCCTTTAGACAATGGGACGGACTCCACACACTTATTACAGGGTACATATTACATTGCCGGTATACTGGTCTTTGGCAATGTACAAGGATATTGCGTCAAACATGACGATGACATTCATATATATATACATATAGATCTTTTTGGCCAAT
The DNA here is from genome assembly GCA_033439105.1 of Magallana nippona. Classification (NCBI taxonomy): domain Eukaryota; kingdom Metazoa; phylum Mollusca; class Bivalvia; order Ostreida; family Ostreidae; genus Magallana; species Magallana nippona. The sequence continues at coordinate 53,486,452 of CM065922.1, forward strand.
TCTACTGCATCGCAAGACATTGTTTAAGTTAGCATGCTGCCATAGGGCTTCTCTGTGTCTCTAAATCGTCACAGCTTATCAGTTGACAAATCAACATGCTTGTCGAAAGAATGCCAATAACACAACGACGAGAAAGGTCCTGTTTAAATTTTCCTGAAGCACCTTGTGACTTTGTATCTTTTGTCTAATCTCGGAAATATCTATTGTTTTCATACTCTATACAAATGCCCTATGAAACAGATCTTTATCTGGTACAATATAACTATGTTTGTTTATATCCTCTCTTTCTTCTGTTTTCAACATGTTGAATTGAAAAGGTTAATAAAGATTAACATCAAAATTATTATTTAATATCAGATTGCATCATCCTAAATTGATATTAAAATTTCATCGCTTATCGAAGATAAGTGTTCAAGTATAGAAAACATAAATGTGTTGTGAAGCATGTGTTTACAAAATCATTTAAATTTATTTCTTGATTTAAAAATTTGATAAATTAACTGTTAAATTTTGAGCTCGGATCCGGGGACGAGTTTAGCTATAGCTTAAAGTGTAACACCCATTGTAGTGTAAGAATTAAATCCTCTCTTACGTAGATGATTAAATTCGAGCTCTCCTGACAATTATTTATATTGTCTCTTTGCTTTAAACCTAAGTTAACCTTTCCTCAGACAATGAGAAGAAAAAAATCAGCATTACTTCATGTATTTATTCAAAGAAAAATCATATTATAAAGAAATAAACGATGCCTGATTTATTTTAATACGATTTTTTCAAAATTTATGACAAAATTCCATATATCTTCGTTTATTTACAGAAACAAATAATAAACTCAAACATTTAAAAGGACTCGCTTCTTTTTTTAATTTTATTGACAATTTGAACACAATATATCCATTGGCATCTTATACACATTCACAAAAACATACAGGCCAACTAAATCAGAAAAAAAGTTATATCACTAAACATGCTACAGTTAACCAGTCATCGTAAAACTTCCATTGCCAGAGCCTAGTTTTACTTGGCATCGTTCCATATCATTACATGTACGTTTGCAGTTACTCAGCTGTATTGTCTCATTGGGATGTTAGTAAAAAAGTATCTACACAAAATAAAACGCAATTACAAAGAAAGACTACATTTATAACACACACACACACACACACACACACACACACACACACACACACACACACACTATGTTCAAAATATTAATTTTCTTTAATAGAGCACCATTCAATTTGACAAGTACATGTATTTACAAATATACAAAAACACATACTTAAAGATCAATGTGTAAACAGGTATCCTTATTCTCTCGATTAACTTCACAACATGTTTTACAATATCATCATGGCAGGAATGTAATTATTGTACCATCAAAACAATTTTCAAAGTCTACATAGTGTAAAATTACAAACCTTCTAGCAAATTTAAAGTCTTATAATAAGTAACATACCCTCGGCATAGTCTAAAGTAATATTCCTTCCGCATTTATAGTCGAGGAACATACCTCTACTTACAAGGAGCTAAATTCAACTCGCCGATAGTTTTTGTTTGTTCGTTTGTTTTTTTAATATGGAGAGAAATTGGGGAGGTAAAGACAATTGCGTTTTCTGTACAGCATTTCTTGGAAAAGCTGTTCCTCTGATCAAGCGTACATTATACAATCAACGAAGATGCAAAAAAAATTTTTCTCAAATTGAAACTCCCACGTAACACTTTATTCTATAAACAACATGTATGTGAATATCAAATATATTGAGTTGTCCTCAAGTTTTATTTATACTCCTTGCGTCTTTTATATCTAACATTCATTATTGTGGAAATCTTTATGCCTCTGACACCCCCCCCCCCCCCCGGCAAACAATTATCCTTTGAACCCCCCCCCCCCCCCCTTGGAAAAAAAAGTCTAGAACCGCGCATGATCTATATAAATTTTTGTTATGTGTCTTTAGACAACATCGAATGTATGTTACATTAGACTATGCCGGCAGTATGTTACTATAAACTATGTCGGTATGTTAGTTTAGACTATGTCGGGGTATGTTACATTAGACTATGCCAGGGTATGCTACTTAATACTATGCCGGTGAATGATAATTCAAACTATGCTGGGAGGTATGATGCTTTAGACTATGCCGGGGTATGTTACTTTTATAGACTATGCCGGGGAAAGGGACTTTAGACTGTGCTGGGAGGTATTTTGCTTTAGACTATGCCGGGGTAATGTTACTTTAGACTATACCGGGGTTTTTCACTTTCAACTATGCCTGGGGTATGTTACTTTAGACTATGCCGGGGCATGTCACTTTGGACAATGCCTGGGGTATGTAACTAAAGAATATGCTGGGAAGTATGTTACTTTAGAATGTATAATTTAGAAGTATGTTACCGGGGAATGTTATCTTAGATATGCCAGAGTATGTTACTATAGACTATCCCGGTGAATGGTACTTTGGACTATGCAAAAGGAGTGTTACTTTAGACTATGCTGGGAGGTACGTTACTTTAGACTATGCTGGGAGGTACGTTGCTTTAGACTATGCTGGGAGGTACGTTGCTTTAGACTATGCTGGGAGGTACGTTGCTTTAGACCATGCCGGGCGTATGTTATTCTATACTATGCTGATATTTATTTACTTTAGACTATGCCGTGGGTAACATGTTACTTTAGAATATGCTGGGAGGTACTTTGCTTTAGACTATGCTGGGAGGTACGTTGCTTTAGACTATGCTGGGAGGTACGTTGCTTTAGACTATGCCAGGGGTAACATGTTACTTTAGACTATGCTGTTGTTATTTTACTTAATACTATACCGGGATGTATTTAACATTAGAATACAGTGGGAGGTATTTACTTAAGACTATGCTGGGAGGTATATAACTATATTTTTACTTTAGACAATACCAAGGGTATATTACTTTAGACCAGCGTATGGTATATTAGACTATGCTGAGAGTATTTACTTTAGACTATGCCGGGGGTATGTTACTTAAGACTATGCTGAGAGGTATTTACTTTAGACTATGCCGGGGTTACATGTTACTTTAGACTACGCCGGGGTATGTTACTTAAGACTATGCTGAGAGGTATTTACTTTAGACTATGCGGGGGTAACATGTTACTTTAGACTATGCCTGGGGGTGCGGAGCCGACATTTGCCCTCGGGGACATTCAGCAGGTTCCTGGAGGTGACCTGTGTCTCCGCTATAGACTGTCTTCTTTCCTTCTCATTGTCTTTCTCTCCAGAAGTTACTCTACAAGACAGACACGTCTGCATTCGATTATCTACCTTATTTGGTCGTGCATTTTAATTAACCAATAACTTACTTTTTAAAATCCTTAGCCATCATTATAACAAAAAGGCCCTCCAAAGAGAAATATTTTCCTTAAAAATGAAACTTAATAAAAAAAAAATCCGTACAAAATGGACCTGACTGAGAATATCAAGGTTTTGTTTTCTATATAAGAAGTAGTATGCATGTATCATTTCTAATAGCACACCTCTGATTCCAAATACCTACCCACCTCTTGGCAATTCCACCATTTCAGAAATCTGGGACACGTTGGTGACGTCATTGCTGATGCCGTTAGTAATGGAGGCTTCTTCTTCGTTATCATTCTCAGGTTTCATCTTGACGCATAGCAACTTTCTCACGTGACCATTGGTCATCACGTGACCAAGAAATATACACATACCCTATTTTATAAAGAAAAAGTTCATATTCCAACTAAGAAACACAGAGACAATTAATTTTTATGCTCATTGATGTTTCTTATAACTCAGCATGCGGCATTGACCTGTCGAGGTGCATGATCCTACGTTGGTAATTTAAGTCAGCAGTGATAGATGTATGGAAAATGACTGCGATTTCGTACGAGTTTCTGCTGTTCTTATGAGAGCCTTTGATTTAGAAATGTAATACTTGGACAAATTATTATTCAGCAAAACTCTGAATGTAAGAAAATAATATTTGGTCGTATATACATGAACGAATTTTTAGGATCAGCTTCCCTCGCACAGTGCACAAGAACAATTTCGCTATTACCAAAACATTGCTTTCAGTTTTTATTATATAATTATGATTTAATCTAATGTTATTTCGGAATCTTTTATAATCCGTTTTACACAAATCATGACCCTTTCGAGATCGAATACTAATAATAGCCCTTTGGACCCTGGTGTAGACTTAGTCTACACAACAATCATCTATCGACAGTATAAACTTATTTACCTGTGTGGAACAGAAGGTCAAACACATGTACTGGACAGACTTAGCGACATTATGATCTTATTTACCTGTGTGGAACAGAAGGCCACAAACATGTACTGGACAGAGTTAGCGACAGTATGAGCTTATTTACCGTGTGGAACAGAAGGCCACAAACATGTACTGGACAGACTTAGCGACAGTATGAGCTTATTTACCGTGTGGAACAGAAGGCCACAAACATGTACTGGACAGACTTAGCGACAGTATGAGCATATTTACCGTGTGGAACAGAAAACCACAAACATGTACTGGACAGAGTTAGAGACAGTATAAACTTATTTACCTGTGTGGAACAGAAAGCCACAAACATGTACTGGACAGACTTATAACAAAGCAAAAGTATGAACTTATTTACCTGTGTGGAACAGAAGCCCACAAACATGTCCTGGACAGAGTTAGCGACAGTATGAACTTATTTACCTGTGTGGAACAGAAGGCCACAAACATGTACTGGACAGACTTAGCGACGCCAAACGTGGTGGCCAAACCAAGGGTCCACATTAGCCCAAGGACTGGAACCAGAGAAACAGCGGTCAACAACTGATTCCTGAAAGATGTCAGACATGTCAACACTCTTAATTTACTGCTAAAAGCTTAGATGTGTCAATTCTGTTTTAGTGTATGTGCATTTTGCTAGAATTTTGTGTGTAAAGGACGGATTTTTCAACAGCAGAAACTACATTACAGTATGTTGATTTACATACTTTAAAACACGCCGAAGTTTGTAATCTCGTTTGACGTCCATTGCAAATCTCGTGGCCATGATTAATCCAAATATGCTTAGATTCACCTGAAATTTAAACGCAGAGTTTGCATACAAAATACGCAAAGTATTCGTGTTGGAAACACGCTTTCAGCACAGTAGAATAGTACTCACCAGTTGTATGGCCAAAGTGGGGCCAACGAACGCCCATCGCGTTCCCTGCTCAGGAGTCAACCAGCAGCTACAGACAGAAACAGAGTGATCAACGAATAAAGAAGCAAAAAGATATACAATTGATTACTGTAAACCAACTTTTATTCGCGACGACTTTATTTCGCGATTAACCTGAGATACACTGGTTTTATGTCCAGGTGTTGGATTTACATATAAAGAGACGTGATGTATAGGGAGGTGGAGTTTACAACGAGACACGCTTCATATAGAGAGACGTGATGTATAGAGAGGAAGAGTTTACATAGAGACAAGCTTTATGTACAGGGTGGGTTAGATACAATTGGGGAACAGGGTGGGTTGAGTTGACAAAGAAGGACACATGATTTACTTTACTAGTTAATGATAAGTGAAGTTTACACAGAGGCACGTGATGTAAATGGTGGGTGGAGTCTACAGGCATATACGTGAATAAAGTTTACAGGGTGAATGGAGTTTACAATGGTGGACGAAGTTAGCAGGATGTTTGTGGAGTGTACAGGATATTTGTGGAGTTTACAGGGTAAGTGGAGACCTACAGCGACCCCGATCCGTAGCTGTCGCCCCTCAAAGTGGCCGTCAGACCGACCACCACCATAGCGGGCACCCAACATACCGTCAGCACCACCACCCGCCTGTGGAACCGCTCCAGAATGGTCACCGATCTCAGCTGTAAATAAACAGCACAATCCGATTACTTTGTAAGTCCGGTAGCTACGTGTCGTGATTACTAATGCGTCATATTTGGTTCTATCATCCGATCAGAGCGTGCAATATAACGCGACCTAAGGCGTGAAAATAATATTCTGATGTATAATGAAGTAAGGTCTTAATGAGGGGGTAATGACTATGAATACAGAACATCAGAGACAATGACATATAGCAGACTTATAACAATTTATGTCTAAAAAGAAGCATAATTAATGTATAATGAAGTGGTTAGGTCTTAAGGTGGCTGAGTGGTCAGCAGGTCAACAAATCACCCACCAGATCTACCTTAAAGTGTTAGATATGATTTGTTCAGCTATAAACTATTATTTAGCTATTAAACATTCCATATCTACCTGAAGTTTTTTGATATATGGTTTTTAAGCAATACTCTATTATTTAGTAAAGAAAAAAATCAATTAATTTTAGCTTTGGGTATTTGAATATCTTTATACAGAGGTATTCTTCTAAAGAATATCAATACAGTCTAATATGGTCATGCACATTTGGCCCTTTTATGATATTAGATTAATAATTCGGAATACTGAATATAAGAGACAATACTATATAAAAGATTTATAACATGTTCATGTCTGAGAAAAAGCATCACCGTAAAATCAAAGAACGTGTGAGTATGATATATACTGTACCTTTGACAGGAGATGAAGTCCAAAAGAGAGCGAGCAGAACTGGAGAGTCAGAAAGAAGTAATGGATGACGGCCGTGGCTGTTCTACACACCAACTGTAGGTGAAATAGTAGTCATAGAGGAAATAAAGTTACTTGCGTAGATCTATTTCTCTTTTAAGAATAACCAGTACTCTTTGAGAAATCTTAAACATTTTTTTCTTTTTTCTCGGGAAGTACAAAACTCATGTATCTAAAGCAAGTGAATAAAAATTAGAAATAAATAAAAAACACAAAAAAAAAACCACCATTACTTGTAACTCTGTGATATATTTGTCAATGGTCAGACAATCTTAATATGCATATCTAAGAAAGGATGATTTTTTCATTCTAAAAATTACAAATAAATAAATAGATTAAATAATGATAAAACCACAATATCTATTATTGACCACTGAGTCTGTCACCACACAACTATAAATAAACAATTCTCTGGCAGGTCCCTCCTCCGAATACTCCATTGAATATTCATATAAGCATGGTACAAAAAAACCCAAAGCAAAACCCATCTAATATGATGCTCAAATAATATTGGCCAATCGCCTCTCCAATTCTGTATTTCCAAACACTTTAAGTCTAACAATTGTCTTCGAAGAAAATCAAAATCCATAGTATACGGTAGAAAAAATCGGTATACATTAGGTATGCATTTTCATAAAAGGACACATGTGTTTTATGCAGTAAAAGAGAGAATGCTTACTCTGCTCTCAAATGAATTTTCTGCTCCGATCAGTGCTAGCTGTGCTCCAATGAGCGAAATATTCAAATTGATCAGAATGAACATTCCATCGGATGTGACTCTGAAATTTCAGAAAAGGAAGGTATAGTGCATAATTGAAGACTATCAAATTCAGTTTTTAAAATCTCAGTAAAATGCACCCCACTTACGGCAAAAAACATATAAGACACAAGGACAACATGGTTCCGACCAATGAAAATCCACTTCCGGTTACAGAAAGTTTGACCATGGAGGCAACCTCTGACTCCGTGAGCTGAAATGGAGAATGCGACTAACTTCATATACTGTAAATGTTGTTTGTTATATAAAAAAAAGGTTACGATTTATAACTCACGAATGATTCATAAACTGTATATGTTTTTACATACAAATTATTGTTATGTTATATTATCTAAAAATATTTATATTCTGTAAATGATATTCTTTTGAAATAAAAGTCATTGTCATGATTGATTATTCTTTATATATATATATATATATATATATATATATACATATACATTCAGTGTATATTTTCCCTTATGTTCGCATTGGAATCTGCGACGTTCAATTATCTATGAATACACTTTGATAATTCATTCGCCATGTGCACAAATATAAACGTCTTCACATGTTTTGAGTATTTTTTGTAAGATTAAATGAAACTTTCAATCTTACATAACCAATTTGATATGTTCTTTTGAAAAATAATCATTAAATTATATCTACTTCTCCATAAAAAGATTTTTCTCTACAAAGTTTCTGGCACTATATTTTTAGTCGCGGAAGCGAACTAAGTAAGATGTTAATATGGCTGTTCCATGTATGTTTCATATCCCTGACTGAGAGCGTATATAATGGCTTTACAGCGACAATACACATATATTTCATAAAAATAGACATCAGTATGAATATAAATATAAGCATTGAATGCTTATTTTTGGATGTCGTCGGTCCTATGACACACCAAGCGGTGCAGACAAATTATCATACCGCGCTAACGCGGTATTCAATTTGTCTGCACCGCTTGGTGTGTTACAGGACCGACGACATCCAAAAATAAGCATTCAATGCTTAAATATACTGTCAGATATATAAAATATAAATATATTATCTATTAAGCAAAACATCATATACCTGTACATACTGTACATACATTTTTAATGATATATACAACTAATGCAAATTCATATCTTGTCTTTACGTACATGAACATCATAAATATAGCCTTATTTAGGTTGATTTTTTAAATGGGTGACAAACCGTAGCATTGCCGACGTCCATCAGAAATGTATAACTCGCCATATTGTGGATATGACGTCACTTCTTCTGTCAGATAACTACTTCTGTAAGGGATATAGAGAATTTGTAGAATATGTATAGAATTATGATTCAAAGTATCATTTTCATTTATTTCTTTTTTCTTAAATCCGCTATCTATGTGTGTGGGTTTTTTAAAAAATCATTTTACATTGTACACTTAATAAAATCCTTATAACCTTATTTGAGTTGTCCATGAAATGCATTTCATTAAATATAATTACATTATACAAACGTAAGTAAATGAAAGCGTATGCATAAACAACTGTGTACGGGAACTCATGTTATGAAAGATGACTGTTAATTCGATTTCATCATAAGGTATAATGTAGTAAATATACAAATTGCATCGCCTTTCTAAACTTTGTGACATGAATGAAAAATCTATCAAAATGGGCTCATGATTGTATTTAATTATAAAAAATCCTCAGTTTTGTGCTCAATTTTGCCACAGAGACATCTTGGATGGAATAAACAAAAGTATTCCAAGACTGACTAATGTTTTTATTTTGTTTATACTGTTTATGAACAGCCGTTGTTGTATAGATCGTCACTTCCGGTCCTGTGTTTGCTCTCGGGATATGAATCATTGCTCCAATCTTCATCGCATACATGTGTGAAGCCGGGGATTGAATCACAATACAAGGGATGACTCCGACTTATTGTGTGTCTGGTTAAAGCAAGTAGAATTCTGACAATTTTTTTTTCATTTACCAATACAGAATGGCCATCATCTTGATTCCTTATTAATTAATTGAACGGAAATGTACACGTACCGCTTAAATTAAAGGCCATAGCGTTTTAAACCAGCGCTTATTGAACAAGCTAAGTGAATGAGTTGAATTTTTAAAAACAGCTGTGATAGAATGAATGAAAAACTTTGAAAAATCACGATGATCTGTAATACACGATCATCGATTCCAAAAGTCAAATCGGCGACACAAAAGGAGTCGATTAAAAGAATGTTTAATAAAATAGTCCAAACAAATACTTGTTGTGTTCTTCCTTCCCTGGTTCTATTCAAACTTTAATATACATGCTAAATATCAAACTTTTTTTTGATATTCAAATAAATATTAAAATATGTTAATAATAACCACAATAACTAAAACTCCATTTTGGCAACAAATATATTATTTAAATATTTAAATGCAAAAAATTATTAATCTTCCTCAGTATCATTATCCTGAATTCGTCTAGTAAGTTTTTAAACTAAACGTAAAGTTACTTTTGGTTATTGAAATTTCACATTTCGGAAAAAAACATACCAGAAAACTTTATAATTGCAAAGCGTACATTCATAGCATTACTTTGATTTATACATTCGATATTTGAATAAATGTAAATGTTCATATTTTCTAAAGTTTAAATACCTGAGATTCAGAATACCAACGTCTTTTCCCTGGTACCTTACTATTTCACACCTTTGGACTACCGCACCTTTCCCCGGCGCATCTCCAGTATCTGTACCGTTCGTTTTATGACCGAGAGTTGCCATCAACCGTCTGCATGTTGGGAACTTTGACCTCCCGTGGCAGTAAGCTGATTGTCTGGGTGTGGACGTGTAACTACATCAATACTTTATCACGATACACGCTTACCTCCGTAAGATACCATTAATTATTAATAATTAATAAGAGAGAGTTATTTGAAGCGGATTGATGACGTAATATTAATCAGATTTTTGACATATTGGTTAATGGAGGTCAAACATTATTCATAACAACATGGAAAAGATAAGGCAGCAGGGTGAGACTAATGAAGCACTCATTATAAAAAATCAGTTACATATTATACAGACAAATAATTATGCCTTTTGTTTTTTTATAAATCAATAGAATAGGACTTTAACCCAAATGTTGTCTATTTCCCTTTTTTTTTGGGGGGGGGGGGGGTGGGGGTTATATTAACGTGATAGTGCTATGTGCTTGGCTTTAACCGTATGTTATTTCACTGTACATCCATTTCAAATCCACTAATTTGTAATGGGTGGGGGCTGGGGTCCAGAGAGAAGTTGTTAAGAGCATGGTATAATTGTTCCAATACATATATTATTCAACAATGCTATATACATTTATTGCATGATGTTCAGGGCGATATGCTGTATCCCCCCCCCCCCCCCCCGACCTGTAAAAAAACCCCATAATTAATTATTATTCATCGTTATTTATAGAATTATGATAATGAAGTATGATATACTATATTCTATAGTTCTTATCAGATTTTGATTAAAAATTCGAAATTCTTAGGCACTTCAATCTGTTTTCAATCAAACTGTACGAGAATGAAAAAAACTTAAGTATCAGATTTTTATGTTTATTGAAACACACACAGCACGATGACTTAAGATATTTAGTTTACAGAGATTTTAAATTATCTAAAAAGAAACTAGAAGCTGTCATTAGACAGCAATGCCAGAACCAAGTGTTAGCCTCTAAATAACACTCTCTTGTACCAGTTTTAGCAAAAAGAAGGCCACATGCAATTTCCGGTACTTTTTAAAAATTATAATTTCATAAATGATGAGTTCACGTCCCATAATACACATCTTGCCTTTATGTACAATTTGGGGTTGAACTGTTTGCATGTGAATTTTAAATTAATCAATAATCTAAACATTTCATGTCATAGAAAGTATGGTAGTATATAATTATTACAAACAAAATTAAATTAGCCCCCCCCCCCCCCCCCCAGCGGTTGCCTGCTTTATATATGCTTTTGTGTGCCAACATCATCGTGTGCGTGGATTTAGAGAAAGGGTGGGGGTGGGAAATCCAGCCCCCCCCCCCCCAAAAAAATAAAATCATTAATGTAGTAAGGTAAAGTAAAGTAAAGTAAAGTAAACTTCAGACTACAACCCCCCCCTCCCCCCCCCCCCCCCCCTTGCAAACACAATTATTACTCTGATCCCCCCATTACTCATGGATAAATAAAAAATTAACCAGAATATTTTGATAACAATGAAAGCCTGTACATGTAATTGCAATAAAGAATATTGTAAACAGTGCAAATTAAATGTCATATTGCGCAATGATTTTCACTGCAGGACTGCTTTAACGATTTTAAAAGTGGTATCAAACACATGTCGATATTTATGTGGATAAAAGTGCGGTACATTGTATTTATATTATATGAAGATATATTCTAATTAAATTACTTTCACCGTTTTAGAATTGAAAATATTTACAAATGAATATATGGCCAAAAAATTAAGTTTTTAAAATTTTGGGAAACTTAAGGTAAAAATAAGATAAGCACCAGAAGGATTCAAACTCTCTACTTACAGACACATTGTTAACGCTCTAACCCATTGCACTATGCTGTTAGGTAACATTATTTTGGGGGAAAATATTATATTTTATACTTTGGTTCGTTCAATAAGGAGTACATCACAATATGTGGGTGTCCCATACCACCTTAAAGCTGAAAATTGTGCTTTACATGGTTAATTACCTAATAAAATTGTGTAAGGGGTTTTAAAGAATAAAGTTATAAAAATACATGCAATATGCTACAATTAAATGATCTTTGTCTGAAGTTACGTACACAACACAGGTGTACAGGTTGCATTAGCGGGTACTAGTTTTACCCAGCTCTTTGGTTAGATGGGTTTCACGTGGTGTACATGCATGTGTTTTTTTTGATATGCAGAATAGGATTAATTAATATGAATAAACGTTTCTTTTGTGGTGATCAGCTAAAGGAATTCATATTGTGCTAATTGGATTATCATTATGGTGTTGACCAATATAGGTAAGTAAAATACATGTAGTAGCGCAATATTATGAGAGACCGGTATACAAAACAGTTAAGTTTCACTTTCACTTTCTAAAATGTGATCTCCCTTTGCCAGCATACTGTATCATCATCTTTATTTAAATAAGCTTATCTACAGTTTCTGTCATTTTAATTGCAAAAGTTGTTTTTTTCATTTGTCAGACTTACACTATTTGAGTTGACTCCATATTGACCCTGTAACATTTTGTATTAAATTTGGTATTAAATATCATGTTTATATGAGTTAGGAAGGGGAAGGGGCCTTAACCATTCCCCATCCCCAGGATGTGTGGATTAGATATACTTTCTAGTGAGAATGAAGGCATGCTGCAGCTTTTTTTTCCATTATACCCCCTACCCCATCATCATACACCAGTAATAGAAAAAGAGTTAATGACTGTAATTTTCTTTTATTTTAAATTGCTTATTCTTTTTTGTCAAGAGATATGTGGTATGTCAAGATTTATGACTCATGAAAATTTGTGCATTTTAATCCTGATTGTTAACATACATGTATAATTATATATAAAAAATACATTTATATTATACTAGGGATCATGCAATTAATTGCAGATTTGCCAATCGGTTATTTATAACTCATTTTGACTGATTAATTTGTTAATCATTTTGAAAATAAAGACATTTCTAAATACATGTATAACATATTATCAATATTTTTTGTAGATTGATTTTGTAACTATTTAGGGCCCCACTCTGCAGATGCCCTATAGTAATCATTCTGTCCAATTCTGCTGATCATGTCAAGATACATTTAAGACAAATTGGCCCCTGCCCCTTGGGTTATCCCCCCCCCCCCCCCGAGTTGTTTTTAAACAAGAACCCCCCTCTAAAATAGGAAATGATAATACATTTTAATAACTGTTGAGATCCCCACCCCTAAACCATATTCATTCTTCCTCCTTGTGTCATTGCACATCAATTGGTACGTGTATATAGGTTATGCCCCCTTTGAGATGCCCAGTGACTTTCCAGAGTTGGAACTAATAAAGTAATCCATCTTATTCATATGTAGTGTAAATCCTAGCCCTAGCCCAATGTTGACCCTGCTTTGTTTTTTACAGCAAGGTTTTTGTTGACTGACTTTACAATTTCTACAACTACATATAACATTTTGTTTATCTTTAAGATTAAAAAGCAATTTCCAAAATCTCTTTATGTACATCTGACATCATACAGAAAATACCAATCAAGAAATGATTTTGCTACTGTAAAAATGTGAGAAGAGACCCTGAATCTCCCCACCCTCCTCCCCCCGAAAACATGAATAGTCGAACATTTTTAAAATATCCTCAAAATCATCGAAACCCCCACTCCTAAACCATATATAGTTTTGTTTCTTGAACCATGACCATGTCAAGGCAAATCTTTTTGTGGTATTAGTAGGTCATGGCCTCTGGGGGTCACCTTAACCCCATCAAACCCTCCAAAATTCAGAAATGATCAAATAACTTGAAAAAATTTGCTTGTGATTCCCACCTCTAAAGCATATATATTCTTCCTCCTTATGCATCTTATGGTACGTTATTTCAATCACAAGAGATAAGAGGAGGTCCAGGAATATGTTTTTTTTTTTTATGGGACGGAACATCATTTTGCAGATAGTATTGACCCTCAGAATCAAATTTATATTTCTAAAACCTTATTGCATATCTATGGCTCAGCCCCTGTTATATATCCCTATAGATGATGTGGCTATTCATTAAATCATGAGAAGAGTTCTGGGAAGTAGTTTTTTTTAAGGAGTGATTTAGTTCAATTTTCTGCTACTATTTGACTCACTGGATAAAATTTAAATTTTTACCTTATTGCGCACCTATATGACAGCCCCTATATCTCAAGAGATGACATAGCTACTGCATAAATTGTAAGAAGAGTTCTGGGAACCATATTTTTTTTGCAAAAAAAAAAAGTCATTTTTTATGCCCACAGACCCCCGTGATAAAATTAAAAATTCTGAAACATGCTTACACATCAACATGACACCCCGAATCATATTCTAGAAGATCATTTGGCTACTGCAAAAAAAATTGAGGTTTTTTTGAAATCAGGCTTTTTGTAAAAAAAAAACCCGTCATTTTTCAGCCATTTAATGATCCCCAGGAAAAAATTAAATTTTCCGAAACCTTATTGCACATCTATAAGACACCCCAAAACATATTCCAATAGATGATTTGTCTACTGTTGAAAATGTAAAAGAAGTTCGAGGAAGAAGGTTTTTTTGTGAAAAAACGTCATTTTTACCAATTATTTGACCCCCAGGACTACCAGAGAATTTTTGAAACCTTTTAACAAAACAACATGACACCCCAAATCATACTCTAAGAGTTCAGTTTGCTGTTTTATAAGATGTAAGAGCAGTTTGAGAAAGTAAAACGTGACAGACGGACGGACGGACGGACGGACGGACGGACAGACGGACGGACCGATGGACGGAACAGGGTAACAACAATAAACCCGAACTTTCTTTAGAAAGAGCGGGTATAAAAATGTGCGAGTATTACAGTTATTCCATAAGGCCATACCAAAATTATTGTTTGTTTGGAATTGCCTCCCACTTCATTGAAATACCCCCCGCTGCTATAAGCAAAAAATAAAGTTTTTTTTTCATGGTACAATGTTTACATGTTAGAACGTTCGTAATTATATTTTTTTATAAATTGGGTTTGATCAAAGAATAGAAACAAACATTTCCTCTGTTTATTGAGATTTTTGTTGTTTTTATTAATTTTTAATTGAGCAAACTTCTTATTTAAAAAAGATAATCCCCCTCCCTCCCTCCTGGGTCTGAAAACCCCAAGGCAGCAATTCCAAACAAATAATTCTTTAAGGATGGCCTAATGTTCTGAATGGACCAATGTGGTCATGTAGATTTTTCTGTCACAGATCTTCTTAAAGTATCTGTTTCTATCAACTCAATATCCACTGGTATTAAAAAAAAGGGCGTATTTTTAAGAACCTGATACTGGTATTTTGTTTTTCTCCCATAGGAACACGTTTTGTTTAGAGAATGTTAGGTGTTATCTGATTAAAATAAAAAAAATAAAGATATGAAATCATTAAACAAACAATCAAACAAAACAAAACGCACCCCCCTCTCAAAAAAAACCCAACAAAAACCCACCCACCCCCTAAAAACCCAATAAAACAGCAAAAAACCTTATCAGATATACAATGCAAGTGCTAATGTTATAATTATGAAGTCCTGACAGTTTGACAAGACACATACAGCCACCACTCTAAGATAACTCCAGCAGAAAAAAAAATATATCACAAAAAATCAACTTTTCAACAAGTTTGAAGCAACCGACCATCAACCTTTCCGTTTTGAAAAATTTTGTTCAATAGCAATTTCTCAGGCCTTTCTGACCAGCAAAAAATGACCATAATTTTGGAAAGACCCGAGAGACTGCGATTGATAAATATATTCTTTGGTTTCGTTGGTTTTAACATTTTACGTTTTTTTTAAACAAGTGAATTCGTTTCGAATTCCAAAAACTACACTTCTGATTGTAAGCGAATGTATTAATTTGTGAATGTTATCGATATAAATAAAAAAATGAAAGATGGATCGAATGCAATTTTATTATATTCTTAAAGGCCCTGTAATGTATTGTCCTTTACAAATATTTAAATTAATTAAGAAAATAAAAATTGGTTAAGTCGTTAAATACAATTTCAAATTTATTTTTTCCACTTAAATATATTTGATAATGTTATAATACAAGTTTACAAAAGGACAATTTATAACTATTATATTCAGTCACAGCAAAGTACGGTGTTTAAATGCTATTTGAGACTTTGGCCCCGAATCTTCGGACTTGTATGATTTTTCTAAAACGTTCAATTGTTGGGATACAAAATGACATTTTTAATGTATAGGTGGGTCATCTCTCCACGTTTTTGTTGATTGAAATCGGTTTGATTTCCATTAAACCTTATCTACATGTAAACTATGACAAAAATATGGAGTTCAGACCCACTCTATAAAAGAAAACGCATTGAAGTTCTAAAAAATAACATTATTTTGAGATTTTGATTCGCCTACGCTAGTTTAAATCAACATATTCCAAGTATTTAATATATTCAAGGCTTACAAATTGATTTTATGTTAAATATAAATTGTTTTTAATAATTTAAAAAAGAAATTATCAGATTTATTGATATTTTAATTTTACAGTATCTTATCTTTTCTCATATAGGCATTTTACACGCCTTATTCACTCGTCTTCTTTGCACATGAAAATTTCGATTATTGAGAATCAAAAGTACATGGCAGTTTTGTCAAGTCAAATTTTGGACAGTATGCTTTAATATGAATATCTTATTCATTGCAGTTCGGCCACGTGTTTGAATTCCTGAAAGAGATAAGAACAAAAAACTGTGTTATAAAATTTAAATTCTATTACTGTCTTTTAAATAATGAATTTCATTGTTTATGTTTTACCAGAAATGCCTGCGAAATTTCACACTTGGTGAAGCAACTATGCATTGTAACATATGACGTCAGCGTAAGCAGTGAACACATAAAAACAAGATTGAGTACGTAATAATATACGGTTAAAGATTTTGTATCCTGGCGCTGTCATTCTTGATATACATCCATTTTTATCATATACATCATTTCAGTGACGGGTTTAAGTTGGCGGGGTGCCCCCCCCCCCCCCAAAAAAAAATATTATCATAATTATCAAATGTTTGGAAACTCACGGAATTTCTTTACATTATGCTTATTTCACCTGTGTAGTATGAAGAAAGCTACTGTGTTAAGGTATCCGGTCCATATTTATTTAGGACCTAATTTTTCTAATCTTGAAAATCCATTATGTATTAATAGTCTGATATTAATTCTAAACATTTTAGAGTAGGAAAAGATTTACGGAGAGAAATTTTCAAAAGTATTAACTGAGCAGTAATCAATTAATGAAGATTGCACTGAAGTAAATACTAAGAATATCAATAAATGCCTCGGTGGAAAGACGTATTTAATGCTCAAAGGCAGGTAAATAGTCAAATTTAAACCCACGATTAGCGTGACTTAAACGAGTTTTCAATGTGTAACGCTATTTAAGGTATCCGATCCCTAACAGCCCCAGATTCAATAAATTTGGAGACGCGGACTACTTTTGTATTTTAAATATCGTTATATAGATAAAATGCATTCTTAAAAAAACGGAACTTAGTTACAATGATATTTTATATAAAGCAATATACCAAGAAAAAATTCTCTCACTAAAAAGAAACAAGAAAAAAAAACATATTTTTTCATAGTAGTCTTGACTACGAAGCAATGAAGATTTGATTTATACAATCATTGTAATTGAAGTTGAAATGTAAAAAGTTTATAGTCAGACAAACAGACAAACAGACAGACGGACAAACAGACGGACGCCGGATTAGAGTGATTAGAATAGCTCACTTGAGCTTTCAGGTGAGAAAAAACCAAAAGACCCCCCCTAAAAATACAAAGAAGGCACCCCAAGAAAAACCGAATGAAAAATGAATTTCATTTTATCCTTCACTCCACATAAAACAAATTTAAGACAAAATACATAAGTGAATATACGTAGCATTTAAAATCACTAAGTATATTCGAAGTACTTCCGCTTTTCTTTTCATTTTTTTTTTTGGGGGGGGGGGGGGGGGTTCTGAACTTAAAGCTTCTTTGGTTTGACTTGGTACATGTACATGTATAAGCTTCGATAATGTTGCTCTCTTCTATTTTTTTTTTGGGGGGGGGGGGGGGTTAGAGAGCTACAACTATAGTATCTCCAAAAAGTTGCAAATGCAGGATTGAATGAGTAATTCACTCCCGCAACACATTTTGCTCAATTCAAAGACTATTTGCATTTCTGACCTGAACTCAAACATAGTAGTTGTGTAGGACATACATTAATCTAGCTGCAAAAGGTGGTGCAAACTTATGTACATAAAAGATATTTATTGATATTTTTAGTAAACTATAACATTTTTATAAAATAATGGTTTCCAATTATTTTATTTATAACTGATAAGTTTTTGTAGTGCATTTATGATTTCATTATTTCGGGGGGATAAGTGTCTATACATATTTAAAATTGGTCCAATACAAATCATTTAAAACGTTTCATCAACACTAAAACTCCTATGTACGTCATCAAATGGACAACTCATAGGTATGACAACTAAGCGATACAACAAGTCATCAAATGGACAAATCATATGTATGACAACTTAATGATACAACAAGTCCCCGAATGTAAAACCCATAGGTATGACAACTAAATGATACAACAAATCACTGAATGGACAACTTATATGGATGACAACCAAATGATACAAGTCATCGAATGGACAACTCATAGGTATGACAACCAAATGATACAAGTCATCGAATGGACAACTCATAGGTATGACAACCAAATGATACAAGTCATCGAATGGACAACTCATAGGTATGACAACCAAATGATACAAGTCATCGAATGGACAACTCATAGGTATGACAACTAAATGATACAACAATTCACCGAATGGACAACTCATAGGTATGACAACTTAATGATAGGCATTCATCGAAACTAACTGAAACAATTATAATACTATTTGCCTTTTTTCAAAGACAGAAATAGTGACTTGAAAAGAGTTATGTCTCAAGCATCCATGGATATTCATATTACATATTAAAATAAATATTGGACGAAATGAATCTGAATAGCAGAGATCGCACAAACGCATGTGTAAATCTAAATTATTAGTAGATATGGTGTTTTATAATATCCATTTTGGTTCAGTTGGCTTTTTTATTTTAATAACTTTATAGAGCGCCATGACATGTTTTTTTTTTTTTTTTTTTTTTTATCTCAAAATGAAATTAATCTTTTGGAATATCTTGCTTACAAAAAACTCTCAAGTCAAGTGGACGAAATCTATCTGAGTTCATCCATAAAAAAACCAGTTTGTTAATCTACTGTTTAAGAGTGAAAGTTGTGGTTTTACTTCCTTGATTTTGAGCGATACTCAAGATGTAAACCAATTGGCAAATTTGTTATTTTTGCATCAAAATTAGATACCAGGACGGAGTATGAAATATAATCAAGATAAACTTTGTCAGATATAAAGGATGGTCTTGCCAGGGTAGCTTCAGTGAAGCGGTCTCATTTAATTGGATCTAGTTGGATCTTTTCCGAAAATATTGAAACAACTACCACACTAACATTAATTTTTTACAACGTTTTGGGGTTTTATCACCTGATTTGATTTCGGTTTTACAGCATTGTAAGCGAATCTGACGGAAAACTCTGCGATGGGTAGACTGTTTGGAATTCTGATTTTGGCTTCATTGCTTGTATCACTTAATGGACAGGCGTTGTTTGATGATATGGGAGAAACACAGAGGTCTGCAGACTTGGCGTTACAATTCATGAGAACCGAACTTCAGCAATTTAGTCAAGGTATTGAAAGAATGGTGATGAAGAAACTTGAGGGTAACAAGAACATGATCGAGGCAAAGATCAGCAATATGATAGAGACAAAGACAAGCAATTTATCTAGAAAAGTTGAGAAAATCAGTGATCTGATTACCACAACTCAAACCGAGCAGCGACTCCTAAAGCAGGAAATGGTGTCTTTAACTTCTAAAGCTGATACTCTGTTGAACAAAAGTATAACAAACTGTGCTGACATTTTTTACTATTATCCAGATACCAGAGGGAGGGATGGTGTGTATAATATCATTGATTCAAAGGTCGTGTTCTGTGATATGACCACTGACAACGGAGGATGGACGGTAAGATCTCTCTCTCTCCCCCCCCCTCTCTCTCTCTCTCTCTCTCTCTCTCTCTCTCTCTCTCTCTCTCTCTCTCTCTCTTTTTTTCAAAGTTGAATTCATTTTAAGTCAGTTCATAAATGTCGACATTGAAGAATGGATGTTAACATTATGTTGTCTTAATTCGGAGCAGGTGATTCAGAGGAGAGTGAATGGGTCGGTGGACTTTTACCGTAACTGGACGGAATACAAGAACGGGTTTGGATTTGCTGATCACGAGTATTGGATAGGTATTATTTCTCTCTCTCTCTCTCTCTCTCTCTCTCTCTCTCTCTCTCTCTCTCTCTCTCTACCATACACACAGCACTCATATAAGCTGTTTTAAGTACATTTGAATAGAAAAACCTACGACATTAGATAGTCATTTCATCAAATTAAAAGTGATACCACATTTTACGGCGTTTTGGTCACCATCTGTTGATGAATACATTAGAAAGGCTAATATGCTGTATGAAATTACATTTGATTAGGTGATGTTTTGGTTTTGATTTGATAAAAGATGTACGTAATTGTACATACCTTTTATGACGTAAATTTATACTGACCCCAAAAATATTTATGTAAAAGTTTCAGTGACAATGATGGGAAGAGGATGACGTGTAAAAAGTGTCGTTATGCTTACTGTACCAACTAACACAAAATAACAGTAAGCGGACCTAGACTAAACCCGGTTTTGCTTTTGTGTGTCCGCTTGGATTTTGATTGGGTCCACAAGGGTGGACCCCGAGCAAAGCTCAGCCGGGCCATGAACGAACAAGGAAAGCGAATCCGATTTCAAGAGCAAACCAAGAAGCGAACCTAGGGTCCGTTCTAACCATAATACCTGTCAATCACAATTTTCATTAACATGCTTGTCCACCAAACTCCAAATTTATAATTACTGGCCGTCAACATCATTTTGATTATTTTCCATGTGACCATTTTTTTAATGAGACATGTTTTCGTTTTTTTAAGCGATCACCCTAACATGCTCAATGATCGATCAGATTTTTATAGATCTGAGAGGAGGGGGGTTGGGGTTTGGGTTAGGGATCAGTACAGTCCGTACACTTCCTAGATTATTCAAACATATAAACATCTTGATTCATATAAAACTCACATAGTCAGGGTACTTTATATAAACCATATATCCTTTTTTGGATTTTTTTTGCATCCGCGCATGTGCAGATGTCAGGCACGTAGCATCGGGGGGGGGGGGGGGGTCTCACTTTTTCTCGCAGCAAACATTTTTCTTAAATATATATATATAGAATATCGAATAAACATGAAGCTCCCCCCCCCCCCACTTTAGGAGCATATAAAAATGCGAACTTTTTATTTTGCTTGTCAATAATTTTTTTGTGATGAGTTCCCCCCCCCCCCCCTCAAATAGTTTGTGGTATAATATCTCTTAAAATTGCATTAAGCAGTAATGTATAGTAATGCTGACAAGGTCGTTGTATCGACCATAGAACTTACGAAAAGATGACTTCAAACGAGCGTGTTGATAGTCCTGTTTTATCAACTTGTTTGTCAGTAGCTTGCCTCGCCTTAGAAACTGTTCACACGAAGAGCATGCCCTTGCGTATCGAATTAACTGAGAGACAAAAACACCATATGCAGGTGATGAAGGTATATTGCTACATAAGTAAGGAAAGTTGTCTATAGAAAAATTGAAGTCATCGCGTTTATCATAAAGTTTTGATGTTAGGTTACCATCAATATCCATTTCCAGTAAAATATCCAAATATGAAACAGATGACGCAGACTCTGTGGTATCTTTTATTTCAAGTTCACTGGGATATATAAAGTCGACGTAAGTATGGAAATAACAATTGTTAATTGATAATCCGTCGTCGATATACCTGAATGTTGAGTTGAAGGCCACAGCGAGTGATTTATTTTTTTCACGTACAAGTTTTTGAATAAATTCTGCTTCATAAGAATACAAAAATAGGTCTGCTAACAGTGGGGCACAATTGGAAGACTTGATTTTGATACTGCCTTTTGACTTGATACTGCCTTTTTAATCCAAAGTTCCTGTAGGTGCTGGCACGACAAAAAAACCCCTCATGATAGATATTCCTTTAAACAGAAGCACTAGACTAATTTACTGACTGTAGATTCGAGGATTTACATTAAGGATTACGTTTACTCAGGGTTTGAGATTTCAAAAAAATATTTTTTACAAAGTTCAATATCTGAAGTCAAAAATTGTTTTAAAAACACACAATAACAATGTTATAAACAAATATCGATATTAATATCCATGTTTTGTTCATTTGAGGAAGATATGCTACGACAAAGGTAGATTTATTTTGAAACAGAGGAAATTCGGACTAATTTTTTCATTTTCTTATTTTCTCTTAAAAAATCTCTGTAGCTATGTAATTGCAAAAGTTAAGTTTCTTCATGTTTTTTCATGTCATTTTACATGTTTTACGGTTGTATTATCTTGTGTATAATTTTATATCACTGGCTGGCACGCGAAGGGAAAAATCTAAAAAAAAAAATACGTAAAATAAATTTCAGACAGAATATCTCGAAAATTTGATCATTGACCTTATATAATGTAAATGTCAACAGAATACCGAAAATAAAAATAATTTAGGCAATCAATGGTTTGGAGCTCCTATTAGTCAGTTTTTTGTAATACTCGATCAAATATGGGTGAAATTTTGAAAATCGATAGAGGAAATTCGGACTAAATTAAATTCAAAATATGAGCTTAAAACGATTCATTGAAAAATCAAATTAGTAAAGCTATTCATATTTTATCATCTTCCAACCAAAAAATTGTTTTATTATTTCTAATAACTTCAAAATAAAGAAAACCTTGGTAAGGGTGGACAATTTTGACAAATTTTTCAATAAACGTTCAGAGGTCACTATAAAAAATTATAAAATAGGTCATTGACCTAGTTATTTGAAAGTGAAAAATAACACCACAATAGTAGGGCTACAATGTACAATAAGTACTTTTTCGTTCCTACTAGTGAAATTTTTTTCGCCCCTGAGTAAACGTAATCCTTAAAAGAAATCAAAATATCAAAATAGCAATTGAATAAATTTATTTTTCCGAACCTCTGTATTTTCGCATTAAAGCCAGAACATTTTGTAATTTTTAGACTCTACTGTATAGCTGTCCGATGCTTGGTAAATATTGTCCGATCCATGGTGAAATAGTTTAACACTTCATTAATTTGCTTTATTTTCTTGTTTTTAATAATTTCACTATTTTTTTCTCCAATAATTGAGCAAGGGGGAAACTTGTAACTTTTAAAACAAGTTTTATTTATGTTTGGACTATGATTGATGCGTGATCAAAGAGAAAAATCCAAGGGTGTCCGATGCATGGTGAAATCGCCCTACAGCATGCACAGATCTAATGGGAGGGGTCTGGGGTAGGTAAGGTACGGACTTATAAAACATGTAAAGTCAAACGTAATAAACTCACATAGGCATCACCGTGAACTTCATCCCCTTTTGGAAAACTTTCTCTGAGTCGGTGCACTGTCCTTTGCGCATGAGCAGATTAAGACTCGTGATGTTTGAGTAAATTAATATACAGAGATAAAAGTTCGACAATACTAAGAAAAAAAACCATGTAATACACATTGAATTTTTCAAAAGGAAATGACATGCTACATATGTTGACATCACTGAAGCCCCAGGAACTGCGAGTAGACATTAAGAGATTCAACGGAGAGAAGGCCTATGCTGTTTACTCTAGTTTTTATGTCGGGGATGAGGCCAGTAAATATCAGCTACAGGTGTATGGATACAGTGGGACTGCAGGTAACAATTATACAGCGTGTCTATCATTCAGAACTTTAATCATTTTCTGCACATTGACAGAACAAGTAAAATTAAAACAAAATAAGTCGTCACTTAATAATGATGATAAGTATGATAAGTAATTTTACGTTAATCATTTTCTTTAGCCATTCAAATTGTCAAGTATAGTTATTGTTCGCAATTATTTTTATATGAGATACATGTATAAGTATCATGATTAGACCATTTATATTGATTGTTCTATTGACATAACCCACGCATCATAACAGATGTAGTTGTAGGGGATAGCCTGGATTATAGCAATAAGAGCTGTTATAATGATGAGAATGATCAATAATGGTTCTATTCGATATCTAGACATTTTCTTAAATCAGACTGTTAGAGAAAAGTGTTTGTTAAACAAAATTTCAATATAATATATAGTATTCATCTATGCTTAAGTATTTTAATACTATCTATATTGATTGTTCGATCTATTGAAAGAATTCAAAAAATGATGCATAACCAATCTGATTGTAGGGGATACCATGGCTTTCAGCAATAATGCGAAGTTCTCTACATCGGATCAAGATAATGACGAGTTGGACAGCAAAAACTGTGCCACCACGTACAGATCGGCAGGGTGGTTCAAAATGGTTAAACTATATTGGAACAGCAATTGTTTCGATGCCAACCCTAATGGACAGTACACCAACGTGTATTCCTCTCTATGGAATTCCCGGAAAAACTCGTTGATATCTCTGAAGATGATGATCCGTCCTCGAACTTAACATCAAGGTGTAACATTACCCTCGTTATGAAGCCAAATTTAGCAGGTCTCTCTCTGTGTATTAACTTTATTTACCTGCATGTTTTTGTTTGTCAATAGACTATCAGGCCCTTTTACACCATTTTATAAATATTTAAACTACTATTTGTTATTTATAAATATATATATTTTAATTGAATTATATATTGCTTTGATTAATAATTATTATGATGTAAAAGAAATGTCTGAATCATTTTGTTTAGTTTGTATGAATTATTAAACAGTGTGATGACACTTCTAATATTGAATGGGTTTTTTTTGCAAAAGAACAAGCAAGTTTAGTACTAATCAGAGTATATTTATTTGAAATTAGAGATGACAGTCATGCTGACTGACGTTTTTTTCATACTAATTGTTAGACCATAATTTATTACCTAATTGTCTGCGAACTTTTCCGTTTTTTCCCGATTACGACAAAGAGCACACGGCGGGTGTGACCGGTCAGCAGAGGATGCTCACTCCTCCTAGGCACCTGATCCTTCCTCTATCTTTTTGGAGGTCCGTGCTGCTCTGCTTTGAATTTGTATTTCGTTTTATGGATTTTTGAGATGGTTGACGGTATGTTATTGTCATTTTTTCATTTTAAACAAACGATTACAAATAAAATAGAAGGTTTTCCATATTTAGGATAATTCTTAAGTATATATTCGACAACCTTCCTCATATTATATTATTTGGGTTCAAATGTATTTAACCTTTTTATGCCTCTTTGCGTATTCTGGCATAAATCTTTGTCACATACTACACTGTTTGTTAAAATTACTTCGTCTGTTTGAGTTACTTTACTCATTACCAGAATTTTTTTCTGCTATAGTTTATGTATATTTCAAAACTTATACAACACAATATTAAATATTTTGTTGAAATCTACTGTAAGGGTTTTCTTACATCTCTTTTTATTTTTACATACAGTAAATAATTATAATATTAGCACTGAGCAAGTATTCACGATATTGAAATGCTCACCTAAGGTATACCGTATAATATAACTAATAAAGATTATATCTATTAAGGATTTTCCTATGATGAAATGTAAAATATGATGATGAATATGAAAATTCAAGCTTAACAAAAAAGAGATGGACCTTTTAAGTTAACTTTATTATAAACCCGTGTTTTGTCAATAGAAAAGGCGATAAAATGCATTCAAAAATCGGGGGGGGGGGGGGGTCCTGTCCTCAAACATCTGTGGAGAAGTCGGTATCTACTCACGTTCTTTTCACTTAAGAAAAGGACTCCTTGATTCTCAAGAAGGAGTTCAATGTCTCTTTTAAAAACAAAATAATTACATAGAGCGTTACGACCATGACATACCTAATATGCGCATATTCGATAGTGAATAAAACATTTGGATGTGCAAGTACATGTAGCATAGTGGACAATTCACTCGCTTCTCAACAATACTTGTACAATAGTGGACAATTTGCCCGCTTCTCAACAATACATGTAGAGTAGTGGACAATTCAATCGCTTCTCAACGATACATGTAGAGTGATGGACAATTCAATCGCTTCTCAACGATACATGTAGAATAGTGGACAATTTGCCCGCTTCTCAACAATACATGTAGAATAGTGGACAATTCACTCGTTTCTCAACAATACCTGTAGAGTAGTGGACAACTCACTCGCTTCTCAACAATACCTGTAGAGTAGTGGACAGTTCACTCGCTTCTCAACAATACATGTAGAATAGTGGACAATTTGCCAGCTTCTCAACAATACATGTAGAATAGTGGACAATTCACTTGCTTCCCAACAATACATGTAGAATAGTGGACAATTCACTCGTTTCTCAACAATACCTGTAGAGTAGTGAACAGTTCACTCGCTTCTCAACAATACATGTAGAATAGTGGACAATTTGCCAGCTTCTCAATGATGCTTGTAGAGTAGTAGACAATTCACTCGCTTCCCAGCCATACATGTAGAGCAGTGGACATTTCACTCGCTTCTACACAATACGTGTATAGTAGTGGACAATTCACTCACTTCTCAACAATACATGTAGAATAGTGGACAATTCACTCGCTTCTCAACAATACATGTAGAATAGTGGACAATTCACTCGCTTCTCAACAATACATGTAGAATAGTGGACAATTCACTTGCTTCTCAACAATACATGTAGAATAGTGGACAATTCACTTGCTTCCCAACAATACATGTAGAATAGTGGACAATTCACTCGTTTCTCAACAATACCTGTAGAGTAGTGAACAGTTCACTCGCTTCTCAACAATACATGTAGAATAGTGGACAATTTGCCAGCTTCTCAACAATACTTGTAGAGTAGTAGACAATTCACTCGCTTCCCAGCCATACATGTAGAGCAGTGGACATTTCACTCGCTTCTACACAATACGTGTATAGTAGTGGACAATTCACTCACTTCTCAACAATACATGTAGAATAGTGGACAATTCACTCGCTTCTCAACAATACATGTAGAATAGTGGACAATTCACTCGCTTCTCAACAATACATGTAGAATAGTGGACAATTCACTTGCTTCTCAACAATACATGTAGAATAGTGGACAATTTGCCCGCTTCTCAACAATACATGTAGAATAGTGGACAATTCACTTGCTTCCCAACAATACATATAGAATAGTGGACAATTCACTCGCTTCTCAACAATACATGTAGAATAGTGGACAATTCACTTGCTTCTCAACAATACATGTAGAATAGTGGACAATTTGCCTGCTTCTCAACAATACATGTAGAATAGTGGACAATTCACTTGCTTCCCAACAATACATGTAGAGTAGTGGACAATTTGCCCGCTTCTCAACAATACATGTAGAATAGTGGACAATTCACTTGCTTCTCAACAATACATGTAGAATAGTGGACAATTTGCCCGCTTCTCAACAATACATGTAGAATAGTGGACAATTTGCCCGCTTCTCAACAATACATGTAGAGTAGTGGACAATTCACTTGCTTCTCAACAATACATGTAGAATAGTGGACAATTCACTCGCTTCTCAACAATACATGTAGAATAGTGGACAATTCACTTGCTTCTCAACAATACATGTAGAATAGTGGACAATTCACTTGCTTCCCAACAATACATGTAGAATAGTGGACAATTCACTCGTTTCTCAACAATACCTGTAGAGTAGTGAACAGTTCACTCGCTTCTCAACAATACATGTAGAATAGTGGACAATTTGCCAGCTTCTCAATGATGCTTGTAGAGTAGTAGACAATTCACTCGCTTCCCAGCCATACATGTAGAGCAGTGGACATTTCACTCGCTTCTACACAATACGTGTATAGTAGTGGACAATTCACTCACTTCTCAACAATACATGTAGAATAGTGGACAATTCACTCGCTTCTCAACAATACATGTAGAATAGTGGACAATTCACTCGCTTCTCAACAATACATGTAGAATAGTGGACAATTCACTTGCTTCTCAACAATACATGTAGAATAGTGGACAATTTGCCCGCTTCTCAACAATACATGTAGAATAGTGGACAATTCACTTGCTTCCCAACAATACATGTAGAATAGTGGACAATTCACTCGCTTCTCAACAATACATGTAGAATAGTGGACAATTCACTTGCTTCTCAACAATACATGTAGAATAGTGGACAATTTGCCTGCTTCTCAACAATACATGTAGAATAGTGGACAATTCACTTGCTTCCCAACAATACATGTAGAGTAGTGGACAATTTGCCCGCTTCTCAACAATACATGTAGAATAGTGGACAATTCACTTGCTTCTCAACAATACATGTAGAATAGTGGACAATTTGCCCGCTTCTCAACAATACATGTAGAATAGTGGACAATTTGCCCGCTTCTCAACAATACATGTAGAGTAGTGGACAATTCACTTGCTTCTCAACAATACATGTAGAATAGTGGACAATTCACTCGCTTCTCAACAATACATGTAGAATAGTGGACAATTCACTTGCTTCCCAACAATACATGTAGAGCAGTGGACATTTCACTCGCTTCTACACAATATAGAGCAGTGGACATTTCACTCGCCTCTACACAATATAGAGCAGTGGACATTTCACTCGCCTCTACACAATATAGAGTAGTGGACAATTCACTCGCTTCTCAACAATACATGTAGAGTAGTGGACAATTCACTTGCTTCCCAACAATACATGTAGAGTAGTGGACAATTTGCCCGCTTCTCAATGATGCTTGTAGAGTAGTGGACAATTTACCAGTTTCTCAACAATACATGTAGAGCAGTGGACATTTCACTCGCTTCTACACAATATAGAGTAGTAGACAATTCACTCGCTTCTCAACAATACATGTAGAGTAGTGGACAATTTACCAGTTTCTCAACAATACATTAGAGTAGTGGACAATTCACCCGTTTCTCAATGATATATTTAGAGTAGTGCACAAGTCACTCGCTCCTCAACGATACTACTCGAATTCGATTCCGTGATCGGCAATTGATTGTATGTAAAAGGGTATGAAGGTTGCCTGCTTTGACAGGTGTGTGGTTTTTTTTTCATCGGGTACTCTGAGTTCCTTGCACATCAACGACCTTGTCGCTTTAACAACAGTACCAACGAAAGATATTAATATAGGATGTAAAATTTGTTTGTCAATTGTGTCAAATTAATATTGCGCAGTTTCCTTCGACAAAACTGGAAATAGGTTACTGGCCGGATACCATGTGATAAGCCAAACAATTGTCAAAATTGAATACATGTATTACCATAACATGTGTCGTAGAGTAATGATGAATTAAGACATCTAAAGGCAAATACTGAATTGAGTTTATAAACCATAGAATTAGTATATGAAATGTATGTCTTTTTCCCTATTTTTCAAAAGTAATTCTCAGGAAAGAAGAAATGGCATTCAACATTTTTTATTTTAAAATATGGCATCAGAATTTCAACTCAAATCTATATCTGCATTTTATGCATTTCAAGCCAACATAAGAAGCTGCAACATTAAGTTTGTTTTTAATAAATCGATTTTATCCGCTTTGAAATTAAGACGTAGAATAGGAGTTTCATAAGATATGATTGGAGTAGTCAAATGGAGAAATGAAGGCGTAATTAAGTTTTGTACAATGTTTACATAATGTAAACCAATTATCAGTACTTAGACGAATTATTACGGTTTTAAAGCACAACAAGAAGGCCCATGGGCCACATCGCTCACCTGAGCAACAATGCCATAATTAAATCAACTTTCCGGAGTCATATACAAAATATCTGAACAATATAGTATAATAGATCCTGTATATTAAAAAAATCCCCTGCATATTCTTATGTTTATCATTGAGCCCCTTTGTAACAGGATGATTTTACATTTCATATTAAATATTGAGCATTGCAGTTCTCGAGAAGATCTTAAAGAACTGTTTATCTATGGGTTATCCTACATCAAACTTTGAACCCTTGTGAGGCCTAAGAATTGTCCAAGGGCCACAGTCTAAACAATCTTAAAGAATCAACAATATGTCAAAACACTTGCATATAAGTGAAGCCATATATATAATAGCATTTTAGTTACTGTGAATAATTTAAATGTTTTCCTTTGTAAAACTGGATCCCCAATGTGGCCCCACCCTACTCCTCAAGATTTTGATTTGAACAAATTTGAATCTACATTGTCTGAGGTTGCTTTCACTAAAGTTACAGTTTTTCTAGGCAATTAATTTTTTAGAAGGGGATGCTTCCACACAAATTTCAGCTTTCCGGCTGATTAATTTCTGAGAAGAAGATTTTTAAAGATTTACTCTATATATTCCTATGTAAAAATTCGATCCCCTATGGTAGCCCCACCCTTCTCTCTGGGGTCTTGAATTTCACAACTTTGAATCTACTCTACTTGAAGATGCTTCCACACAAGTCTCAGCTTTTCTGGCCAATTAATTGGTGAGAAGATTTTTAAATATTTTTTTCTCTATATATTCCTATTTAAGAATTCAACCCCCATCGTGTCCCAACCCTACCCCTGAGAATCATGATTTTCACAACTTTGAATCTACACTACTTATGAATGCTTCCACACAAATGTCAGCTTTCCTGGCTGATAAGTTTCTGAGAAAAAGATTCTTTAAAGATTCATTCTAAATATTCCGGTAAAAAATCAACCCCCAATTGTGGCTCCACCCTACCCCCGTGGGTCATGATTTTCACAACTTGAAATCTACACTAACTGGGGATGCTCCCACACAAATTTCAGCTTTCCTAGCTTATTAGTTTCTAGAAAAAAAGATTTTTAAGTATTTACTCTATGTATTCCTATGCAAAAATTCGACCAATCCCCTCTACTGTGGCACCACCCAACCCCCATGGGTCATGATTTTCACAACTTTGAATTTACACTACATGAGGATGTGTTCTCATAAGTTTCAGCTTTCCTGGCTAAATGGTTCTTGAGAAGAAGATTTTTTAAAATTTCCCACAAATTTTTAATAATTCCTAATTATCTCCCCTTGAAAAAGGGTGTGGTCCTTAATTTTCACAGCTTAAACTAACCCGTACCTATCTATCTACCGTATGTCTTAAACCAGCAATAAGTATGTATTTAGTTCGAACAGAATTACTTGTAGCACCAGGCAAATTATAACCACATAGAAACAAAACACCTGGAACCACGACGATTCAGTACAGGTAAACTTTATCTCTGTCTGCCAGGCAGGTAAATGTTAGAGTCCTCTGTTGCAGAACCAGTGTATGACACATAACGCTAATTATAAAATCAAGGAAGAAAGCACTTATTGATAACCAAAAGTTTGTCTACATACATACAAGTTGGCATCCATTCATACATAATGTCAATTTAAAAATAAGTATATACAGACAAAATTACTGGGATCTAGATACAAACATAATTATATATTTGTGTATATACAAAACATGTTTAGATATGAACATGTATTAAAAATATATTCAACATACATTTTTTACCATCAATTAAAGATGACAATCACAATTGCCTGCTAGATTCCAATTTACATTTAGTTAAACCCGACTACAATAGACTAGAATATAATAAAACACTCCATCTAAAACAAAATCTACTTGTCAACAAAATACAGCAAGCAAATAATGATTTGTCATTCCATTATATACCTATAGTACATTGAAAGAGTTCTCTAGCTGTTAAGAGGGTAGAGGTGCAAAGATTAATACAACTGTATAAGGTTTTATAATCAGCTGAAGGAGATAAGGGAATACTAAATTGAAAATTTTCCTAAAAATGAATAATAAATTCCTTTACCCCCCTCCCAACCCACCCCACATCCGTGTGGTGCTAATTTGCCACACAAGAGTCGTTTTATGTTACTTAGTTGAACAATTTTGCATTTATGAAATCTGTGTGACTTCATGTCTCCTTCATAGCATTGAAATTTGATACAACAGTCACGTCCTCATTGTGTTTAAAGGGAAGTAACCAGTGCTAGACATTACACACTGTGTAACACATCCATAGAGAACATCACTCACATCCCATAGAACACACTTGACACTTGAGTTACCCTGATTTACTCTTCACTATAGCAATTATCTAATCATCAACCATATTCACTGAACATGCTGATAAACTGATAAACATAATATCATTGCTTTTGACACAGAAAAACAATTCAGGAAATACTTTCACCAACACAGGTTGTGTCAGGTAATACATGATTGAAAGATTAAAGATTTAAAACATTCCAGCAATCGGTTTGTATATATACAAGTAATTCTATACAAAAATAAAATGACATTGTCATTATACTAATTAAATCTAGAACAAAGAAATATAAAAGGTTACATCAAGCATGCTCTTATTAAATTTTCTTTACAAAAAGATGAATAAACTTAAAATTTAAAAAAATGATATTGTTCAGATGATTTTGTATAAAATCCTTAACATATCTTAAGGGACAAACAATTAAGAAAACATCTGTAAAACTCGATCAGCAATAAAAATATTAAGAACAAAACAATAAACATTTGAGCACTTTTAAAATGCAAACTTTTCGTGGAATATCAAATACATATTTTATGGAGCATTAGATTTCATCTTAAAACATATTTGAGTTAAACGTAAAAATATTCATGATGATATTTTATATAAGAAAGTTCATTTCAATTTCATTAATACAAAACGTGGCACAGAGTATCAGAGTTTTCCAATCTCAACATCGCAGGCCTTATTGACTAGCGAGACAAAATCCTATGGCAAACCCCCTTTTCATAAAACTTGATATAAATACAGAACTTTTTATTATTTGCTGATTTATTTTTTATATATATATTTATTAATATACTTCAGTTAATTCAATGATGTACCCTACAAAACAACACAGAAAAAGACATACAAGTTTATTTAGCCAATACTTAAATTGATGGGGAATCGACTCCATTTAGTAAATATTCTAGTAGTACCGGTACATTTGAGGTGTTTTCCCCAGCTCTACCAGAAGGGCCTAAGAAGCTGCCATTGCCGAGTTTTCTAATACCTTCCTTGTCATGTTTTTATTTTACAAGTCTTTGTTTCAGAGTCACTCCCTTTCTCACTGACTGGCAGGTAAGATAAACCCTCCACCCCCACTCTCTCTGACTTATCTCCCCCATCTAATCCTTTCAATTTCTCGCCTGTTGCCACTTCCTTCTTCTTAAAGCACCGCTTCTTTATTTCATATGCAGTAATGTCAATCGCCATGGGAATTGGAATAAAAATGGAACACACAATGGGAGCCACCATTCCGATGTCAGAGTCCGGAGTCGGAAGTCAGAGGGGTCAGCAGTTCAAACACGTACAGATTGGCGTATACACCCATGGTGAAGACCCGAATGATGAACAGCACGGTGATTGGGCGCACTAACTTCTCTATAAACCGGGCCCACTTAGGTTTCTTGATTTGTATCAGGATCTCAATGCCCAAGGAATGATCAGGCCCACTAGAGATGTGACGATATTCACGAAGGGAATGGAAATCTCTATGTCTTTGTAGATCACATTACAGTAAAACTCGTTTAATACGAATACGAATATAGCGAATTTTCGGATATAGCAAGTTGTTTTGAGTCCACGGTAAAATTATTAACAAATCTTTGCAAAATTTAACTGTTATAACTAATTCGAATATAACGAATTTACGGATACAGCGAACTGATTTTGAGTCCCGTAGAGGTGAATAATAACGAAATTTTACACATTTATAACGAAGTTCTTTACAGTTTAAAAAGTTTGCACAACCATTTAACAAAATAGTTTGAATTAATTTAATTTTCTCAATTCACAATCCCATTATTGAAGGTATCAAAAGAAAGTATTTTGATTTTAAGCCTCAATTAGCAAAAATTATAGTCTGGTGAAAGAAAACATGTATATTGTGAATTCGTTATAGTTATTATTACTAATTTAAATTACGGATATAATGAAGTAAATCCATTGGTCCCTAGGACTTCGCTATAACCGAGTTTTACTGTTATACCAACACTGTAGATCCAGGCCGGAATCAGAGCTACAACAAAGCATACACATATAAATAGAAACTATTTTAAATTGATTAATATTTTCTGTTTACGAATCTATTTCATTTGCTGAAATGATAAGTTTTAAGTTTATGCTACTTTTTTTAGTTTATGCTATTTTTCCAAAGTCGACTTAATTCAATTGACGTTCACACACATAAACCAATTTTAAAAAAATATAATTCATTTCTTTTTGAGACTTCATTTCTTTAGCATAAATGATCAATTTCCAATTTATTCTATTTTTTTTTTGCTACATGTATGGCCCTATCAACTGGATTCTAGTAACGTTCCAAGTTATTTGGGCGACAGAAAACTGAGTTTATATATTAAATATGATTTTAAAAAAAATACTAAAATTATGAATTATAATGTGCAGAAAATAAGCATTGATAATACCTTGCTGTACTGTTCTATTGATATCATTGTCATGATTTACAGACCTAGTGATGCAAATGTATTTGAAAATGTTATGATCGACATACTTAGTAAAACTAATGTACTGTTCAATGTAACGATATCTGACCTAATGAAGTAAGGTTGTTGATAAATAGCTTATAAACTGCAATTCAATTATGTAACTAAAACATTTTACAAATGGTGCCCACTTTGAAATCTAAGAAATCATTAGATATACATACACTTTTCTGTACATTTTACCCACTATATTGCTGTAAAAAATCTAGGATTCATACTTTGTCTTATAATTATTCACGTTTTGTTAACTAAAAGTCACGGGATGTCGAGAACCTCAAGCTTAATTAAAAGCATAAATATTGATATAGTTACCTGTACAAAAAATTGTTTTATGCAGTCAACAGTCGGATTGTTGCCGTAAATCACGTAAAATTAAACTAATTACAAATGTTTCGACCCTTATACATTTCTGTGAAAATTAAAATAGTGATCTATTTCTAAATGTCACGTGACCGCGTAGCACGATATCTTCAATGCGCATTAATACATTTGGATATTACACATTCACTTGTTGTTAAAAATCAGCATTGTTTTCCTGTAAAATAAACTGTTAGTGACATATTTCTTTTTAGATGCGTCTTAGAGAACAGTTACTTTGAATACGTCAGAGAATACTACAGGACATAGCTTGAATGCAGAACCCTCGCCAGAAATCTCAGACATAATGATGTACAAAGTAATTCAAGACAAAAATCAAAATTTCAGTATGCTAACCCAATGCTCTTTTTCATTTAAGATTAAAATGTGATGTGATTTGTTGGATGAAAACATGAAATTTTTTGACATTTTTTATTAACATCTTAATTTTCATACGAAATATCTAAAATCTCCATGAAATTTTAGGATACAACGGTCGACAAAGTTTCAACATTTAACAGTGTCAAAATGTAGATTTCAAATCCAGTATCAAACAAATCCATAATATTCGACATTTTTATATAAATATTGTAGTGCACAAAACCTGTCTGTATTAAGAGGGCTAGATAGTCGTGGCAATTCTTAGGCTATATTAACCTCCTTTAGGCGAAGAGCTCTGCATAAAGATATAGGAAAATAAACACATTTTAAAGCTAAAATGTTTGGACTTTTTCTTTACTTAATATTAGCTTATGGCAAAACATATCGCATTTACAAATTATAAATAAGGTAGATAATTACCCATTTTTAGGGCGATGCGGTAATATATATTCGACAATCTTTCTCATATTTCCTTTTTATTTGGATTTAAATGTACATAACATTTTTATATCGCATTGTGTATTTTGGAATAAAGTAATAAAATGTTTATAAACATTAACATTATGTGTTAGAGATACTTTACCCATGTACATAATTTATATTTTTCGGCTAGTTTTGTTTAGATATTTTAAAATCTATATAAATAAAATATATCGTTGAAAAGATTAGATTTAAATGGGACCGAGTGTCACCAAAAAAAATCCTAAGATGTGTCGCAAAATAAAAGTAATGATGAAACAAATGTAAAATTTGAATATAAAAATTTAAGCTTAAAAGAAAATATTAGACTTTTAAGTTAACTTTATTGTATAACTCGTGTAATAATTGACCTGAACAATGCTACACAAATGAACAAATGAATTTCAGCTTAAAGAGGCAAACAATATCAATAGGGGATTAAATACAAACCAAATGCCGTCGAGGATCCACATATTTTTTTCAAGAGACGGATCTCAATCACTAGAACGGCCCTCTCTTAAAAAACGACGCAACTTCGTATATATATATATATATATATATATATATATATATATATATATATATATATATATATATATATATATATAAACAAAATACATATATTGATATATGATAAATCAATCAGTCATTATATTAAAAGTCAGTATTTATTCCGGGCGTTCTTTCCAGAAAACAAAAGGGATCAATGTTCAATGTTTATATTTTAATGCTGAAATGAATTTATAAATACGCATTATTTCCCTTTTATCTCAAACTACCGCCATATAGTCTTTCGATTTCTTTTGTTACTTCATCCCTATATAAGGCCGAGATTACTATTTATGCTTCTCTGCATTATTCAATAGAAATTTATATCATACATCTATTTATAAATTTACATATTTTTAGCACTATAGTGTCATCTAAATTGCCACCAAAACAAATCAAATTTTATAAAAAAAAAAACCCTATAAAATATTGGTATTAAACGAGAGAAACATTCTTCTTTAAACAACAAAATCATGATTTAGAAATGATATTTAAATGATACAGTTTTGGTGTAGCATTGTTCAAGGGTTATATCCCTCTTAATTTACCATATTGCAGTATACAAAAACATTTTTTGATGCCATAAATTCTTATTTTAAAAGAAAAGCAATGACTGTCTTTAATTCGCGCGCGACAAATCATATTCTATTCTTTGGTTTCATGCATTGCTTACGATACTGGATCACGATGCTGTCGTGAGGCTATTTTAGCGTGTAATCGATCAATATCTTAAAGTCACAATTTTAAACACAAACTGTCACGTGTAATGTTAATTTTGATTTAAAACATAATGTTTCATTAATGGCAGCACGAGAATAGAATACATGTAGATGAGAAAAGTGATGACCACGCGAATTATACTTAGACTTCTGTGATGAATCAATATATAGATTGTCACTATTTTCTGTTTGGACTTGAGACAAGTATTTGGATGTATTTCGATTAAAACAGATCTTACGAGTATCATAAGATAAGAGAGTTTTGTAATGCAATTGCAATGAGATCTTATGACAAATATTATGAAATAATAGGAGTCCAACCTGGTCCAATTTATCTAACACTTAAAAAAAATTACTTCCTGTATATATTCTCATCACTATTTCGTAGAAAATTCGGTATAAAATGTTTTTCATAAAAAAAAAATTAAGTCATTTTTCAATATTTATTTTATAATGGATTTTTGTAAAACAATTATAATGATATCTTATGACAAAGGACTGTAAAAGATAAAAGTCCAATCTGGTTAAAATTATTTAACATTTTATAAAATATTTCTTGTATATATTATCATTGCTATTTCGTAGAAAATCGGAATAAGATATATTTTTAAAAAAAAAAGAAGTCTTCTTTTATGTTTATTTGAAGTAAAATATTAAATTTAAATATTACAACAATAAAAAGGGCTACCAGCATTAAAAAGAATTTTCATTCATTTGGTCGTCATCGGGGAACTTAGGCTACCAGGATGTAAAATTCAAAAGTTTTCAAATTTTTACTAGAATGTATTACAGAATGATTTTTTGTTTTTGAATTAATTTGAAATAAAGAATACTCTATAAAACTATTTTTGATATGATAGACAGTACATATTCTTTGTGCAACGTCTATTGAAGTTCTATAAGGGTTTCCCCGTTTCTCTGAAATTAATTGTGCAATGTATTCATAAGAGCATATGTGACAATGGTCTCTTTTTTTCCCGTGTTATGTTTGCTTCTTATCATCATTAATTCTCTTTTTTGAGATACAATAAATCTTTGAATTTATTGGACTTTTCTGACAATTTCTTCTTCGAGTTGTAGTATAACGGAAGGAAAACCGATGTTCCAAATATGCAACACTGTGCAATTGATCTTTTCTGTTTGGTTTGAATATGATCATCTACTACAACTTGATACACTATTCATACATAATGTTGCTGTGCATATTTAACAAAAACACCTGAAATAAAATAAACTCAATTAAGGATGTTGTTTAATTAGCTTGAGGAATGAATAACCCCTACTATATTATTTTGTTTTTTTATTTCTAGAATTAAACACAATTAAAAAAAGGTTTTTTTTGTTCAATTTTAAAAACTACAAAAGGGATAACCGTACTTACAAATATATGTTAATTGATTTAGGATTGCTAATGCCTTTCCTCTGTGGGGGTTTTAAATATTTTGTTTAATGTTCTGTATTGCATGTGTACTATTATTTCATTGAAAAGACTGCTTCTTCCTTCCTGATATTTCTTGACATGGTCATTTTTGACAATGATACACATGTAGTGTGAAAAATGCAAATTAAGCGTTAATTTTTTTTATTGTTTTTTTTTTTTTTTATGTAAAATTCAAATATATGGAATATTGCGTTGATGATTAAAAGATTAATGGGCAAAATCTGAAAAAGAAGACCTTGATACCTTGTCAGAGTGGGTTAAAAGCATCAAATGTATATTAAAATCTCGTATTGAACGACTGAGAGGTCAAATGAAAACAATATATCCTTCTGTTTACAATAAAGTAGAAGTGAGAAAAGAACTAGATAGATTGCACGATCAGTATGTACTGGTCCCTGCTGATAAGGCAAGTAACAACATTGTCTTTGTTTGTGAGGCACATTATATTAATTGCATTTTCAAAGAACTAGGTTTCGATTCTACACATGGTAATCCTACTTATACCAATAGCAGCCTTTCCAAGCAGGAAATACTTCAGAATCATAAATCGGTTATGGATATCTTTAATATCCCCAATAAACAAAATGAATTTGATTTACCTTATCTGCACTGGATTCCAAAGCTTCACAAAAGTCCTTACAAACAGAGATATATAGCAGGTTCCAGTAAATGTTCTACCAAACCTCTCTCTTTACTCCTTACTAAAATTCTTACAGTAGTGAAGGAGAAACTTCGAGAGTACTATATAACAATATACTCCAGAAGTGGTGTGAATCAGATGTGGATACTAAAAAACTCTAAAGAATTATTAGAAACTTTGAAGTCACAAAATCTTACCAAAATCAATAGCATCAAAACGTACGATTTTTCAACGCTTTACAGAACCATTCCCCATGACAAATTAAAATCTAGGCTTTTTAAAATCATCGACAGTTGTTTCTTCAATAAAAATGGAAGTCGTAAAAATGCTTACCTTGCCATTGGAAATCTAAAAAATTATTTTGTTAAAAACCATTCTGCATTCTGATTGCACATACTCTGAAGTTGACATTAAAAAGATGCTTGAGTTTCTGATAGACAACATCTATGTAGTTTTTTGAAATCAAGTCTTCCAACAATCTGTTGGAATTCCCATGGGTACCAATTGTGCCCCATTGTTAGCAGACCTATTTTTGTATTCTTATGAAGCAGAATTTATTCAAAAACTTGTACGTGAAAAAAATAAATCACTCGCTGTGGCCTTCAACTCAACATTCAGGTATATCGACGACGTATCATCAATTAACAATTGTTATTTCCATACTTACGTCGACTCGATATATCCCAGTGAACTTGAAATAAAAGATACCACAGAATCTGCGTCATCTGTTTTGGATATTTTACTGGAAATGAACATTGATGATAGCCTAACAACAAAACTTTATGATAAACGCGATGACTTCAATTTTTCTATAGTCAACTTTCCTTACTTATAGTTTCTAAGGCGAGGCAAGCTACTAACAAACAAGTTGATAAAACAGGACTATCAACAGGCTCGTTTGAAGTCATCTTTTCGTAAGTTTTATGGTCGATACAACGACCTTGTCAGCGAATACAATCATCCCCTCGGTCGCATGCTGACTGACGTTTTTCATACTAATTGTAAGACCATGATTTATGACCTAATTGTCTACGGTCTTTTTCCGGGATTTTTTCCCGATTACGACAAAGAGCACACGGCGGGTGTGACCGGTTAGCAGAGGATGCCCACTCCTCCTAAGCACCTGATCCTACCTCTATCTTTTTGTAGGTCCGTGTTGCTCTGCTTTGAGTTCGTATTTCGTTTTATGGATTTTTGAGATGTTTGACGGTTTGTTATTGTCATTTTATCATTAAAAGATTACTATCCTGCCTTACGGTGTATAGTGATTAACACCCAGTCCACCTTCCATCAGCTCCCTAAAGAATGCCTTTATAGTAATTTTATCCCAATAAACTGGACATGTAATACATTGTAGCTTGTCCCGACCAAAAACATAACTCATAGTGGAATTGCAGGTTTAACCCCAGGTTTTTAAAGAAAAACCAGCATTGCTTTTTCGCCTTATCTTATTTGAATTTTAAAGAAAACATTGAGCAATCAGTACTATTACATATTGGTCACGAAATACACTAAAACGACTTCAGTTCTTCGGTTCACAACAAATGTATGTACCTTGGTCAATCATAGAAAAAATAATCATTTTATCCATTTGTCACGAAATGCCATGTTGATTAATTTTCATTTTTTATGTATGTTTTCATTTTTTACGATATATCTGTATAAATAAAATCTGATATACAAGGACCTTTGAATATTTGCTCTGGAGTTTCACCCCACCTCCAGATTTAGACTCCAAAGATTTTTAATTTTGTAAATATAGCTAATAAAGGTATATGTTGCGTATATTTTTAGTGAATAAAAATAATAAGATCTGATTATTTGCCTAATTATTTATTAGGACTTTCACATAAATTATGCTGTATAAGTCATTCGCATAACAGAGATACAAGAAATAAAAAAAAATATTTTTTTACGTGCTGGTAAAAATTCCAAAAGATTGGAATAATCCCCCCCCCCCCTTTTAAATGGGTCATGTGATATACATCTCGGTCTATCAACAACAATGGCGACGACGAGAAAAAGGGGTAGACAGTTAATTTTGACGGATTTGGCAAGGAAAGAAATCAAAGTATTGATAGTACTGATAGACGGTGCCGTTAACTGTGAGATTATGGTGGGACACTTCCATATTATGACATACTCTCCATCAGAATAAACACTAAAATCAGGCATAATTTCATACATTTGTTTTTTTTTCCAAAACATAGGCAGGGTATACTGCTTCAACACAAGTCTAACTAACTTGTGTAGAAATTGAGTTCAATTCTTAAGATGTTTTACAGGCTACCGTTGTGGCGAGCGCAGCAAGAATTACATATACAATGTACCTTTCATCATTATCAACTTAGTGATATTTTGATAGTTATCAACTAACATCAAAGAATTTTTGAGAGAGAGAATTATATATTTCTAAGTTTAAAAAATTCTTACAAAATACATAGATTTGCTTCCCCTAAAACCCACAGGTGCTTGAGAACAGGAACCCCTCTCCCCACCCCCAAGTATCTAGACCCCCGGGACTTTACTCATTTTTTCTTTAAATTATCCTTTTATGACATATTTATAATCTATCGATACATTCATTGCACAAAATTAATTGAAACAAACATTTTGAAAAAAATCATATCCCCTCTTTATCTCATACGTGCGGTGTATACTACCCGTGTGATAAACCTTTGCTTTATCAAACGGGTGATGCTATCAAAATACATCTACCGGTAAAAACGGTGATCTCATATCGTAGCCTGATGATTCCGTTCACTGAACACTGAATATCTGCATGTCTTGCCTATGTAAATACATTTATTAGGTAAATTGAGTCAATTTTCACAGACAAGTTGTAAGTTTTGAACTTTGAACTAATTTTTTTTTACTGAAATTTGTTTATTTTGGCATACGTTGTATCCGTGCCCCCGGTCCCTGTTTATAGCCGTGTAATTTCCCATTTTCCAATTTAATGGTTTGACAATACGCAATATCTGCATAGATTTTTTTAACTGTTATTTTTGCCTCTTTATTATTTAGTTCAAAAATGACTTTTTAAAAAATATTCCTCTCTACTTATACTTACTGTTCATTCACACAAAATTAGCTTACTAACTCTTGCTTGTATATATAATTATATTATCTCTCTATAAAAATAAAAAAAAAAAAACACTAAAAAACCCCCACAAATCATCTAAGGCAGGTATCGAAGTTTATAGCGAGCGCCGCTCGCGTAGCGAGCTCCATAGACAACGTGTACGAACGGAGGAAATTCGAGTTGAGATCTGCACATTGTTCAAAGAAATTTTTATCAGTCCACGTGAAAAAGTTCTACATATCCCAATAATCCTTTGCCGTGCATAGCAACATGGTGGAACCAAGTTTCTAGGTAAAAGGTGAAGGTCAGGTGTCCAGACCATATATTCTCCGAAGTTGGCCGAATCTTGCTCCCACATTTATGTAACTTACTTACATGTACCTCTAATACTTCAGATACAGAGAGCCTTAAGCTAAAGGGTGTACACTGACCTTAAACAAAGTTTCTGGGTCAAATGTCAGGGTCATATTAGACCTCTGTGAAAAATCCTTGTCCAACCATAATTATATTTTTCCCCGATGATTCTGTCTGGCTCATATATAACTATAAAAAGTGCTTGTACGTAAAAAATGTACAGTGACCTTGAATCAAGATACATGTACTTCTTAAATTACATGGTCACATCACAGACCACTGTGTAAAGTTTCAATAAATTCTTAGTCAAAATTGAAGAATAAAAACAAAGTTGCATGCAAAGCTTTTCATTCTTATGTCCATTATTTAAGCGGCTGGCTCCTTTGAGAGGGACGCCATTTAAATGATTTCAGGTACATTGTAGTATAACTCAGATTGTTTTTGCGAAAAGGGCCTAAAATGTCTAGGTAGAGAGTCAATGTCATAGCATACAACTTAATACACTATAGTCTGGACCGTGTGTTCTCTCTCATGGCAAAAAATCTAGATCATGCTTCACACAAACACTGCTTGTCGTTTATGTGATCTTACAACCTAAAGAATAAAAAAAGAATCAATATTTTTTTTTAAGCATGGATGTAAAAACAGTAAAGTTGGATACATGATTAAATATTAAGAAGTGGGCAGAATAATACATGTAAGTATTGACTTTTAGTGGCAATTTCCTCCTATATAAGATTACGTATGATCCGGTAAAACCCATTTAGTTATAACGAGGTGCCTTGTTAGTTAAGCTATAACATTGCCTTCTTAGTAAGAACTTTGTTGACGATTAGTGACAAAAAGTCAGACATTTTTGACAAGTTTTGGGCTTTGACAAAACCAAGTATTCTTATAGATATTAATTAAAATTGAAACAGATCAGACGGATAACTCGGCGATGGGTAGTCTGATTGAAATTCTGATTTGTACTTCATTGCTTGTATCAGTGAATAGCCAGGCTCTGTTTGATGATATGGGAGAAACACAGAGGTCAGCAGACTTGGTGTTACACTTCATGAGAACCGAACTTCAGCAATGGAGACAAGGTATTGAAAAAATGGTGATGAAAAAACTTGAGGAAGTCGAAAAAGTCATCGAGATAAAAATCACCAATTTATCTAGAAAAGTTGAGAAAATCAGTGATCTTATTACCACAACTCAGACCGAGCAGCGTCTCCTTAAGCAGAAAATAGTGTCTTTAACATCTAAAGCTGATACTCTGTTGAACAAAAGTATAACAAACTGTGCTGACATTTTGAACAATTATCCAGATACCAGAGGAAAGGATGGTGTGTATAATATCATGGATTCAAAGACCGTGTACTGTGATATGACCACTGACAACGGAGGATGGACGGTAAGCTTTCTCTCTCTCTCTAATTTGCCTTTTCTCTCTCTCTCTCTCTCTCTCTCTCTCTCTCTCTCTCTCTCTCTCTCTCTCTCTCTCTCTCTCTCTCTCTCTCTCTCTCTCTCTCTCTCTCTCTCTCATTTTAAGTCAGTTCGTAAATACCGACATTATTTATGCACAAATAATATTTTTATTGATGTTTTTGAAGAATGGATGTTAACAATATTTTGTCTTAATTCTGAGCAGGTGATTCAGCGGAGAGTGAATGGATCGGTGGACTTTTACCGTAACTGGACGGAATACAAGAACGGGTTTGGATCTGCTGATCACGAGTATTGGATAGGTAATCTCTCTCTCTCTCTCTCTCTCTCTCTCTCTCTCTCTCTCTCTCTCTCTCTCTCTCTCTCTCTCTCTCTCTCTCTCATACACACAACACACATACAAGCTGATTGTTAACGTACATAAAATCTGACGATAACAAACAGTG
This sequence comes from Magallana nippona, assembly GCA_033439105.1. NCBI lineage: Eukaryota > Metazoa > Mollusca > Bivalvia > Ostreida > Ostreidae > Magallana > Magallana nippona. The sequence continues at coordinate 53,531,099 of CM065922.1, forward strand.
TTCTAAATCAAAAGTCCAAAGGAAAAATACAAAAACCAGGAGCAGAGCAAACACGGGCCTCTACAAAAATTAGTGGCAGGATCAGGTGCCATGGAGGGGTGAGCATCCTCTGCTGACCGGTCACTCCCGCCGTGTGCTCTTTGTCATCAACGGGAAAACAGAAAAATCCGTAGATAATTCGGTAAATAATAATGGCCTAACAATAAGTATGAAAAACGTCAGTCAGTATTCGACCTAGCGGAAGATTGTACATGTATTTGCTGACAAAGTCCTTGTATCGACCATAGAACTTTCGAAATGATAACTTCCATAGAGACTGTTGATAATATTGTTTAATCAACTTTCTTGACTCATTTTAGAAATTGATTATACGTAGATCATGACCTTGTAGTCTATTCAAAATAAAGTTTAACGTCAAAAAATTGCCACAAAAGAATTTTTTGTGGAATTTGAATCATGACTTACGTTTAAACAACATATAAAAAATCGACAAAAATCGATCGGCTAGTTTTTTTTCTCAAAATTTATTTCAATTTCGCTAATTTGTGTAAATTACGTAAAGTTAAAGCTACCGTAGAGTAAAAGAGTTAACAAAAGGGATATAACCGCTATGTAGCAGACCAACTCGTGTTTTGATATAATTAATTCTGCCGGTGTAAAGAAGAATAATGACCCCCGTAGAATAATGACCGGGGGTCATTTTTGACGCAGAATAATGACCCCCCCCCCCCCTTACTGTAGAATAATTGGATTTTTCTGAAGAAAATGACCCAGGAGTTATTTTTCTTCATGTTAAACATGAAGAAAAATGACCCCAGTAGAAAAATGACCCTGCTACCCTGCTGTAAACAAGAATAGAAATGGATTACTCCGTATCCAAGATTTCTGACTTTGAAATTACTTGAATTTTCACTCATTTCAGCTGATTTTGAAGTTATTTACACCGGACTTGTAAAGAAATCGCTGCATATATATTTTTTCATATCCGTAGTAAAAACACACAAACACAACACTTACATTGCTACAAATTGGTCGTTGACAGTTAGGTCTCCTCTCTCGTCGACATATGGCGGGAAAATGACGTTCACTTGTGTAGAAATCTGCTGAACTGTACATGATACTTTACCATGGATAATTCTTAACAATATTTTATATAGCTTTATTATTTAAAAACGATATTTGATTTACAAAATTTATGCACAGCTTTCTAAACCATATTTTATCACGATTTTACAATTTCTGCCCTGGCAGAAATGCCAGGTCTACACGTGTGTGATTAGAAATCTGTGCAGGTGTTGCTACTGTTGCATAGCCATTCCGTAATTAAAAAAAGAAAACAAAAGAAAAAAAACCACATTCATACATTCATACACAATGAGTAATTAACATTCTCTCTCAGAGGAAATTGTGTGATAATTAACGAACAATAATCATGAAAGAATAATTGTTGTAAAAATAAAAGCAACATATGACATATATTTTCGTGAAAAAGACTAAGGAGACAGGTAAGGTAGGAATATGAACACTTCCTATGTACGTTTCTGGGGAAAAGTGATTTGAAAAAATTATTTTACTTCAGTTTTGTTTTCTTCTACGCAATACATATACATCGATATTCTAAACATTTGTTGTAATGTTGTATTTGTAATCATGAATAGAACTTTATTTTTTCAGAGCAATTGTGTGAAGAGTACCTGACTGTAGTAAATCTTAAATAGATAATAAACACTGATCGTATATAATAAATAAAGATTTTATTCTTTAGGTCAATAAGATTCAATGGCAATATTAGGTAAAAGTAAATACAGTGCATCTGTGATCACCGTTTAGGCACGGACTGAAGTTTAATTACTGTTTTACCTTATACAGAGTTCTTAACGAGGCTAGTTGGTCAACAAATTAACCATTAGATCTGCTTTCAACTTAAATTCAGCTTTAAAATGTGGTAGTTTCCTTTATCTTTATACAGATCTCTTCTTCCTATGAAATTTAAATAGTCTAAATATTTCCACGACCACTATTTTATATGATGGAAAAATAAAGATGTTTTTTTTTTAAAATATGCATGATTTCACAAAACAGAGACCAATATCGTCTTTGAATTATTATGCATGTGAATTTTTATGTATTATTTTAAGTGAAACGGAAAAAATATGTTTTGACTGCGAAAAAGGTATATTAGACATTGTAGATTGGTCATTTGAGTAATCATTCCACCAGGCTGAAGCTAACATCCACTAACAGCAGCCACTAAGCCTATAGAAGCTAGCAGCCAATAAGGAAAATCATCAAAGTACTGCGAGTACTTGAACAGAAAATTATATCTTACTTTATCAACGGCATAATTCAATAAATATCAAAATGGTCAATGCATCAATAATTTGAATAAGTTGACAACTTCGGAGGCAGTAAAGTTCGCCTGCATAAGAATTATAAATGCGTGTGTGTTTAATAGAAATCAAATCAATATTGATATGTGTCTATACGGGTCATAAGTTATGAAAATAATGTTATCTAAAGTGTAGTCTTATTAAAACATGGAAAAAATCAACGCGTCGAATAAAGTAATATGAAGTTGTATGATAATATATAAGACAAGATAAAGTAATTTAAAAGGCGTATGCAGTACTACATGTACTTGTAGGTTGTTCAACAATATTCGCTGGATATTTTTACCAAATCACACATTTTTTAGATATACGTTGTAAATTGAAAGCGAACGTTAGGGGAAACAATCCTGACTTTTTAAAATAAAAAATAAAATGCTTACTTTACATTTTATTAGCCCCCTCCTTTAATAAAAAAAACAAATAAAAATTACAAAAACCAAAAAAACCTAACAAACAAACCATCTACCGAACACAAAACAAGACACACATACCAAAAAAAAAAAAAAAAAAAAAGAAAAGCCGAGCCCATTCAGTGTGGCAAGATAATTGTTTCTATCAAAATAAAACATGTATGTGTTTAAAAATTTATCCTCGGGTCTTTTCACTTCCTCGGAAACAACATGTATCAAATATTAAAAATACTTCGTATCACTACAAAAATAAAATGATCAGAGATCTAACAATGTGATTTTATTCTAAAAAAAAAAATGGCCTGTCGCAGTTTAAAACAGCAAAAATATTAACCCTGAGGTGAAATTGGGATTATTTTGTCCCAGCCATGTTTTCATGTGAACCTTCGAGGAAATACAATTATGACAATAAAAAGGTTCCAATTAGGTCACCCGAACTTTGTCATTTTTAGCGTTTTGCAATGATATAGGAATGAAAGGTGACTGTGTTATTATATCCCTTATTATACCCGCACTTTCTAAAGAAAGTTCGGGTATATTGTTGTTACCCTGTTCCGTCTGCCTGTCCGTCCGTCCGTCCGTCTGTCACGTTTTACTTTCTCAAACTGCTCTTACATCTTATAAACCAGCAAACCGAACTCTTGGAGTATTATTTGGGGTGTCATGTTGTTTTGTATAAAAGTTTCAAAAATTCTCTGGTAGTCCTGGGGTCAAATAATTGGTAAAAAATGACGTTTTTTGACAAAAAACCTTCTTCCTCGAACTCCTTTTACATTTTCAGAAGTAGACAAATCATCTCTTGGAATATGTTTTGAGGTGTCTTGCGCAATAAGGTTTCGGAAATTTCAATTTTGTCCTAGGGGTCATTAAATGGCTGAAAAATGACGGTTTTTGTTTTTGTTTTTTTTTTTACAAAAAGTCTGGTTTCAAAAAACGTCACTTTAGTTGTGCAATAAGGTTTTAAAAATTTAAATTTCATCCAGGGAGTCAAATAGTAGCTGAAAATTGACGTTTATCACTCCTAAGAAATACCTACTTCCCAAAACTCCTCTCATGATTTAATGAATAGCCACATCATCTATAGGGATATAGCAGGGGCTGAGCCATAGATATGCAATAAGGTTTTAGAAATATAAATTTGATTCTGAGGGTCAATACTTTCTGCAAAATGATGTTCCGTCCCATTAAAAAACCTCAATCCTGGACCTCCTCTTATATCTTGTGATTGAAATAGTGTACCATAAGATGCATAAACAGGAAGAATATATAAAATCATGCTTTAGTGGTGGGGATCACAAGCATTTTTTTCAAGTTATTTGATCATTTCTGATTTTGGAAGGGTGGGGTGGGGTTAAGGTGACCCGCAGAGGCCATGACCTACTAATACCACAAAAAGATTTGCCTTGACATGGTCATGGTTAAAGAAACAAAAATATATACGGTTTAGGAGTAAGGATTTCGATGATTTTGAGGTATTTTAAAAATATTCAACTATTCATGTTTGTTTTTGTTTTTGTTTTTTTTTTTTTGGGGGGGGGGGGAGGAGATTCAGAGTCGCTTTTCACATTTTTACAGTAGCAAAATCATTTCTTGATTGGTATTTTTCTGTATGATGTCAGATGTACATAAAGAGATTTTGGAAATTGCTTTTTAATCTTAAAGATAAACAAAATGTTATATGTAATTTAGAAATTGTAACGTCAGTCAACAAAAACCTTGTTGTAAAAAGCAAAGCAGGGTCAGCATTGGGCTAGGGCTAGGAATTACATTACATATGAATCAGGCTACTTGATTAGTTCCAACTCTGGAAAGTCACTGGGCATCTCAAAGGGGGTATAACCTATATACATGTACCAATTGATGTGCAATGACACAAGGAGGAAGAATAAATATGGTCTAGGGGTGGGGATCTCAACAGTCAATAAAATGTATTATCATTTCCTATTTCAGAGGAGGGGTTGTTGTTGTTTAAAAACAACTCCGGGGGGTGGGGGAATGACCCAAGGGGCAGGGGCCAATTTGTCTTAAATGTATCTTGACATGATCAGCAGAATTGGACAGAATGATCACTATAGGGAATCTGCAGAATGGGGCCCTAAATAGTTACAAAATCAATCTACAAAAAATATTGATAATATGTTATACATGTATTTAGAAATGTCTTTATTTTCAAAATGATTAGTAAATTAATCAGTCAAAATGAGTTATAAATAACCGATTGGCAATTCTGCAATTGATTGCATGATCCCTAGTATAATATCACATGTATTTTTTTATATATATAATTATACATGTATGTTAACAATCAGGATTAAAATGCACAAATTTTCATGAATCATAAATCTTGACATACCACATATCTCTTGACAAAAAAGAATAAGCAATTTAAAATCAAAGAAATCTAGTCATTAACTCTTTTACTATTACTGGTGTATGATGATGGGGTAGGGGGTATAATGGGAAAAAAAGCTGCAGCATGCCTTCATTCTCACTAAAACTGTATATCTAATCCTCACATCCTGGGGATGGGGAACGGTTAAGGCCCCTTCCCCTTCCTCCCTATTATAACTCATATAATGAAAAAATAAAAAAAATTCTGCAATTTAAATGACAGAAACTGTAGATAAGCTTATCTAAATAAAGATGATGATACAGTATGCTGGCAAAGGGAGATCACATTTTAGAAAGTGAAAGTAAAACTTAACTGTTTTGTATACCGGTGTCTCATAATATTGCGCTTCTACATGTATTATGCTTACCTATATTGGTCAACATCATAACGATAATCCAATTAGCACAATACGAATTCCTTTAGCTGATCACCACAAAAGAAATATTTATTCATGTTAATTAATCCTATTCTGCATATGAAGAAAACATATGCATGTACACCACGTGAAACCTATCTAACCAAAGAGCTGGGTAAAACTAGTACCCGATGCAACCTGTACACCTGTGTTGTGTACGTAACTTCAGACAAAGATCATTTAATTGTAACATATTGCATGTCGCCTTCTTTTTGACTAAAACTGGTACAAGAGAGTTATTTAAAGACAAACACTTGGTGCGGGTATTACTGTCTAATGACAGCATCTAGTCTTTGAAGTGAATACGAACGGATAACATGGCAGTATAGGGGACCTATCGGGCTATTATTTCCCGATTTCAAATTTGTGGTATAGGGGTATGATAGGTGGCCCCCAAGGGTTCGGGCTCATTATGGGGGTTTATATCCCCCTTGATTTTGATCACAAGAACTGGGGTTAAGTGAAGGAATTTTCTAAATATTTAAAACAAGCGTCAGAGGGCTTCTATCACATGTAAAAGTGTCCATTTAGCTCACTAGAACTTTGTCAATTTTTCTTTTACTTTTCACAACGATATTGTGGTGCTTGGTGGGCCGTTATCTCCCTTTTCTTTAAAGTGTACATCAGACAAATTACAGGGCAGTGTAGGATACCTATAGGGCTATTATTTCCAGGTCTCAAATTTAGGCTGTACGGGTACCACCAGGTGGTTCCGAGGTTTTATATATCCCTTGATTTTGATCACAAGACTCGTTTATATTTCTTATCCAGGCGATCTTCACTGCCTCCGTAGTTGTCAATGCTCTTACAAATTATTGATGTATTAATCATCTGGATATTAATAAAAGTATGCTGATGATAAAGTAACATATATATTTTGTTCGTGTACTCTCAGTACTTTGATGATTTTCCTTATTGGCCGTTAGCTTCTGCTGGCTTAATGGCTTCTGTTAGTAGCTGCTAGCTTCAGCATGGTTATAATGCCTAACAATGGAGTAAACTTTTCAAAATTTTGGTTTCATGATTAATTCTGCGTGATGCACTTGCATACCCAGTAGTTTGAACTAGGGGAAAATCGTCAATGCAAGTATAATTCATGAACAATATCGAGTCTACTCTTTCGTTGCCAATAAAAAAATTGCTTTATAGTGTTTTGTATCTCGAAACAATTTTAATGTGTTGTCACTCGTAATAATGAGATACATATAAATGTAATTCATTAAGATGAAAACCATACCCCGATACAATACGTCAGTATCTTGTTATAACGGAAGGATTTTTATTTTCTAAGATGTACCCCTTCTTTCATTTTAAGTTTATTTGAATATGAATTACAATCTCTGTTACTTTTTGTAAACTGCAGTGAAAATTGTATTGAAAATACTTTTTCACAAAAAATGAAACATTATTCTGAAAAACTTCAATTTATGAGTGGTCATTATTCTACAGGGGTCACTTTTCATCACGTAGAGTGTGCTCATTTTTATGAAAATAACACTTCAGGCAAAAGGTCATTTTTTTAATGTAGAATAATGACCCCGGTCATTATTCTACGTGGGTCATTATTCTGCTTTACACCGGCATTCCAATGGAATAAACGACTTAAAGTGGTATTGTAGGTATGTTTGTAGTGTGGAATTCAAAGATGAACGTTCAGCAATGACAACTTTTGGTTTATACGGTCTCTCTGCGTGCAGTGAACATCTTCACACTTTCGACGCCTTCTAATGAATTAATTTTGATCATATGCTACTTCGGGTGAACAAACAGTATGGAATGCTGTTCGCCTCAAAATAAAGATTATTGGCAACTATCTAAATGAGCATGGAAACTATACGTTTTAAGGACAATTCTAACCTTTTCAAGTTAAATTCTACCGGTATCTTATTCCGATTTATATCATTAAGAGTTTGCACTCTTTAATACAATTCCTCTGTGGAAAATACATTTTAATTTCATTTATATATAAAAGTAATTTTGGCGGCTCTATGGTTTTAAAATATTTTTAAAAGTCTTATTCTGATATGCTTAAATACCTACTAGTTTATATGAAATGTTTTAATTTTTCTAAATCTCGTAGATACAATCAAAAGTTTAATGTGTGAATCAAAAGGCTCGTCATTGTAATTCGCGTCTGTCGTGTTCGTATAATTAATGGTTATATATAGATATTGTTTCATACAACAGATTTCTTTTATTTCTTATCCATCTGAATAAGTGTTTTAGTCCGGATAGGTTTATCCTCTTTCTTAGAATACATAATGTCGCATCAACATTGTTACACAATCAAATTTCCCATAATTGTCGAATATAAATGGTACAATTGTTTATATTTCACTACAATTCCTGCGATATAAGGATGAAGTCATACCAGTATTAATATTATGTTAGAAGAATTATAAACATAAAAATACCATCATCATGTTAAGACAAGAAATTTCAAAATAACGAGTAAACCCCATTTTCTTTATTAAAAAAATGTTTGTTTCAAAGGAAAAGGAAATCGAAAAGAAAACATGTCAAATTAGCCATCTAGCCTTGTCAATATAGCCTTACACGCATAGGTGTCTTTTGTGAATCTATATATTGTTCCCACGAATAAATTAAGAGGTAAAACCCATCATTACGTCAAGTCTCTAGAGGAAAATTGATGCCCGGTTACGTTACCAGCGGTGGAACCAACGGTGATATTCTTGATCCACTGAACTCCTTGTCGTAGTTATTAGCTTACAGAATTATTGATATCACTTGCAGACCTTCATTTATATCGAATCTCACATTTTCCAGTTAAAAACGTTACACATTGTGTTAAATCACACACTTTAAGAATCGGAAGCAAATCAAATTTGCCCATAGTCGTATTAAATGTTTCTGTTTTGATGTTATATATTGTCTTATAAAAAAAAACTATATAGTTTATTTCAAGCATGGTGCTATATATAGAAGCTGACAAAATTTTCTCTGGCTCAAATCAAAATAGTTGAATATTGTTGTCAGTTATATTTTCTATACTTAAAGGAGGCAACCACCTAATATGTCCTTTGTTTAATTAATTTGAAGATTTGATATCGTTTCTTTCAAATAATCTCCATATAATTCTTTTCATCAATATTATATCACTTATTTACTTAAAAATATAGCTTGTATATTTAAAGAAGATGACAATCTTAAACATTTTTCTCATTTGTTCTTCATGAATTAATATTTAACGACAAATTGGAATGTTTACATAAACGTTAAGTTTATCATTGCATGTATTGTGATGTAGTGTACTGTCTAAAACATCATACAAAATCGACTTGGTTTTACATTTACAATATATAATGACTTATTTCGAGTTTTTATCGATTTTGTCACAAAACCATGCAGTTTTTAACCCAAAAATTTCCAGTTTTAAAAATGATTTTAAAAGTACCGAGTCTTTAATGATAGATCTGCATAAACCTCATCATATAATTGAACTCGGTTTTTTTTAAAAAATATTTTTGTCATAAGAATGAAATTACAGATATTTTCCAGTTTTCAGCGATTTTTGTGAAACCTATATTTTGACCCCAAAATGCGCAAAACGTAGCCGATGGATTTCTGTCGACTTTTTTAATGATCAATAGGACATGGCAATGGATCAAATTATACCAAGAAACCTTTTATTATTACTTTGAGGTTGGGCGATTTTTTGAGCTAGATTGACTGGACTATTGCGTATCGAATCAACTGAGAGATAAACACTCCATATGCAGGTGATGAAGATATATTGCTACATAAGTAAGGAAAGTTGACGGTAGAAAAATTGAAGTCATCACATTTATCATAAAGTTTTGTTGTTAAGTTACCATTAATGTCTTTTTCTTGTAAAACATCTAAATATGAAATAGATAACGCAAACTCTGTGGTATCTTTTATTTCAAGTTCACTGGGTTATATCGAGTCGACGTAAGAATGGAAGTAACAATTGTTAATTGATATTACGTCGTCGATATACCTAAATGTCGAGTTGAAGGCCACAGCGAGTGCTTTCTTTATTTTCATGCACAGGTCTTTGAAATAAATTCTGCTTCATATGAATATAAAAATAGGTCTGCTAACAATGGAGCGCAATTGGTACCCATGGGAATTCCAACAGATTATTGGAAGACCTGATTTCCAAAAGCTACATAGATGTTGTCAATCAGAAACGCAAGCATCGTTTTAATATCTTCTTCAGAGTACTTGTGTATGCAATCCGAATGGTTTTTAAGAAATAATTTTGTAAATGACCGATGACATAGTAAGTAAAGAATCGCTTGTAAATAACAAAAGAATTGACCTATAGGGCCGTTTCTGTCGTTACAAAAAAGCATATCGATCTCCGTTCCACTTCTTAATTTTAGGCCATACACAGTAAACTCTAAGGTTCTAGTTCTCATAATGTATAGTGATTGAAAAAAAAAAAGTTTCACATTCGTTGTCCGAGTTATGGACGCTTTTCTTTCTTTTTTATTTTTAAATTTTATTTTCAGTTTACTTTCTATACGATACGTGTACTTTAAATCCGTTTATTTACAACCAGAGACATATTAGCAACTGTCGAAAGTCTCGCGTGACGCGATTTCAAAGGTCGCAGACCCTTTGACTCTTTGCGACAAATAATACATTTTTCCTTAGTTTTTCCAACAGAAATAACAAGAAGAGTGATGTTGTGTATGTAGAAAGATTGTTACGAGGCGTTCGAACACTATCATAATTCACTGTACATTCAACTGCTGAAGTCTTTTTCGTATTAACAGCTGCATCCTTTGTATAAGGGGACGTACCTGATGCCGGGATGGCAAGGGAACGGAAAACTCTAACTGACCCACCCCATTTTTTTATATAATCTATATACCTTCCTCCAGCATTTTTGGCATAAAATGTCACCAATGCACACGTTCTTTGCAAAGAACGAACTGCATCTACTTTGCAGTACTTCTCCCATAATTGTACCATATCCTATAGATGTTCTGGAAAGGCAAACGCAACAGTTTCCTCGGCATGATTTTTTCATGTGGCACCTGTCTCGAGTAACACAAAGTGAATGATTCTTGTCCTCAAACAAAGCGTGCTTACACTAAGGTATAGTTCCGGTTGATTGCTTTTACATGTAGTTAAGTATATACTTTTTCCATCGATACCTTTAATTCAAAGAGCAAATATGCATTTAAGGAAGAAGATCAAAGGTAATTATACAAAATCCACAATTCTGCATAAAAATTAAAACGATGTTGATAAATACCGTTAATTCTTAAAAAAGAAAAACTATGCCCCCAGATGGAATTGAACCAGACAAAAAACCAGCGTTTACCTAATGAGCTATCCAGAACTTACACTTTTCGATGTAAATATAAACCACTATGATAGTTTTCGAAATATTTGTAGTTTTTTTTTTGCAAAATTTGACCCCCAGGGCAAAGGTGCCCCTAAAAATTCTATCTTAATTTATTCTTTTGAAAAAAACCTATCAAAGTATCTAAGATTTTTTAAGGGGCAGGTTGGTTCTGCAGGATATCTACGCCAAAAACCATGCAAAATATTGCCATTTTACTGAGAAAATGCTATTTTAGCCATCTTTGAAGATTAATAATAAAATTTCAAGAGCAATATGATTCAAAATACGAAAAAATTTTGAAATATGTACGATAGAAAATAACAAAAAAACAGATTTTCAAAAGTTATTTTTTTCTGGGAAATCCATCTCCTCATAGGTCAATCATTCTGTTTTTCAAATTTTGTAAAGGTTCTTTGGAATTTTTAAGTATCCACATCTGATTTACGCCACTTCTTGAATATACTGTAGTATAGTACTCTTGAAGTTTCTCCTTTACTGCTGTTAATATTTTAGTAAGGAATAATGAAAGAGGCTTGGTACATTTAAATAGAAAAACTACGAAATAACGCACTACTCATTTCAGAAAGTTAAAAAAGATCCTACATACTACGGCGTTTGTGGTGACCATCAATTTATGAAAATATACATGTACCAGGTACATGTAACAGTTATGCTGTATGCAATTACAATTGATAAAGTGATGTGTTCGTTTTGATTTGATAAGATATGTATGTAATTGTATAAACATTTTAATGACGTAAATTTATCATACTGACCCCAAAAATATTTATGCAGAAGTTTCAGTGAATATGATGGGTAAAGAGGTGATGTGTATAGATTGTCTATATGCTTACTCTAGCAACTTACACAACATAACAGAAAGCGGACCCAGATTGAACCCCGTGTTCGCTTTCCGTATCCGCCCGGATTTGATTGGGTCCTTAAGAGCGCATCGGAGCCAACCCAAACGGGCTTAGAACGAACACGGAATTCGAATCCAATTTCAAGAGCTAGGAAGAATCAAACGTAGGGTCCGTTCTAACAGTATACATATAAATATACCAATCACAATTTCCATGAACATGCTAGTCAACCAAAGGCCTTATTTGTGATTACAGGCCGTCAAAATTGTTTTGATTATTTTCTAGGTAACCATTTTTTTTAATCCGACATTTTTTCAAAAGCAGTCATTTTAACATGACCAACGATCGATCAGCAAGATTTTCAAAGATACACAGGATGCGCAAATGAAAGGGGTAAGGGAGGGCCGTGGGGTCCGGACCTCCCCTGGAATATTCAAAAATACAAAACTCACATAGTCAATTTAAGGTACTTAATAAACACCATGGAACAATCACCCCCCCCCCCCCCCCCCCCTTCGGAAAAAGGTTTGGATTTGCGCGATAAATCTTTCACAGTAATAGACTAGATATGCGAAAATTCAACATATTGTTTACACAAATAACCATACAAATATTAAAATTTGTGGGTCCACAGTTTAATTTCATTTTATAGACATTGTATTTCTAAATGAAATGACCTACTACATAGACTGACATCACTGAAGCCACAGGAACTGCGAGTTGATATGGAGAGATTCAACGGAGAAAAGGCATATGCTGTTTACTCACGGTTTTATGTCGGGGATGAGGCCAGTAAATATAAGCTACAGGTGAATGGGTACAGTGGGACTGCAGGTAACAATTATACAGTGTGTCTTAATTCATCTATAATCATTTTCTAGAAAATAAAAGACCAAGTAATATTTAACAAATAATAGCTGTCATAATGATGGCAATGATAGTAATGGTTAGATTCGATATTTTGATTATTTTCTTAAATCATTCAAAGTGTTAGAGAAGAGTGTTTGTTGGACAACATTTCAATATGATAATATACATGTATGTATAAGTATTTTAAGATCATTCATATTAATTGTTGATTGATTGTATAACCAATGTGATTGTAGTGGATAGCTTGACGGCGAGAAGCAATAACATGAAGTTCTCTACACGGGACCAGGATAATGACGAGTTGATTGACGGTAACTGTGCCACCAGGTGGAGAACAGCAGGATGGTTCAAGGGATGTTTCAATGCCAACCCTAATGGACAGTACACAGACTCTGAGAGGATTGGTTCTAAATACATTGTATGGCATTTCTGGAAAAACTCGTCGATATCTCTGAAATCAATACAGTTGATGATTCGTCCTCGAGCCTGACATCAACGTTACCCTCGTTACGAAGCGAGATTTAGCAGTTCTCTCTGTGTGTGTTTATTTTATTAACTTTTTAGTCAATATCGGACTCGTTTACACCATCATATAAACTACTGTTTATTCTTTATTAATGTATATATTTTAATTGAATTATACTTTGCTTTGTTTTAAAATTCTGATGATGTTATAGGAAATGTTTGCATTATTATTATTTTGTACAATTTATTAATTAAACAGTTTAATGATTTTCTAATATTGTATGTTGTTTGCAAAAGAACGGACAAGTTTAAAACTAATCTGAGTATTTGTATTTATCTGATATTGCAGATCGTTTTTGTACAAACAATTACAAACTAGATGCTGTCATTAGAGTGTAATACCCGCATCAAGTGTTTGCCTCTTAATAACACTCTCTTGTACCAGTTTTAATAAAAAAGAAGGCCACATGCAATTTCCAGTACTTTTTAAAAATTATAATTTTCATAAATGCTGAGTTCACATCCCATGATACACATATTGCCTTTGTGTGCAATTTGGGGGTTGAACTGTTTGCATATGGATTTTAATTTAATCAATAATCTAAACGTTTCATGTCATAGAAAGTATGGTCTTTATAATTATTACAAACAAAATTAAATTATGCCCACCCACCAACCACCCCCCACCCCTGCGGTTGCCTTCTTTATATATGCTTTTTTGAGCCAACATCATTGTGTGCGTGGATTTATAGAAAGGGTGGGGTTGAGAAATCCAAAAGCCCCCCCCCCAAAAAAAAAATCATTTATGTAGTAAATTGTGCAAAGGGTTTTAAAGAATAAAGTTATGAAAACACATGCAATTTGTTACAATTAAATGATCTTTGTCTGAAGTTACGTACACAACACAGGTGTACAGGTTGCATTAGCGGGTTCTAGTTTTACCCAGTTCTTTGGTTAGATTGGTTTTACGTGGTGTACATGCATGTTTTTTTAATATGCAGAAAAGGATTAATTAACATGAATAAATGTTTCTTTTGTGGTGATCAGCTTAAGGAATTCGTATTGTTCTAATTGGATTATCATTATGATGTTGACCAATATAGGTAAGTATAACACATGTAGAAGCGCAATATTATGAGACACCGGTATACAAAAAGTTAAGTTTTACTTTCACTTTCTAAAATGTGATCTTCCTTTGCCAGCATACTGTATCATCATCTTTATTTAAATAAGCTTATCTACAGTTTCTGTCATTTTAATTGCAGAATTTTTTTATTTATTCATTTGTCAGACTAACACTATTGAGTTGACTCCATATTGACCCTATTTTGTATTAAATATGGGTATTAAATATCATGTTTATATGAGTTATAATAGGGAGGAAGGGGAAGGGCCTTAACCGTTCCCCATCCCCAGGATGTGTGGATTAGATATACATTTCTTGGGGGTCCCTTTCCTTCATTAATGGTATGTCTCAGTATCGGCAAGCTCACGATTGAACCATTTTCAATTATGTTTGAATAATTAATCATTGTTCTTGATTGTTGTACAAAATGTGGTCAAGTATCTAACGGGCCAGCAGTATTTTGTTTATTCATTTTACTGTACATACAAATGGACCACCCTTTATTTCGGGAAAGGAATTATACAATCTATATATTTTAAGAATATCGTTAAAAAATAATTATCAATATTATTCAAACTTGATTGTTTTATACAACAGATTACTTCATTTCTTATCCATCTGTTCTTTCTGAATAAGTGTTTTAGTCCGGATAAGTTTATCCTCATTCTTAGAATACATAATGCCGCATCGACATTGTTACACAATCAAATTTCCCATAATAGTCGAATATAAATGGTACAATTGTTTATATTTCACTACAATTCCTGCGATATAAGGATGAAGTCATACCGGTATTAATATTATGTTAGAAGAATTATTAACATAAAAATACCATCATCATGTTAAGACAAGAAATTTCAAAATAACGAGTAAACCCCATTTTCTTTATTAAAAAAATGTTTGTTTCAAAGGAAAAGGAAATCGAAAAGAAAAAATGTCAAATTAGCCATCTAGCTTTGTCAATATAGCCTTACACGCATAGGTGTCTTTTGTGAATCTATATATTGTTCCCACGAATAAATTAAGAGGTAAAACCCATCATTACGTCAAGGCTCTAGAGGAAAATTGATGCCCGGTTACGTTACCAGCGGTGGAACCAACGGTGATATTCTTGATCCACTGAACTCTTTGTCGTAGTTATTAGCTTACAGAATTATTGATATCACTTGCAGACCTTCATTTATATCGAATCTCACATGTTCCAGCTAAAAACGTTACACATTGTGTTAAATCACACACTGTCAGAATCTGAAGCAAATCAAATTTGCCCATAGTCGTATTAAATGTTTATGTTTTGATGTTATATATTGTCTTATAAAAAAAAAACTATATAGTTTATTTCAAGCATGGTGCTATATATAGAAGCTGACAAAATTTTCTCTGGCTCAAATTAAAATAGTTGAATATTGTTGTCAGTTATATTTTCTATACTTAAAGGAGGCAACCACCTAAATATGTCCTTTGTTTAATTAATTTGAAGATTTGATATCGTTTCTTTCAAATAATATCCATATAATTCTTTTCATCAATATTATATCACTTATTTACTTAAAAATATAGCTTGTATATTTAAAGAAGATGACAGTCTTAAACAGTTTTTCTCAGTTGTTCTTCATGAATTAATATTTAACGACAAATTGGAATGTTTACATAAACGTTAAGTTTATCATTGCATGTATTGTGATGTAGTGTACTGTCTAAAACATCATACAAAATCGACTTGGTTTTACATTTACAATATATAATGACTTATTTCGAATTTTTATCGATTTTGTCACAAAAACATGCAGTTTTAAAAATGATTTTAAAAGTACTGAGTCTTTAATGATAGATCCGCATCAACCTCATCATATAATTGAACTCGTTTTTTTTAAATATTTTTGTCGTAAGAATTAAAATACAGATATTTTCCAGTTTTCGGCGATTTTTGTGAAAACCTATATTTTGACCCCAAAATGCGCAAAACGTAGCCGATGGATTTCTGTCGACTTTTTTAATTATCAATAGGACATGGCAATGGATCAAATTATACCAAGAAACCTTTTATTACAATTACTTTGAGGTTGGGCGATTTTTTGAGCTAGATTGACTGGACTATTGCGTATCGAATCAACTGAGAGATGAACACTCCATATGCAGGTGATGAAGGTATATTGCTACATAAGTAAGGAAAGTTGACGATAGAAAAATTGAAGTCATCACATTTATCATAAAGTTTTGTTGTTAGGTTACCATTAATGTCTTTTTCTTGTAAAACATTTAAATATGAAATAGATAACGCAAACTCTGTGGTATCTTTTATTTCAAGTTCACTGGGTTATATCGAATCGACGTAAGAATGGAAGTAACAATTGTTAATTGATATTACGTCATTGATAAACTTAAATGTCAAGTTGAAGGCCACAGCGAGTGTTTTTTTTTTCATGCACAGGTCTTTGAGATAAATTCTGCTTCATATGAATATAAAAATAGGTCTGCTAACAATGGAGCGCAATTGGTACCCATGGGAATTCCAACAGATTGTTGGAAGACCTGATTTCCAAAAGCTACATAGATGTTGTCAATCAGAAACGCAAGCATCGTTTTAATATCTTCTTCAGAGTACTTGTGTATGCAATCCGAATGGTTTTTAAGAAATAGTTTTGTAAATGACCGATGACAAGGTAAGTAAAGAATCGCTTGTAAATAACAAAAGAATTGACCTATAGGGCCGTTTCTGTCGTTACAAAAAAGCATATCGATCTCCGTTCCACTTCTTAATTTTAGGCCATACACAGTAAACTCTAAGGTTCTAGTTCTCATAATGAATAGTGATTGAAAAAAAAAAGTTTCATATTCGTTGTCTGAGTTATGGACGCTTTTCTTTCTTTTTTCTTTTTAAATTTTATTTTCAGTTTACTTTCTATACGATACGTGTACTTTATATCCGTTTATTTACAACCAGAGACATATTAGCAACTGTCGAAAGTCTCGCGTGACGCGATTTCAAAGGTCGCAAACCCTTTGACTCTTTGCGACATATAATACACTTCGCCTTAGTTTTTCCAACAGAATAACAAGAAGAGTAATGTTGTATATGTAGAAAGATTGTTACGAGGCGTTCGAACACTCATTATTCACTGTACATTCAACTGCTGAAATCTTTTTCGTATTAACAGCTGCATCCTTTGTATTAGGGGACGTACCTGATGCCGAGATGGCAAGGGAACGGAAAACCCTAACTGACCCACCCCATTCTTTTTATATCACTGTATACCTTCCTCCAGTATTTTTGGCATAAAATGTCACCAATGCACACGTTCTTTGCAAAGAACGAACTGCATCTACTTTACATTACTTCTCCCATAATTGTACCTTTTCCTATAGATGTTCTGGAAAGGTAAACAGTTTCCTCGGCATGATTTTTTCATGTGGCACCTGTCTCGAGTAACACAGAGTGAATGATACTTGTCCTCAAACAAAGCGTGCTTACACTAAGGTATAGTTCCGGTTGATTGCTTTTAAATGTAGTTAAGTATATACTTTTTCCATCGATACCTTTAATTCAAAGAGCAAATATGCATTTAAGGAAGAAGATCAAAGGTAATTATACAAAATCCACAATTCTGCATAAAAATTAAAACGATGTTGATGAATACCGTTAAAAAAAGAAAAACTATGCCCACAGATGGAATTGAACCAGACAAAAAACCAACGTTTACCTAATGAGCTATCCAGAACTTACACTTTTCGATGTAAATATAAACCACTATGATAGTTTCCGAAATTTTTGTAGTTTTTTTTTTTTTGCAAAATTTGACTCCCAGGGCAAAGGTGCCCCTAAAAATTCTATCTTAATTTATTCTTTTGAACAAAACCTATCAAAGTATCTAAGTTTTTTGAAGGGGCAGGTTGGTCCTGCAGGATATCTACGAAAAAAAACATGCAGAATAATGCCATTTTACTGAGAAAATACTATTTTAGCCATCTTTGAAGATTAATAATAAAATTGCAAGAGCAATATGATTCAAAATGCTAATTCGAAAAATTTAGAAATATGTACGATAGAAAATAACAAAAAAACAATCATAGATTTTCAAAAGTTATTTTTCTTCTGGGAAATCCATCTTCTCACAGGTCAATCATTTTGTTATTCGCAATAGATCCTTTACGAGATCCATTTTTAATGAAAAAGCAGCTATCAGTGGTTGTTTAAAGTCTAGAAAAGTCGTATGTTTTAATGCTATCAATTTTAGGAAAACTTTATAATTTCAAATTTTGTAAAGGTTCGTTCTTTGGAATTTTTAAGTATCCACATCTGATTTACGCCACTTCTTGTATATACTGTAGTATAGTACTCTTGAAGTTTCTCCTTTACTGCTGTTAATATTTTAGTAAGGAATAATGAAAGAGGCTTGGTACATTTGAATGGAAAAAACTACGAAATAACGTACTACTCATTTCAGAAAGTTAAAAAAGATCCTACATACTACGGCGTTTGTGGTGACCATCAATTTATGAAAATATACATGTACCAGGTACATGTAACAGTTATGCTGTATGCAATTACAATTGTCCAATTGTTCGTTTTGATTTGATAATATATGTATGTAATTGTATATACATTTAAATGACGTAAATTCATCATACTGACCTCAATTGCAAAAATATTTATGCAGAAGTTTCAGTGACTATGATGGGTAAGGAGGTGATGTGTAAAAACTGTCTATTTGCTTACTCTAGCAACTTTACAACATAACAGAGAGCGGACCCAGATTGAACCTCGTGTTCGCTTTCCGTATACGCTCGGATTTGATTGGGTCCACAAGAGCGCATCGGAGCCAACCCAAACGGGCTTAGAACGAACACGGAATGCGAATCCGATTTCAAGAGCTAGGAAGAATCAAACGTAGGGTCCGTTCTAACAGTATACATATAAATATACCAATCACAATTTCCATTAACATGCTAGTCAACCAAAGGCCTTATTTGTGATTACAAGCCGTCAAAATCGTTTTGATTATTTTCTAGGTAACCATTTTTTTTAATCCGACATTTTATCAAAAGCAGTCATTTTAACATGACCAACGATCGATCAGCAAGATTTTCAAAGATACACAGGATGCGCAAATGAAACGGGTAAGGGAGAGGCGTGGGGTCCGGACCTCCCCTGGAATATTCAAAACTATAAAACTCACATAGTCAATTTAAGGTACTTAATAAACACCATGGAACAATCACCCCCCCCCCCCTTCGGAAAAAAGTTTGGATTTGCACGATAAATTTTTCACAGTAATAAACTAGATATGCGAAAATTCAACATCTTGTTTACACAAATAACCATACAAATATGAAAATGTGTGGGTCCACAGTTTAATTTCATTTTATAGACACTGTATTTCTAAAGGAAATGACCTACTACATAGACTGACATCACTGAAGCCACAGGAACTGCGAGTTGATATGGAGAGATTCAACGGAGAAAAGGCATATGCTGTTTACTCGCGGTTTTATGTCGGGGATGAGGCCAGTAAATATAAGCTACAGGTGAATGGGTACAGTGGGACTGCAGGTAACAATTATACAGTGTGTCTTAATTCATCTATAATCATTTTCTATAAAATAAAAGACCAAGTAATATTTAACAAATAATAGCTGTCATAATGATGGCAATGATAGTAATGGTTAGATTCAATATTTTTATTATTTTCTTAAATCATTCAAAGTGTTAGAGAAGAGTGTTTGTTGGACAACATTTCAATATGATATATACATGTATGTATAAGTATTTTAATGTCATTCATATTAATTGTTGATTGATTGTATAACCAATGTGATTGTAGTGGATAGCTTGACGGCGAGAAGCAATAACATGAAGTTCTCTACATTGGACCAGGATCATGACGAGTTGATTGACGGTAACTGTTCCACCAGGTGGAGAACAGCAGGATGGTTCAAGGAATGTTTCAATGCCAACCTTAATGGACAGTACACAGACTCTGAGAGGATTGGTTCTAAATACATAATATGGCATTACTGGAAAAACTCGTCGATATCTCTGAAATCAGTACAGTTGATGATTCGTCCTCGAGCCTGACGTGAACGTTAACCTCGTTACGAAGCGAGATTTAGCAGTTCTCTCTCTGTGTATTTATTGTATTAACTTTTATGTCAAGATCGGACTCTTTTACACCATCATATAAACTACTGTTTATTATTTATTAATGTATATATTTTAATTGAATTCTACTTTGCTTTGTTTTAAAATTCTGATGATGTTATAGGAAATGTTTGCATTATTATTATTTTGTACAATTTATCAATTAAATAGTTTAATGATTTTCTAATATTGTATGTTGTTTGCAAAAGAACGGGCAAGTTTAAAACTAATCTGCCTCTTTGTATTTATCTGATATTGCAGATCGTTTTTGTACAAACAATTACAAACTAGATGCTGTCATTAGACAGTAATACCCGCATCAAGTGTTTGCCTCTTAATAACACTCTCTTGTACCAGTTTTAATAAAAAAAAGAAGGCCACATGCAATTTCCAGTACTTTTTAAAAATTATAATTTTCATAAATGCTGAGTTCACATCCCATAATACACATATTGCCTTTATGTACAATTTGGGGGTTGAACTGTTTGCATATGAATTTTAAATTAATCAATAATCTAAACGTTTCATGTCATAGAAAGCATGGTCTTTATAATTATTACAAACAAAATTAAATTATGCCCACCCACCAACCACCCCCCACCCCGGCGGTTGCCTTCTTTATATATGCTTTTTTGAGCCAACATCATTGTGTGCGTGGATTTATAGAAAGGGTGGGGTTGAGAAATCCAGAACCCCCCCCCCCAAAAAAAAAATCATTTATGTAGTAAAATTGTGCAAGGGGTTTTAAAGAATAAAGTTATGAAAATACATGCAATTTGTTACAATTAAATGATCTTTGTCTGAAGTTACGTACACAACACAGGTGTACAGGTTGCATTAGCGGGTTCTAGTTTTACCCAGCTCTTTGGTTAGATGGGTTTCACGTGGTGTACATGCATATGTTTTCTTGATATGCAGAAAAGGATTAATTAACATGAATGAACGTTTCTTTTGTGGTGATCAGCTAAAGGAATTCGTATTGTGCTAATTGGATTATCATTATGATGTTGACCAATATAGGTAAGTGTAATACATGTAGAAGCGCAATATTTTGAGACACCGGTATACAAAACAGTTAAGTTTTACTTTCACTTTCTAAAATGTGATCTCCCTTTGCCAGCATACTGTTTTATCATCTTTATTTAAATAAGCTTATCTACAGTTTCTGTCATTTTAATTGCAGAATTTTTTTATTTTTTCATTTGTCAGACTAACACTATTGAGTTGACTCCATATTGACCCTATTTTGTATTAAATATGGGTATTAAATATCATGTTTATATGAGTTATAATAGGGAGGAAGGGGAAGGGGCCTAAACCGTTCCCCATCCCCAGGATGTGTGGATTAGATATAAATTTCTTGGAGGTCTCTTTCCATCATTAATGGTATGTCTCAGTATCGGCAAGCTTACGATTGAACCATTTTCAATTATGTTTGAATAATTAATCATTGTTCTTGATTGTTGTACAAAATGTGGTCAAGTATCTAACGGGCCAGCAGTATTTTGTTTATTCATTTTACAGTACATACAAATGGACCATCCTTTATTTCGGGAAAGGAATTATACAATCTATATATTTTTAGAATATCATTAAAAATAATTATCAATATTATTCAAACTTGATTGTTTTATACAACAAATTACTTCATTTCTTATCCATCTGTTCTTTCTGAATAAGTGTTTTAGTCCGGATAAGTTTATCCTCATTCTTAGAATACATAATGTCGCATCGACATTGTTACACAATCAAATTTCACATAATAGTCGAATAAAATGGTACAATTGTTTATATTTCACTACAATTCCTGCGATATAAGGATGAAGTCATACCGGTATTAATATTATGTTAGAAGAATTATTAACATAAAAATACCATCATCATGTTAAGACAAGAAATTTCAAAATAACGAGTAAACCCCATTTTCTTTATTAAAAAAAATGTTTGTTTCAGAAATGAAAATCGAAAAGAAAACATGTCAAATTAGCCATCTATCCTTGTCAATATAGCCTTAAACGCATAGGTGTCTTTTGTGAATCTATATATTGTTCCCACGAATAAATTAAGAGGTAAAACCCATCATTACGTCAAGTCTTTAGAGGAAAATTGATGCCCGGTTACGTTACCAGCGGTGGAACCAACGGTGATATTCTTGATCCACTGAACTCCTTGTCGTAGTTATTAGCTTACAGAATTATTGATACCACTTGCAGACCTTCATTTATATCGAATCTCACATGTTCCAGTTAAAAACGTTACACATTGTGTTAAATCACACACTGTAAGAATCTGAAGCAAATCAAATTTGCCCATAGTCGTATTAAATGATTATGTTTTGATGTTATATATTGTATTGTAAAAAACTATATAGTTTATTTCAAAGCATGGTGCCATATATAGAAGCTGGCAAAATTTTCTCTGGCTCAAATTAAAATAGTTGAAAATTGTTGTCAGTTATATTTTCTATACTTAAAGGAGGCAACCACCTAAATATGTCCTTTGTTTACTTAATTTAAAGATTTGATATCGTTTCTTTCAAATAATATCCATATAATTCTTTTCATCAATATTATATCACTTATTAACTTAGAAATATAGCTTGTATATTTAAAGAAGATGACAATCTTAAACAGTTGTTCTCATTTGTTCTTCATGAATTAATATTTAACGACAAATTGGAATGTTTACATAAACGTTAAGTTTATCATTGCATGTATTGTGATGTAGTGTACTGTCTAAAACATAATACAAAATCGACTTGTTTTTACATTTACAATACATAATGACTTATTTCGAGTTTTTATCGATTTTGTCCCAAAAACATTCAGTTTTTAACCCAAAAATTTCCAGTTTTAAAAATGATTTTAAAAGTACCGAGTCTTTAATGATAGATCCGCATAAACCTCATCATATAATTGAACTCGGTTTTTTTTTTTTTTTTTTTATATATTTTTGTCATAAGAATTAAATTACAGATATTTTCCAGTTTTCAGCGATTTTTGTGAAACCTATATTTTGACCGCAAAATGCGCAAAACGTAGCCGATGGATTTCTGTCGACTTTTTTAATGATCAATAGGACATGGCAATGGATCAAATTATACCAAGAAACTTTTTATAACAATAACTTTGAGGTTGGGCGATTTTTTGAGCTAGATTGACTGGACTATTGCGTATCGAATCAACTGAGAGATAAATACTCCATATGCAGGTGATGAAGGTATATTGCTACATAAGTAAGGAAAGTTGACGGTAGAAAAATTGAAGGCATCACATTTATCATAAAGTTTTGTTGTTAGGTTACCATTAATTTCTTTTTCTTGTAAAACATCTAAATATGAAATAGATGACGCAAACTCTGTGGTATCTTTTATTTCAAGTTCACTGGGTTATATCGAATCGACGTAAGAATGGAAGAAACAATTGTTAATTGATAATACGTCGTCGATAAAACTAAATGTCGAGTTGAAGGCCACAGCGAGTTCTTTCTTTATTTTCATGCACAGGTCTTTGAGATAAATTCTGCTTCATATGAACATAAAAATAGTTCTGCTAACAATGGAGCGCAATTGGTACCCATGGGAATTCCAACAGATTGTTGGAAGACCTGATTTCCAAAAGCTACATAGATGTTGTCAATCAGAGACGCAAGCATCGTTTTAATATCTTCTCAGTGTACTTGTGTATGCAATCCGAATGGTTTTTAAGAAATAGTTTTGTAAATGACCGATGACAAGGTAAGTAAAGAATCGCTTGTAAATAACAAAAGAATTGACCTATAGGGCCGTTTCTGTCGTTTCAAAAAAGCATATCGATCTCCGTTCCACTTCTTAATTTTAGGCCATACACAGTAAACTCTAAGGTTCTAGTTCTCATAATGTATAGTGATTGAAAAAAAAAAGTTTCACATTCGTTGTCCGAGTTATGGACGCTTCTCTTTCTTTTTTCTTTTTAAATTTTATTTTCAGTTTACTTTCTATACGATACGTGTACTTTATATCCGTTTATTTACAACCAGAGACATATTAGCAACTGTCGAAAGTCTCGCGTGACGCGATTTCAAAGGTCGCAGACCCTTTGACTCTTTGCGACAAATAATACATTTTTCCTTAGTTTTTCTAACAGAAATAACAAGAAGAGTGATGTTGTATATGTAGAAAGATTGTTACGAGGCGTTCGAACACTATCATAATTCACTGTACATTCAACTGCTGAAATCTTTTTCGTATTAACAGCTGCATCCTTTGTATAAGGGGACGAACCTGATGCCGGGATGGCAAGGGAACGGAAAAGTCTAACTGACCCACCCCATTTTTTTTTATATAATCTATATACCTTCCTCCAGCATTTTTGGCATAAAATGTCACCAATGCACACGTTCTTTGCAAAGAACGAACTGCATCTACTTTGCAGTACTTCTCCCATAATTGTACCATATCCTATAGATGTTCTGGAAAGGCAAACGCAACAGTTTCCTCGGCATGATTTTTTCATGTGGCACCTGTCTCGAGTAACACAAAGTGAATGATTCTTGTCCTCAAACAAAGCGTGCTTACACTAAGGTATAGTTCCGGTTGATTGCTTTTACATGTAGTTAAGTATATACTTTTTCCATCGATACCTTTAATTCAAAGAGCAAATATGCATTTAAGGAAGAAGATCAAAGGTAATTATACAAAATCCACAATTCTGCATAAAAATTAAAACGATGTTGATAAATACCGTTAATTCTTAAAAAAGAAAAACTATGCCCACAGATGGAATCGAACCAGACAAAAAACCATCGTTTACCTAATGAGCTATCCAGAACTTACACTTTTCGATGTAAATATAAACCACTATGATAGTTTCTGAAATATTTGTAGTTTTTTTTGCAAAATTTGACCCCCAGGGCAAAGGTGCCCCTAAAAATTCTATCTTAATTTATTCTTTTGAACAAAACCTATCAAGGTATCTAAGATTTTTTAAGGGGCAGGTCGGTCCTGCAGGATATCTACGCAAAAAACCATGCAGAATATTGCCATTCTACTGAGAAAATGCTATTTTAGCCATCTTTGAAGATTAATAATAAAATTGCAAGAGCAATATGATTCAAAATACGAATTCGAAAAATTTAGAAATATGTACGATAGAAAATAACAAAAAAACATAGATTTTCAAAAGTTATTTTTTTCTGGGAAATCCATCTCCTCATAGGTCAATCATTTTGTTTTTCAAATTTTGTAAAGGTTCTTTGGAAATTTTAAGTATCCACATTTGATTTACGCCACTTCTTGAATATACTGTAGTATAGTACTCTTGAAGTTTCTCCTTTACTGCTGTTAATATTTTAGTAAGGAATAATGAAAGAGGCTTGGTACATTTGAATAGAAAAACTACGAAATAACGCACTACTCATTTCAGAAAGTTAAAAAAGATCCTACATACTACGGCGTTTGTGGTGACCATCAATTTATGAAAATATACATGTACCAGGTACATGTAACTGTTATGCTGTATGCAATTACAATTGATAAAGTGATGTGTTCGTTTTGATTTTATCATATATGTATGTAATTGTATATACATTTTAATGACGTAAATTTATCATACTGACCCCAAAAATATTTATGCAGAAGTTTCAGTGAATATGATGGGTAAGGAGTTGATGTGTAAAAACTGTCTATTTGCTTACTCTAGCAACTTACACAACATAACAGAAAGCGGACCCACAGGAACTGCGAGTTGATATGGAGAGATTCAACGGAGAAAAGGCATATGCTGTTTACTCACGGTTTTATGTCGGGGATGAGGCCAGTAAATATAAGCTACAGGTGAATGGGTACAGTGGGACTGCAGGTAACAATTATACAGTGTGTCTTAATTCATCTATAATCATTTTCTATAAAATAAAAGACCAAGTAATATTTAACAAATAATAGCTGTCATAATGATGGCAATGATAGTAATGGTTAGATTCGATATTTTGATTATTTTCTTAAATCATTCAAAGTGTTAGAGAAGAGTGTTTGTTGGACAACATTTCAATATGATAATATACATGTATGTATAAGTATTTTAAGATCATTCATATTAATTGTTGATTGATTGTATAACCAATGTGATTGTAGTGGATAGCTTGACGGCGAGAAGCAATAACATGAAGTTCTCTACACGGGACCAGGATAATGACGAGTTGATTGACGGTAACTGTGCCACCAGGTGGAGAACAGCAGGATGGTTCAAGGGATGTTTCAATGCCAACCTTAATGGACAGTACACAGACTCTGAGAGGATTGGTTCTAAATACATTGTATGGCATTTCTGGAAAAACTCGTCGATATCTCTGAAATCAATACAGTTGATGATTCGTCCTCGAGCCTGACATCAACGTTACCCTCGTTACGAAGCGAGATTTAGCAGTTCTCTCTGTGTGTGTTTATTTTATTAACTTTTTAGTCAATATCGGACTCGTTTACACCATCATATAAACTACTGTTTATTCTTTATTAATGTATATATTTTAATTGAATTATACTTTGCTTTGTTTTAAAATTCTGATGATGTTATAGGAAATGTTTGCATTATTATTATTTTGTACAATTTATTAATTAAACAGTTTAATGATTTTCTAATATTGTATGTTGTTTGCAAAAGAACGGACAAGTTTAAAACTAATCTGAGTATTTGTATTTATCTGATATTGCAGATCGTTTTTGTACAAACAATTACAAACTTGATGCTGTCATTAGAGTGTAATACCCGCATCAAGTGTTTGCCTCTTAATAACACTCTCTTGTACCAGTTTTAATAAAAAAGAAGGCCACATGCAATTTCCAGTACTTTTTAAAAATTATAATTTTCATAAATGCTGAGTTCACATCCCATAATACACATATTGCCTTTATGTACAATTTGGGGGTTGAACTGTTTGCACATGAATTTTAATTTAATCAATAATCTAAACGTTTCATGTCATAGAAAGCATGGTCTTTATAATTATTACAAACAAAATTAAATTATGCCCACCCACCAACCACCCCCCACCCCGGCGGTTGCCTTCTTTATATATGCTTTTTTGAGCCAACATCATTGTGTGCGTGGATTTATAGAAAAGGTGGGGTTGAGAAATCCAGAACCCCCCCCCCCCAAAAAAAAAATCGTTTATGTAGTAAAATTGCTCTTTGGTTAGATGGGTTTTACGTGGTGTACATGCATGTTTTTTTGATATGCAGAATATGATTAATTAACATGAATAAATGTTTCTTTTGTGGTGATCAGCTAAAGGAATTCGTATTGTGCTAATTGGATTATCATTATGATGTTGACCAATATAGGTAAGTATAACACATGTAGAAGCGCAATATTATGAGACACCGGTATACAAAAAGTTAAGTTTTACTTTCACTTTCTAAAATGTGATCTCCCTTTTCCAGCATACTGTATCATCATCTTTATCTAAATAAGCTTATCTACAGTTTCTGTCATTTTAATTGCAGAATTGTTTTATTTTTTCATTTGTCAGACTAACACTATTGAGTTGACTCCATATTGACCCTACTTTATATTAAATATGGGTATTAAATATTATATTTATATGAGTTATAATAGGGAGGAAGGGGAAGGGGCCTTAACCGTTCCCCATCCCCAGGATGTGTGGATTAGATATACATTTCTTGGAGGTCCCTTTCCTTCATTAATGGTATGTCTCAGTATCGGCAAGCTCACGATTGAATCATTTTCAATTATGTTTGAATAATTAATCATTGTTCTTGATTGTTGTACAAAATGTGGTCAAGTATCTAACGGGCCAGCAGTATTTTGTTTATTCATTTTACTGTACATACAAATGGACCACCCTTTATTTCGGGAAAGGAATTATACAATCTATATATTTTAAGAATATCGTTAAAAAATAATTATCAATATTATTCAAACTTGATTGTTTTATACAACAGATTACTTCATTTCTTATCCATCTGTTCTTTCTGAATAAGTGTTTTAGTCCGGATAAGTTTATCCTCATTCTTAGAATACATAATGCCGCATCGCCATTGTTACACAATCAAATTTCCCATAATAGTCGAATATAAATGGTACAATTGTTTATATTTCACTACAATTCCTGCGATATAAGGATGAAGTCATACCGGTATTAATATTATGTTAGAAGAATTATTAACATGAAAATACCATCATCATGTTAAGACAAGAAATTTCAAAATAACGAGTAAACCCCATTTTCTTTATTAAAAAAATGTTTGTTTCAAAGGAAAAGGAAATCGAAAAGAAAAAATGTCAAATTAGCCATCTAGCCTTGTCAATATAGCCTTACACGCATAGGTGTCTTTTGTGAATCTATATATTGTTCCCACGAATAAATTAAGAGGTAAAACCCATCATTACGTCAAGTCTCTAGAGGAAAATTGATGCCCGGTTACGTTACCAGCGGTGAAACCAACGGTGATATTCTTGATCCACTGAACTCCTTGTCGTAGTTATTAGCTTACAGAATTATTGATATCACTTGCAGACCTTCATTTATATCGAATCTCACATTTTCCAGTTAAAAACGTTACACATTGTGTTAAATCACACACTGTAAGAATCTGAAGCAAATCAAATTTGCCCATAGTCGTATTAAATGTTTATGTTTTGATGTTATATATTGTATTGTAAAAAACTATATAGTTTATTTCAAGGCATGGTGCCATATATAGAAGCTGACAAAATTTTCTCTGGCTCAAATTAAAATAGTTGAATATTGTTGTCAGTTATATTTTCTATACTTAAAGGAGGCAACCACCTAAATATGTCCTTTGTTTAATTAATTTGAAGATTTGATATTGTTTCTTTTAAATAATATACATATAATTCTTTTCATCAATATTATATCACTTATTAATTTAAAAATATAACTTGTATATTCAAAGAAGATGACAGTCTTAAACAGTTTTTCTCATTTGTTCTTCATGAATTAATATTTAACGACAAATTGGAATGTTTACATAAACGTTAAGTTTATCATTGCATGTATTGTGATGTAGTGTACTGTCTAAAACATAATACAAAATTGACTTGTTTTACATTTACAATATATTATGACTTATTTCGAGTTTTTATCGACTTTGTCACAAACCCATGCAGTTTTTAACCCAAAAATTTCCAGTTTTAAAAATGATTTTAAAAGTGCCGAGTCTTTAATGATAGATCCGCATAAACCTCATCATATAATTGAACTCGGTTTTTTTTAAAAATATTTTTGTCATAAGAATGAAATTACAGATATTTTCCAGTTTTCAGCGATTTTTGTGAAAACCTATATTTTGACCCCAAAATGCGCAAAACGTAGCCGATGGATTTCTGTCGACTTTTTTAATGATCAATAGGACATGGCAATGGATCAAATTATACCAAGAAACCTTTTATTATTTCTTTGAGGTTGGGCGATTTTTTGAGCTAGATTGACTGGACTATTGCGTATCGAATCAACTGAGAGATAAACACTCCATATGCAGGTGATGAAGGTATATTGCTACATAAGTAAGGAAAGTTGACGGTAGAAAAATTGAAGGCATCACATTTATCATAAAGTTTTGTTGTTAGGTTACCATTAATGTCTTTATCTTGTAAAACATCTAAATATGAAATAGATGACGCAAACTTTGTGGTATCTTTTATTTCAAGTTCACTGGGTTATATCGAATCGACGTAAGAATGGAAGTAACAATTGTTAATTGATAATACGTCGTCGATAAACCTAAATGTCGAGTTGAAGGCCACAGCGAGTGCTTTTTTTTCATGCACAGGTCTTTGAGATAAATTCTGCTTCATATGAATATAAAAATAGTTCTGCTAACAATGGAGCGCAATTGGTACCCATGGGAGTTCCAACAGATTGTTGGAAGACCTGATTTCCAAAAGCTACATAGATGTTGTCAATCAGAAACGCAAGCATCGTTTTAATATCTTCTTCAGAGTACTTGTGTATGCAATCCGAATGGTTTTTAAGAAATAATTTTGTAAATGACCGATGACAAGGTAAGTAAAGAATCGCTTGTAAAAAACAAAAGAATTGACCTATAGGGCCGTTTCTGTCGTTACAAAAAAGCATATCGATCTCCGTTCCACTTCTTAATTTTAGGCCATACACAGTAAACTCTAAGGTTCTAGTTCTCATAATGAATAGTGATTGAAAAAAAAAAGTTTCACATTCGTTGTCCGAGTTATGGACGCTTTTCTTTCTTTTATATTTTTAAATTTTATTTTCAGTTTACTTTCTATACGATACGTGTACTTTAAATCCGTTTATTTACAACCAGAGACATATTAGCAACTGTCGAAAGTCTCGCGTGACGCGATTTCAAAGGTCGCAGACCCTTTGACTCTTTGCGACAAATAATACATTTTTCCTTAGTTTTTCCAACAGAAATAACAAGAAGAGTGATGTTGTATATGTAGAAAGATTGTTACGAGGCGTTCGAACACTATCATAATTCACTGTACATTCAACTGCTGAAATCTTTTTCGTATTAACAGCTGCACCCTTTGTATAAGGGGACGAACCTGATGCCGGGATGGCAAGGGAACGGAAAACTCTAACTGACCCACCCCATTTTTTTAATATAATCTATATACCTTCCTCCAGCATTTTTGGCATAAAATGTCACCAATGCACACGTTCTTTGCAAAGAACGAACTGCATCTATTTTGCAGTACTTCTCCCATAATTGTACCATATCCTATAGATGTTCTGGAAAGGCAAACGCAACAGTTTCCACGGCAAGATTTTTTCATGTGGCACCTGTCTCGAGTAACACAAAGTGAATGATTCTTGTCCTCAAACAAAGCGTGCTTACACTAAGGTATATTTCCGGTTGATTGCTTTTACATGTAGTTAAGTATATACTTTTTCCATCGATACCTTTAATTCAAAGAGCAAATATGCATTTAAGGAAGAAGATCAAAGGTAATTATACAAAATCCACAATTCTGCATAAAAATTAAAACGATGTTGATAAATACCGTTAATTCTTAAAAAAGAAAAACTATGCCCACAGATGGAATTGAACCAGACAAAAAACCAGCGTTTACCTAATGAGCTATCCAGAACTTACACTTTTCGATGTAAATATAAACCACTATGATAGTTTCCGAAATATTTGTAGTTTTTTTTTTTGCAAAATTTGACCCCCAGGGCAAAGGTGCCCCTAAAAATTCTATCTTAATTTATTCTTTTGAACAAAACCTATCAAAGTATCTAAGATTTTTTAAGGGGCAGATCGGTCCTGCAGGATATCTACGCCAAAAACCATGCAGAATATTGCCATTTTACTGAGAAAATGCTATTTTAGCCATCTTTGAAGATTAATAATAAAATTGCAAGAGCAATATGATTCAAAATACGAAAAATTTAGAAATATGTACGACAGAAAATAACAAAAAAACATAGATTTTTTTCAAAAGTTATTTTTCTTCTGGGAAATCCATCTCCTCATAGGTCAATCATTTTGTTTTTCAAATTTTGTAAAGGTTCTTTGGAATTTTTAAGTATCCACATCTGATTTACGCCACTTCTTGAATATACTGTAGTATAGTACTCTTGAAGTTTCTCCTTTACTGCTGTTAATATTTTAGTAAGGAATAATGAAAGAGGCTTGGTACATTTGAATAGAAAAACTACGAAATAACGTACTACTCATTTCAGAAAGTTAAAAAAGATCCTACATACTACGGCGTTTGTGGTGACCATCAATTTATGAAAATATACATGTACCAGGTACATGTAACTGTTATGCTGTATGCAATTACAATTGATAAAGTGATGTGTTCGTTTTGATTTGATAACATATGTATGTAATTGTATATACATTTTAATGACATAAATTTATCATACTGACCCCAAAAATATTTATGCAGAAGTTTCAGTGAATATGATGGGTAAAGAGGTGATGTGTATAGATTGTCTATATGCTTACTCTAGCAACTTACACAACATAACAAAGCGGACCCAGATTGAACCTCATGTTCGCTTTCCGTATACGCTCGGATTTGATTGGGTCCACAAGAGCGCATCGGAGCCAACCCAAACGGGCTTAGAACGAACACGGAATTCGAATCCGATTTCAAGAGCTAGGAAGAATCAAACGTAGGGTCCGTTCTAACAGTATACATATACATATACCAATCACAATTTCCATTAACATGCTAGTCAACCAAAGGCCTTATTTGTGATTACAGGCCGTCAAAATCGTTTTGATTATTTTCTAGGTAACCATTTTTTTTAATCCGACATTTTTTCAAAAGCAAACATTTTAACATGACCAACGATCGATCAGCAAGATTTTCAAAGATACACAGGATGCGCAAATGAAAGGGGTAAGGGAGGGGCGTGGGGTCCGGACCTCCCCTGGAATATTCAAAAATACAAAACTCACATAGTCAATTTAAGGTTCTTAATAAACACCATGGAACAATCACCCCCCCCCCCCCCCTTCGGAAAAAAGTTTGGATTTGCGTGATAAATCTTTCACAGTAATAGACTAGATATGCGAAAATTCAACATATTGTTTACACAAATAACGATACAAATATTAAAATTTGTGGGTCCACAGTTGAATTTCATTTTATAGACACTGTATTTCTAAAGGAAATGACCTACTACATAGACTGACATCACTGAAGCCACAGGAACTGCGAGTTGATATGGAGAGATTCAACGGAGAAAAGGCATATGCTGTTTACTCACGGTTTTATGTCGGGGATGAGGCCAGTAAATATAAGCTACAGGTGAATGGGTACAGTGGGACTGCAGGTAACAATTATACAGTGTGTCTTAATTCATCTATAATCATTTTCTATAAAATAAAAGACCAAGTAATATTTAACAAATAATAGCTATCATAATGATGGCAATGATAGTAATGGTTAGATTCGATATTTTGATTATTTTCTTAAATCATTCAAAGTGTTAGAGAAGAGTGTTTGTTGGACAACATTTCAATATGATAATATACATGTATGTATAAGTATTTTATGATCATTCATATTAATTGTTGATTGATTGTATAACCAATGTGATTGTAGTGGATAGCTTGACGGCGAGAAGCAATAACATGAAGTTCTCTACATTGGACCAGGCTAATGACGAGTTGATTGACGGTAACTGTGCCATCAGGTGGAGTACAGCAGGATGGTTCAAGGAATGTTTCAATGCCAACTTTAATGGACAGTACACAGACTCTGAGAGGATTGGTTCTAAATACATTGTATGGCATTTCTGGAAAAACTCGTCGATATCTCTGAAATCAATACAGTTGATGATTCGTCCTCGAGCCTGACATCAACGTTACCCTCGTTACGAAGCGATATTTAGCAGTTCTCTCTGTGTGTATTTATTTTATTAACGTTTTAGTCAATATCGGACTCGTTTACACCATCATATAAACTACTGTTTATTCTTTATTAATGTATATATTTTAATTGAATTATACTTTGCTTTGTTTTAAAATTCTGATGATGTTATAGGAAATGTTTGCATTATTATTATTTTGTACAATTTATTAATTAAACAGCTTAATGATTTTCTAATATTGTATGTTGTTTGCAAAAGAACGGACAAGTTTAAAACTAATCTGAGTATTTGTATTTATCTGATATTGCAGATCGTTTTTGTACAAACAATTACAAACTAGATGCTGTCATTAGAGTGTAATACCCGCATCAAGTGTTTGCCTCTTAATAACACTCTCTTGTACCAGTTTTAATAAAAAAGAAGGCCACATGCAATTTCCAGTACTTTTTAAAAATTATAATTTTCATAAATGCTGAGTTCACATCCCATAATACACATATTGCCTTTATGTACAATTTGGGGGTTGAACTGTTTGCATATGAATTTTAATTTAATCAATAATCTAAACGTTTCATGTCATAGAAAGCATGGTCTTTATAATTATTACAAACAAAATTAAATTATGCCCACCCACCAACCACCCCCCACCCCGGCGGTTGCCTTCTTTATATATGCTTTTTTGAGCCAACATCATTGTGTGCGTGGATTTATAGAAAGGGTGGGGTTGAGAAATCCAGAACCCCCCCCCCCCCACAAAAAAAAAATCATTTATGTAGTAAAATTGTGCAAGGGGTTTTAAAGAATAAAGTTATGAAAATACATGCAATTTGTTACAATTAAATGATCTTTGTCTGAAGTTACGTACACAACACAGGTGTACAGGTTGCATTAGCGGGTTCTAGTTTTACCCAGTTCTTTGGTTAGATTGGTTTTACGTGGTGTACATGCATGTTTTTTTGATATGCAGAAAAGGATTAATTAACATGAATAAATGTTTCTTTTGTGGTGATCAGCTTAAGGAATTCGTATTGTTCTAATTGGATTATCATTATGATGTTGACCAATATAGGTAAGTATAACACATGTAGAAGCGCAATATTATGAGACACCGGTATACAAAAAGTTAAGTTTTACTTTCACTTTCTAAAATGTGATCTTCCTTTGCCAGCATACTGTATCATCATCTTTATTTAAATAAGCTTATCTACAGTTTCTGTCATTTTAATTGCAGAATTTTTTTATTTATTCATTTGTCAGACTAACACTATTGAGTTGACTCCATATTGACCCTATTTTGTATTAAATATGGGTATTAAATATCATGTTTATATGAGTTATAATAGGGAGGAAGGGGAAGGGCCTTAACCGTTCCCCATCCCCAGGATGTGTGGATTAGATATACATTTCTTGGGGGTCCCTTTCCTTCATTAATGGTATGTCTCAGTATCGGCAAGCTCACGATTGAACCATTTTCAATTATGTTTGAATAATTAATCATTGTTCTTGATTGTTGTACAAAATGTGGTCAAGTATCTAACGGGCCAGCAGTATTTTGTTTATTCATTTTACTGTACATACAAATGGACCACCCTTTATTTCGGGAAAGGAATTATACAATCTATATATTTTAAGAATATCGTTAAAAAATAATTATCAATATTATTCAAACTTGATTGTTTTATACAACAGATTACTTCATTTCTTATCCATCTGTTCTTTCTGAATAAGTGTTTTAGTCCGGATAAGTTTATCCTCATTCTTAGAATACATAATGCCGCATCGCCATTGTTACACAATCAAATTTCCCATAATAGTCGAATATAAATGGTACAATTGTTTATATTTCACTACAATTCCTGCGATATAAGAAAGAAGTCATACCGGTATTAATATTATGTTAGAAGAATTATTAACATAAAAATACCATCATCATGTTAAGACAAGAAATTTCAAAATAACGAGTAAACCCCATTTTCTTTATTAAAAAAATGTTTGTTTCAAAGGAAAAGGAAATCGAAAAGAAAAAATGTCAAATTAGCCATCTAGCTTTGTCAATATAGCCTTACACGCATAGGTGTCTTTTGTGAATCTATATATTGTTCCCACGAATAAATTAAGAGGTAAAACCCATTATTACGTCAAGGCTCTAGAGGAAAATTGATGCCCGGTTACGTTACCAGCGGTGGAACCAACGGTGATATTCTTGATCCACTGAACTCCTTGTCGTAGTTATTAGCTTACAGAATTATTGATATCACTTGAAGACCTTCATTTATATCGAATCTCACATGTTCCAGCTAAAAACGTTACACATTGTGTTAAATCACACACTGTCAGAATCTGAAGCAAATCAAATTTGCCCATAGTCGTATTAAATGTTTATGTTTTGATGTTATATATTGTCTTATAAAAAAAAAACTATATAGTTTATTTCAAGCATGGTGCTATATATAGAAGCTGACAAAATTTTCTCTGGCTCAAATTAAAATAGTTGAATATTGTTGTCAGTTATATTTTCTATACTTAAAGGAGGCAACCACCTAAATATGTCTTTTGTTTAATTAATTTGAAGATTTGATATCGTTTCTTTCAAATAATATCCATATAATTCTTTTCATCAATATTATATCACTTATTTACTTAAAAATATAGCTTGTATATTTAAAGAAGATGACAGTCTTAAACAGTTTTTCTCAGTTGTTCTTCATGAATTAATATTTAACGACAAATTGTAATGTTTACATAAACGTTAAGTTTATCATTGCATGTATTGTGATGTAGTGTACTGTCTAAAACATCATACAAAATCGACTTGGTTTTACATTTACAATATATAATGACTTATTTCGAGTTTTTATCGATTTTGTCACCAAAACATGCAGTTTTTAACCCAAAAATTTCCAGTTTTAAAAATGATTTTAAAAGTACCGAGTCTTTAATGATAGATCCGCATAAACCTCATCATATAATTGAACTCGGTTTTTTTTTTTTTATATATTTTTGTCATAAGAATTAAATTACAGATATTTTCCAGTTTTCAGCGATTTTTGTGAAACCTATATTTTGACCCCAAAATGCGCAAAACGTAGCCGATGGATTTCTGTCGACTTTTTTAATGATCAATAGGACATGGCAATGGATCAAATTATACCAAGAAACCTTTTATAACAATAACTTTGAGGTTGGGCGATTTTTTGAGCTAGATTGACTGGACTATTGCGTATCGAATCAACTGAGAGATAAATACTCCATATGCAGGTGATGAAGGTATATTGCTACATAAGTAAGGAAAGTTGACGGTAGAAAAATTGAAGGCATCACATTTATCATAAAGTTTTGTTGTTAGGTTACCATTAATTTCTTTTTCTTGTAAAACATCTAAATATGAAATAGATGACGCAAACTCTGTGGTATCTTTTATTTCAAGTTCACTGGGTTATATCAAATCGACGTAAGAATGGAAGTAACAATTGTTAATTGATAATACGTCGTCGATAAAACTAAATGTCGAGTTGAAGGCCACAGCGAGTTCTTTCTTTATTTTCATGCACAGGTCTTTGAGATAAATTCTGCTTCATATGAACATAAAAATAGGTCTGCTAACAATGGAGCGCAATTGGTACGCATGGGAATTCCAAAAGCTACATAGATGTTGTCAATCAGAGACGCAAGCATCGTTTTAATATCTTCTTCAGTGTACTTGTGTATGCAATCCGAATGGTTTTTAAGAAATATTTTTGTAAATGACCGATGACAAGGTAAGTAAAGAATCGCTTGTAAATAACAAAAGAATTGACCTATAGGGCCGTTTCTGTCGTTTCAAAAAAGCATATCGATCTCCGTTCCACTTCTTAATTTTAGGCCATACACAGTAAACTCTAAGGTTCTAGTTCTCATAATGTATAGTGATTGAAAAAAAAAGTTTCACATTCGTTGTCCGAGTTATGGACGCTTTTCTTTCTTTTTTCTTTTTAAATTTTATTTTCAGTTTACTTTCTATACGATACGTGTACTTTATATCCGTTTATTTACAACCAGAGACATATTAGCAACTGTCGAAAGTCTCGCGTGACGCGATTTCAAAGGTCGCAGACCCTTTGACTCTTTGCGACAAATAATACATTTTTCCTTAGTTTTTCTAACAGAAATAACAAGAAGAGTGATGTTGTATATGTAGAAAGATTGTTACGAGGCGTTCGAACACTATCATAATTCACTGTACATTCAACTGCTGAAATCTTTTTCGTATTAACAGCTGCATCCTTTGTATAAGGGGACGTACCTGATGCCGGGATGGCAAGGGAACGGAAAACTCTAACTGACCCACCCCATTTTTTTTATATAATCTATATAC
This sequence comes from Magallana nippona, assembly GCA_033439105.1. NCBI lineage: Eukaryota > Metazoa > Mollusca > Bivalvia > Ostreida > Ostreidae > Magallana > Magallana nippona. The sequence continues at coordinate 53,569,199 of CM065922.1, forward strand.
CTTCCTCCAGCATTTTTGGCATAAAATGTCACCAATGCACACGTTCTTTGCAAAGAACGAACTGCATCTACTTTGCAGTACTTCTCCCATAATTGTACCATATCCTATAGATGTTCTGGAAAGGCAAACGCAACAGTTTCCTCGGCATGATTTTTTCATGTGGCACCTGTCTCGAGTAACACAAAGTGAATGATTCTTGTCCTCAAACAAAGCGTGCTTACACTAAGGTATATTTCCGGTTGATTGCTTTTACATGTAGTTAAGTATATACTTTTTCCATCGATACCTTTAATTCAAAGAGCAAATATGCATTTAAGGAAGAAGATCAAAGGTAATTATACAAAATCCACAATTCTGCATAAAAATTAATGTTGATGTTGATAAATACCGTTAATTCTTAAAAAAGAAAAACTATGCCCACAGATGGAATCGAACCAGACAAAAAACCAGCGTTTACCTAATGAGCTATCCAGAACTTACACTTTTCGATGTAAATATAAACCACCATGATAGTTTCTGAAATATTTGTAGTTTTTTTTGCAAAATTTGACCCCCAGGGCAAAGGTGCCCCTAAAAATTCTATCTTAATTTATTCTTTTGAACAAAACCTATCAAGGTATCTAAGATTTTTTAAGGGGCAGGTCGGTCCTGCAGGATATCTACGCAAAAAACCATGCAGAATATTGCCATTCTACTGAGAAAATGCTATTTTAGCCATCTTTGAAGATTAATAATAAAATTGCAAGAGCAATATGATTCAAAATACGAATTCGAAAAATTTAGAAATATGTACGATAGAAAATAACAAAAAAACATAGATTTTCAAAAGTTATTTTTTTCTGGGAAATCCATCTCCTCATAGGTCAATCATTTTGTTTTTCAAATTTTGTAAAGGTTTTTTGGAAATTTTAAGTATCCACATTTGATTTACGCCACTTCTTGAATATACTGTAGTATAGTACTCTTGAAGTTTCTCCTTTACTGCTGTTGATATTTTAGTAAGGAATAATGAAAGAGGCTTGGTACATTTGAATAGAAAAACTACGAAATAACGCACTACTCATTTCAGAAAGTTAAAAAAGATCCTACATACTACGGCGTTTGTGGTGACCATCAATTTATGAAAATATACATGTACCAGGTACATGTAACAGTTATGCTGTATGCAATTACAATTGATAAAGTGATGTGTTCGTTTTGATTTTATCATATATGTATGTAATTGTATATACATTTTAATGACGTAAATTTATCATACTGACCCCAAAAATATTTATGCAGAAGTTTCAGTGAATATGATGGGTAAGGAGTTGATGTGTAAAAACTGTCTATTTGCTTACTATAGCAACTTACACAACATAACAGAAAGCGGACCCAGATTGAACCTCGTGTTCTCTTTCCGTAGCCGCTCGGATTTGATTGGGTCCACAAGAGCGCATCGGAGCCAACCCAAACGGGCTTAGAACGAACATGGAATTCGAATCCGATTTCAAGAGCTAGGAAGAATCAAACGTAGGGTCCGTTCTAACAGTATACATATACATATACCAATCACAATTTCCATTAACATGCTAGTCAACCAAAGGCCTTATTTGTGATTACAGGCCGTCAAAATCGTTTTGATTATTTTCTAGGTAACCATTTTTTTTAATCCGACATTTTTTCAAAAGCAGTCATTTTAACATGACCAACGATCGATCAGCAAGATTTTCAAAGATACACAGGATGCGCAAATGAAAGGGGTAAGGGAGGGGCGTGGGGTCCGGACCTCCCCTGGAATATTCAAAAATACAAAACTCACATAGTCAATTTAAGGTACTTGATAAACACCATGGAACAATCACCCCCCCCCCCTTCGGAAAAAAGTTTGGATTTGCGCGATAAATCTTTCACAGTAATAGACTAGATATGCGAAAATTCAACATATTGTTTACACAAATAACCATACAAATATTAAAATTTGTGGGTCCACAGTTTAATTTCATTTTATAGACATTGTATTTCTAAATGAAATGACCTACTACATAGACTGACATCACTGAAGCCACAGGAACTGCGAGTTGATATGGAGAGATTCAACGGAGAAAAGGCATATGCTGTTTACTCACGGTTTTATGTCGGGGATGAGGCCAGTAAATATAAGCTACAGGTGAATGGGTACAGTGGGACTGCAGGTAACAATTATACAGTGTGTCTTAATTCATCTATAATCATTTTCTATAAAATAAAAGACCAAGTAATATTTAACAAATAATAGCTGTCATAATGATGGCAATGATAGTAATGGTTAGATTCGATATTTTGATTATTTTCTTAAATCATTCAAAGTGTTAGAGAAGAGTGTTTGTTGGACAACATTTCAATATGATAATATACATGTATGTATAAGTATTTTAACATCATTCATATTAATTGTTGATTGATTGTATAACCAATGTGATTGTAGTGGATAGCTTGACGGCGAGAAGCAATAACATGAAGTTCTCTACACGGGACCAGGATAATGACGAGTTGATTGACGGTAACTGTGCCACCAGGTGGAGAACAGCAGGATGGTTCAAGGGATGTTTCAATGCCAACCCTAATGGACAGTACACAGACTCTGAGAGGATTGGTTCTAAATACATTGTATGGCATTTCTGGAAAAACTCGTCGATATCTCTGAAATCAATACAGTTGATGATTCGTCCTCGAGCCTGACATCAACGTTACCCTCGTTACGAAGCGAGATTTAGCAGTTCTCTCTGTGTGTATTTATTTTATTAACTTTTTAGTCAATATCGGACTCGTTTACACCATCATATAAACTACTGTTTATTCTTTATTAATGTATATATTTTAATTGAATTATACTTTGCTTTGTTTTAAAATTCTGATGATGTTATAGGAAATGTTTGCATTATTATTATTTTGTACAATTTATTAATTAAACAGTTTAATGATTTTCTAATATTGTATGTTGTTTGCAAAAGAACGGGCAAGTTTAAAACTAATCTGAGTATTTGTATTTATCTGATATTGCAGATCTCTTTTGTACAAACAATTACAAACTAGATGCAGTCATTAGAGTGTAATACCCGCATCAAATGTTTGCCTCTTAATAACACTCTCTTGTACCAGTTTTAATAAAAAAAAGAAGGCCACATGCAATTTCCAGTACTTTTTAAAAATTATAATTTTCATAAATGCTGAGTTCAAATCCCATAATACACATATTGCCTTTATGTACAATTTGGGGGTTGAACTGTTTGCATATGAATTTTAATTTAATCAATAATCTAAACGTTTCATGTCATAGAAAGTATGGTCTTTATAATTATTACAAACAAAATTAAATTATGCCCACCCACCAACCACCCACCCCCCAACCCGGCGGTTGCCTTCTTTATATATGCTTTTTTGTGCCAACATCATTGTGTGCGTGGATTTATAGAAAGGGTGGGGTTGAGAAATCCAGAACCCCCCCCCCCCCCCAAAAAAAAATCATTTATGTAGTAAAATTGTGCAAGGGGTTTTAAAGAATAAAGTTATGAAAATACATGCAATTTGTTACAATTAAATGATCTTTGTCTGAAGTTACGTACACAACACAGGTGTACAGGTTGCATCGGGTACTAGTTTTACCCAGCTCTTTGGTTAGATTGGTTTCACGTGGTGTACATGCATGTTGTTTTGATATGCAGAAGAGGATTAATTAACATGAATAAATGTTTCTTTTGTGGTGATCAGTTAAAGGAATTCGTATTGTGCTAATTGGATTATCATTATGATGTTGACCAATATAGGTAAGTATAACACATGTAGAAGCGCAATATTATGAGACACCGGTATACAAAAAGTTAAGTTTTACTTTCACTTTCTAAAATGTGATCTCCCTTTGCCAGCATACTGTATCATCATCTTTATCTAAATAAGCTTATCTATAGTTTCTGTCATTTTAATTGCAGAATTTTTTTTATTTTTTCATTTGTCAGACTAACACTATTGAGTTGACTCCATATTGACCCTATTTTGTATTAAATATGGGTATTAAATATCATTTTTATATGAGTTATAATAGGGACGAAGGGGAAGGGGCCTAAACCGTTCCCCATCCCCAGGATGTGTGGATTAGATATAAATTTCTTGGAGGTCTCTTTCCATCATTAATGGTATGTCTCAGTATCGGCAATCTCACGATTGAACCATTTTCAATTATGTTTGAATAATTAATCATTGCTCTTGATTGTTGTACAAAATGTGGTCAAGTATCTAACGGGCCAGCAGTATTTTGTTTATTCATTTTACTGTACATACAAATGGACCACCCTTTATTTCGGGAAAGGAATTATACAATCTATATATTTTAAGAATATCGTTAAAAATAATTATCAATATTATTCAAACTTGATTGTTTTATACAACAAATTACTTCATTTCGTATCCATCTGTTCTTTCTGAATAAGTGTTTTAGTCCGGATAAGTTTATCCTCATTCTTAGAATACATAATGTCGCATCGCCATTGTTACACAATCAAATTTCCCATAATAGTCGAATATAAATGGTACAATTGTTTATATTTCACTACAATTCCTGCGATATAAGGATGAAGTCATACCGGTATTAATATTATTTTAGAAGAATTATAAACATAAAAATACCATCATCATGTTAAGACAAGAAATTTCAAAATAACGAGTAAACCCCATTTTCTTTATTAAAAAAATGTTTGTTTCAAAGGAAAAGGAAATCGAAAAGAAAAAATGTCAAATTAGCCATCTAGCCTTGTCAATATAGCCTTACACGCATAGGTGTCTTTTGTGAATCTATATATTGTTCCCACGAATAAATTAAGAGGTAAAACCCACCATTACGTCAAGTCTCTAGAGGAAAATTGATGCCCGGTTACGTTACCAGCGGTGGAACCAACGGTGATATTCTTGATCCACTGAACTCCTTGTCGTAGTTATTAGCTTACAGAATTATTGATATCACTTGCAGACCTTCATTTATATCGAATCTCACATTTTCCAGTTAAAAACGTTACACATTGTGTTAAATCACACACTGTAAGAATCTGAAGCAAATCAAATTTGCCCATAGTCGTATTAAATGTTTATGTTTTGATGTTATATATTGTATTGTAAAACACTATATAGTTTATTTCAAGGCATGGTGCCATATATAGAAGCTGACCCCCCCCCCCCAAAAAAAAAAAAAATCATTTATGTAGTAAAATTGTGCAAGGGGTTTTAAAGAATAAAGTTATGAAAATACATGCAATTTGTTACAATTAAATGATCTTTGTCTGAAGTTACGTACACAACACAGGTGTACAGGTTGCATTAGCGGGTTCTAGTTTTACCCAGCTCTTTGGTTAGATGGGTTTCACGTGGTGTACATGCATATGTTTTTTTGATATGCAGAAGAGGATTAATTAACATGAATAAATGTTTCTTTTGTGGTGATCAGCTTAAGGAATTCGTATTGTGCTAATTGGATGATCATTATGATGTTGACCAATATAGGTAAGTATAACACATGTAGAAGCGCAATATTATGAGACACCGGTATACAAAAAGTTAAGTTTTACTTTCACTTTCTAAAATGTGATCTCCCTTTGCCAGCATACTGTATCATCATCTTTATTTAAATAAGCTTATCTACAGTTTCTGTCATTTTAATTGCAGAATTTTTTTTATTTTTTCATTTGTCAGACTAACACTATTGAGTTGACTCCATATAGACCCTATTTTATATTAAATATGGGTATTAAATATCATTTTTATATGAGTTATAATAGGGAGGAAGGGGAAGGTGCCTAAACCGTTCCCCATCCCCAGGATGTGTGGATTAGATATACATTTCTTGGAGGTCCCTTTCCATCATTAATGGCATGTCTCAGTATCGACATGCTCACGATTGAACCATTTTCAATTATGTTTGAATAATTAATCATTGTTCTTGATTGTTGTAAAAAATGTGGTCAAGTATCAAACGGGCCAGCAGTATTTTGTATATTCATTTTACTGTACATACAAATGGACCATCCTTTATTTCGGGAAAGGAATTATACAATCTATATATTTTAAGAATATCGTTAAAAAATAATTATCAATATTATTCAAACTTGATTGTTTTATACAACAAATTACTTCATTTCTTATCCATCTGTTTTTTCTGAATGTGTTTTAGTCCGGATAAGTTTATCCTCATTCTTAGAATACATAATGCCGCATCGACATTGTTATACAATCAAATTTCACACAATAGTCGAATATAAATGGTACAATTGTTTATATTTCACTACAATTCCTGCGATATAAGGATGAAGTCATACCGGTATTAATATTATGTTAGAAAAATTATTAACATAAAAATACCATCATCATGTTAAGACAAGAAATTTCAAAGTAACGAGTAAACCCCATTTTCTTTATTAAAAAAATGTTTGTTTCAGAAATGAAAATCGAAAAGAAAAAATGTCAAATTAGCCATCTAGCTTTGTCAATATAGCCTTAAACGCATAGGTGTCTTTTGTGAATCTATATATTGTTCCCACGAATAAATTAAGAGGTAAAACCCATCATTACGTCAAGTCTCTAGAGGAAAATTGATGCCCGGTTACGTTACCAGCGGTGGAACCAACGGTGATATTCTTGATCCACTGAACTCCTTGTCGTAGTTATTAGCTTACAGAATTTTTGATATCACTTGCAGACCTTCATTTATATCGAATCTCACATTTTCCAGTTAAAAACGTTACACATTGTGTTAAATCACACACTGTAAGAATCTGAAGCAAATCAAATTTGCCCATAGTCGTATTAAATGTTTATGTTTTGATGTTATATATTGTATTGTAAAAAACTATATAGTTTATTTCAAGGCATGGTGCCATATATAGAAGCTGACAAAATTTTCTCTGGCTCAAATTAAAATAGTTGAATATTGTTGTCAGTTATATTTTCTATACTTAAAGGAGGCAACCACCTAAATATGTCCTTTGTTTAATTAATTTAACCCAAAAATCTCCAGTTTTAAGAATGATTTTTAAAAGTACTGAGTCTTTAATGATAGATGCGCATAAACCTCATCATATAATTGAACTTATTTTGTCATAAGAATTAAATTACAGATATTTTCCAGTTTTCGGCGATTTTTGTGAAAACCTATATTTTGACCCCAAAATGCGCAAAACGTAGCCGATGGATTTCTGTCGACTTTTTTAATGATCAATAGGACATGGCAATAGATCAAATTATACCAAGAAACCTTTTATAACAATTACTTTGAGGTTGGGCGATTTTTTGAGCTAGATTGACTGGACTATTGCGTATAGAATCAACTGAGAGATAAACACGCCATATGCAGGTGATAAAGGTATATTGCTACATAAGTAAGGAAAGTTGACGATAGAAAAATTGAAGTCATCACATTTATCATAAAGTTTTGTTGTTAGGTTACCATTAATGTCTTTTTCTTGTAAAACATCTAAATATGAAATAGATATCGCAAACTCTGTGGTATCTTTTCTTTCAAGTTCACTGGGTTATATCGAGTCGACGTAAGAATGGAAGTAACAATTGTTAATTGATATTACGTCGTTGATAAACTTAAATGTCGAGTTGAAGGCCACAGCGAGTGCTTTTTTTTATGCACAGGTCTTTGAGATAAATTCTGCTTCATATGAATATAAAAATAGGTCTGCTAACAATGGAGCGCAACTGGTACCCATGGGAATTCCAACATATATATACGATACAACGACCTTGTCAGCAAATACAATCATCCACTGGGTCGCATGCTGACAGACGTTTTTCATACTAATTGTTAGACAATAATTTATCACCTAATTGTCTACGGACTTTTCCGGTTTTTTCCCCCCAATTACGACAAAGAGCACACGGCAGGTGTGACCGGTCAGCAGAGGATGCTCACTCCTCCTAGGCACCTGATCCTACCTCTATCATTTTGGAGGCCCGTGTTGCTCTGCTTTGAATTTGTATTTCGTTTTATGGATTTTTGAGATGGTTGACGGTTTGTTATTGTCATTTGTTCATTGTTGGAAGACCTGATTTCCAAAAGCTACATAGATGTTGTCAATCAGAGACGCAAGCATCGTTTTAATATCTTCTTCAGAGTACTTGTGTATGCAATCCGAATGGTTTTTAAGAAATAGTTTTGTAAATGACCGATGACAAGGTAAGTAAAGAATCGCTTGTAAATAACAAAAGAATTGACCTATAGGGCCGTTTCTGTCGTTACAAAAAAGCATATCGATTGCCGTTCTACTTCTTAATTTTAGGCCATACACAGTAAACTCTAAGGTTCTAGTTCTCATAATGAATAGTGATTGAAGAAAAAAGTTTCACATTCGTTGTCCGAGTATGGACGCTTTTCTTTCTTTTTTCTTTTTAAATTTTATTTTCAGTTTACTTTCTATACGATACGTGTACTTTATATCCGTTTATTTACAACCAGAGACATATTAGCAACTGTCGAAAGTCTCGCGTGACGCGATTTCAAAGGTCGCAAACCCTTTGACTCTTTACGACAAATAATACATTTTTCCTTTGAGTTAGTTTTTCCAACAGAAATAACAAGTAGAGTGATGTTGTATATGTAGAAAGATTGTTACGAGGCGTTCGAACACTCATTATTCACTGTACATTCAACTGCTGTGATCTTTTTCGTATTAACAGCTGCATCCTTTGTACAAGGAAACGTACCTGATGCCGGGATGGCAAGCGAACGGAAAACTCTAACTGAACCACCCCATTTTTTTTTATATAATCTATATACCTTCCTCCGGCATTTTTGGCATAAAATGTCACCAATGCACACGTTCTTTGCAAAGAACGAACTGCATCTACTTTGCAGTACTTCTCCCATAATTGTACCATTTCCTATAGATGTTCTGGAAAGGCAAACGCAACAGTTTCCTCTGCATGATATTTTTACGTGGCACCTGTCTCGATTAACACAGAGTGAATGACTCTTGTCCTCAAAGCGTGCTTACACTAAGGTATATTTCCGGTTGATTGCTTTTACATGTAGTTAAGTATATACTTTTCCCATCGATATCTTTAATTCAAAAAGCAAATGTGCATTTAAGGAAGAAGATCGAAGGCAATTATTCAAAATGCACAATTCTGCATAAAAATAAAACGATGTTTATAAATACCGTTAATTTTAAAAAAAGAAAAACTATGCCCACAGATGGAATTAAACCAGGGGGCAAAACACCAGCGTTTTAACCTACTGAGCTATCCAGAACTTACACTTTTCGATGTAAATATAAACCACTATGATAGAAATCAGTTTCCGAAATTTTTGTCGGTTTTTTGCAAAATTTGACCCCAGGGCAAAGGTGCCCCTAAAAATTCTATCTTAATTTATGCCTTTGAACAAAACTTATCAAAGTATCTAAGATTTTTTAAGGGGCAGTTTGGTCCTGCAGGATATCTACGCCAAAAACCATGCAGAATATTGCCATTTTACTGAGAAAATGCTATTTTAGCCATCTTTGAAGATTAATAAAATAAAATTGCAAGAGCAATATGATTCAAAATGCTAATTCGAAAAATTTAGAAATATGTACGATAGAAAATAACAAAAAAACATTGATTTTCAAAAGATATTTTTTTCTGGGAAATCCATCTCCCCTATAGGTCAATTCTTTTGTTATTCGCAATGGATCCTTTCCGAGATCCATTTTTAATGAAAAAGCAACTAGCAATGGTTGTTTAAAGTGTAACAAAAAGTTCGTTCGTTTTAATGTTATTAATTTTAGTAAAACTTTTGTAAAAGTTCTTTGGAATTTTTAAGTATCCACATCTGATTTACACCACTTCTTGAATATACTGTAGTACAGTACTCTTGAAGTTTCTCCTTTACTGCTGTTAATATTTTAGTAAGGAGTAATGGAAGAGGCTTGGTACATTTGAATAGAAAAAACTACGAAATAACGTACTACTCATTTCAGAAAGTTAAAAAAGATCCTATATACTACGGCGTTTGTGGTGACCATCAATTTATGAAAATATACATGTACCAGGTACATGTAACAGTTATGTTGTATGCAATTACAATTGATAAAGTAATGTGTTCGTTTTGATTTGACAATATATGTATGTAATTGTATATACATTTTAATGACGTAAATTTATCATACTGACCCCGAAAATATTTATGCAGAAGTTTCAGTGAATATGATGGGTAAGGAGGTGATGTGTAAAAACTGTCTATTTGCTTACTCTAGCAACTTACACAACATAACAGAAAGCGGACCCAGATTGAACCCCGTGTTCGCTTTCCGTATCCGCTCGGATTTGATTGGGTCCACAAGAGCGCACCGGAGCAAACCCAAACGGGATTAGAACGAACCAGGAAAGCGAATCCGATTTCAAGAGCAAGCAAGAATCAAACGTAGGGTCAGTTCTAATTGTATACATATACCTGTCAGTCACCATTTCCATTAACATGCTAGTCGACCAAAGGCCTTATTTGTGATTACAGGCCGTCAAAATCATTTTGATTATTTTTTAGGTAATAATTTTTTTTAATCCGACATCTTTTTTCAAAAGCGGTCATTTTGACATGACCAACGATCGATCAGCTAGAATTTCAAAGATACACAGGATGCGCAGATGAAAGGGGTAAGGGAGGGGCGTGGGGTCCGGACTTCCCCTGGAGTATTCAAAAATACAAAACTCACATAGTCAATTTAAGGTACTTGATAAACACCATGGAACAATCCCCCCTTTCGGAAAAAAGTTTGGATTTGCGCGACAAATCTTTCACAGTAATAGACTAGATATGCGAAAATTCAACATATTGTTTACACAAATAACCATACAAATATTAAAATTTGTGGGTCCATAGTTTAATTTCATTTTTATAAACATTGTATTTCTAAAGGAAATGACCTACTACATAGACTGACATCACTGAAGCCCCAGGAACTGCGAGTTGATATGGAGAGATTCAGCGGAGAGAAAGTCTATGCTGTTTACTCACGGTTTAATGTCGGGGACGAGGCCAGTAAATATAAGCTACAGGTGAATGGATACAGTGGGAATGCAGGTAACAATTATACAGTGTTAATTCCTCTCAGTCCAATCATTTTCTATACAATCAAGGACCAAGTGATATTTAACAAAAATAGCTGTCATAATGATGACAATGATCAGTAATGCTTCGATTCAATTTTTAGATTATTTTCTTAAATCATTCAATGTGTTAGAGAGGAGTGTTTGTTGGACAACATTTCAATATGATATATACATGTATGTATAAGTATTTTATTAACATTCAAATTGATTGTTGATTGATTGTATAACAAATGTGATTTTAGGGGATAGCTTGAAGGAGAGAAGCAATATCATGAAGTTCTCTACATTGGACCAGGATAATGACGGGTGGAGTGGCGGTAACTGTGCCACCGACTGGAGAACGGCATGGTGGTTAGGCGAATGTTTCTGGGCTAACCCTAATGGACGGTACAACGACTATGAGATAACTGGAAAGCCTATTTTTATTTTATGGAAGCACTGGAAAAACTAGTGGATATCTCTGAGGTCAATACAGTTGATGATTCGTCTTCGAGTCTGACATCCAGGTTTAACGTTGTCCTCGATAAGAAGCAATGTTATTCAGCAGTTCTCTCTGTGTGTATTCATTTTATAAACTTGCATGTCAATAAACTACTGTTTATTAATTGTAAATGTATATATTTTAATGGAATTATATTTTGCTTTATTTTAGAATCATGATGATATTCTATGAAATTTTTGTATTATTATTTTTATTTTGTACAATATATTAATTAAACAGTTTAATGACCTTCAAATGTTGTATGTTGTTTGCAATAGAACGAACTAGTTTATATTGATCTGAATATTTGTATTTATCTGAAATTGAAGATCATTTTTGTACAAACAATTCAAAATAAGGTAGATAATTGCCCATATTAAGACTATTTGATAATACATATTCGACAATCTTCCTTATATTTCTTTTTATTTGGGTTTAAATGTATATAACCTTTTTATGCCTATTTGCGTTATCTGGCATAATTTTTTGTCAAGTGATTAAATGCTTATTTACATTAGAAGTATGTTTGAGCAAGGACGTAGCATCGTTTTTAAAAGTTGGGGGTGGGGGGGGGGGGGGGCAGCTCACCCATAAAATCTTGACAAGCAAAAAAAAAAATCAAAATTCAAAATAATAAATAATAATTGTTAAAAAAAGAAGAAATTCGAAAAATCTCAAAATCGTGAAAATGGTAAGCCTTTACTCTTCCCCAGAATTGGGTTTCCGCTATAGTTTTTGCATATTCTAAAAATATTTTGTTAAAATATATTGTTAGGTCTTATTATTTCAAATACATTGACTTATTATAATATAAGCACTGAAGGCGCTGAAGGAGTATTCACGATAGTGAGATTCTCACTTTAGATTGAAATTGGTGCTAAAAATACCAACATGTTGTGTCGTCATGTGCTTCCGATAGTCTTGTGTTTCCGATAGTCGATTTTCGTCGCGTCAGTTTATCCCAATATTATCCAAATTACTTGGGACACCGGACGTACGAAATCTCCTTTCGTCTTTATGAATTGTATTGATTCTATTATACATCATTTTTTATTAATATCTTTTCCTGTCTGACAATGTACCTGTATGTATATGTATACCTCTGACGATTTGTATTTTTGTGTATTCCATATATATGTTCCTCTTGTACCAAATTACTTGGTCTGAGCGAATAAAGTTTTTCTTTGTTTGTAATCCTAGGAGCGCTATAAGCTTGTTTTGAAATAGAAACGTTATTATTAATCATACAAATGACGGTATTGTAATAATCATAATTGATAGAATGAAGTTGTAGGGTAAATTAAATAATATGACGATTTAAGTTGAAATAAAAGCATAGAAAACAATTGAAAATATTATAAAATATATTCAAAAGTTTATGACACATATTATTTGATACTTTTTACTTTTGAAAAAAAAATGTTGATGAATTATTCTATCGGAAACATATTACGCTCATTTTCGTTGTTAAAATGCGGCATCCAGTTTATTTATTGCTAGAAACTGCATATAATGACTACATTAAATTTAGTATCATCGATCATGGATCCAGATTTTTTTCCGGGGGGGGGGGGGGGGATTGGGTCTGAATCATGGTAATTCTATAATGCAAATTTTATGAAATTTGATTTTGCGGGGGGGGGGGGGGGGGGTCCGGACCCCCTTGACCCCTCCCTCTAGATCCGTGCATGTCGATTTTCGATGTTATGTCCGAGATTAAAAATATTGTAGTTTCAAAATTGATGATTAAAGAGATAATCTTTAGGGGTAGCGTTTATAGTGTTAGACACCAGAAACCCATGACGCCAGGATATATTATACAATATACCGGTAACTAATACTAGTATAAATTATATCTAAGGATATTTCTATGATAAAACAAATGTAAAATTTTATAATAAAAATTCAAGCTTAAAAAAAAAACAGATTGGACTTTTAAGTTAACTTTATTGTAAACTAGTGTTATGTGTAATACTCAGCAGTTACCTGAAAAAGCTAAACAAATAATAATAAACAAATGAATTTCAGCCGATAAAGGCAAACAATATCAATAGGGGATTAAATACAAACCGAATGCAGTCGAGGATCCACGATTTTTACCAGGAGAGGGATGTTCATCACCAAAACCACCCTCTCCTCCAAGAAGTCACAACACCGTATATTAAAAAACAAAACAAAATACATATATTGTGGATCGATAAGACAAATCATTCAGTCATTTTGTTATTGAGAAGTCGGGGTTTATTCCGGGCGTTCATTCTAGATAACAAAAGGGATTCGTGATTCTTCAGGCAGTTCAACGATTATTATAAAGGGCGTTAGCTATGACTGACATCCCAAATACGCGTATATTCGATAGTGAATAAAATAAATAGGATGTCCATGTAGAGTAGTGGACAATTCACTCTCTTCTCACCGTTACGACTCGAAATCGATTCCTGGTCGGTTGTTGGTTGTATGTGAAAGGGTATGGAGGACGCCCGCTTGGACAAGTAAGTTTGTTTTTTTTACCGGGTACTTCGAGTTCCTTCCACATCAACGACCCATTCGCTTTAACAGGAGTACCACCGAAAGATAATGTGATTTCTTTCGTTTGAGGAACGAATTAAACAGAAATTCGATTCGAATACCTTTACAGGTATGTTCAGTCATGCGGTTCAATAAAACCGGTTTTCTATCAAGTAGTTTGTTAAAGCCAGTTTAGGACGACACGTAGAGCTGGAAACACGTTTAAAACCACGACATGTCGGGCGGGGCTCAGGCGGACCAGATGCTTCAAGTCATTCTTAACACGATGAACGAGCAAAAGTCCGATATGGAACGCACTATGGCGATGCAGTTGGACCAATTCAAACAAGAATTGCACAGAGCGACGTCATCTGTTTCTTCTGAAATAAAGAAATTGAAAACCGATCAAGGTACTACCTGGGAAAACTCAGGTAATAGAGATCAATATGAGCATAATGAGAAGGTTTCTGATATTTTAACCCAAGCTTTGTGGGCGCTGAGTAATGAGAAATATGACTATTGCAAAGAACTTGTAGATGAAGCCAATGAAATGTGTAAAAAACGCAATAAACTTATTAAAATGACCGACACATCAAATTACATTTCAAACCCTCTGTCAGATGATTCCGACGATAAGAACAAATTACCAAGGCTAAAAATAAGGCTCTGAGAGAGAAAAAGGAAACAAAACACAGAGAGAAAAGCAGAAATCGAGAAGCAGTTTCTCTACTAATGCTAGGGGCGATGCTCCGTTCAATTTTCCTTTTCCCAGGCAGCCATTTCGTGGACCAGCACCATTTCAGTTTGGAATTCCCGGATTGTCGGGACCGAGATTCCCCATCGAGTTTTTCCATTGTGGGAAACCAAACCATCATAGGAAAGATTGCCCAGAACTTACACCCAGCAAGTAGTATGGAGAGAGAAGCTGACCTTGTAAAAGATAAGTATTCTAAAGAAAATATGTATTTTGATAACTTCCAATTTGGGGATTGTTACGAATACAAAGAAAACGGTAAAGTTTGTGTTAGAGTTCGATTAAAAGCTAGCATTCAATTGAAATACATGTATATTGATGCATGCAAGTTTATTATTGATACAATTGATTCTGGTTACAAAATTCCATTTTATTCTTTACCACATGGTAGATTTTCCAAGAATAATAATTATGTTTTACAGGAGGACAAATTTGTAGGAGGGGCGATAAAAGATCTACTGGATACTGGTTTAATCTCGGAGCAATATGAAGTGCCTTTTGTCACTAATCCTCTTTCCGTTTCAGTGAATTCGAGCGGTAAAAGAAGACTCATTTTAAATTTGAGAGAAGTAAATAAACATATTTGGAAACAATCAAATACGATGATTTAAAACAGCATTTCTGTATGTATATAAGAATATAGATATTTGTCCAGATCATAGAAAATTTTTAGGATTTTCTTGAAATTTTGATTGTGTTATTCGCTATTTTCAGTTCAATGTTTTGCCGTTTGGTCTTACCTCGGCACCATACATATTCACTAAGCTTACTAGACCTTTAAGAAATGGCAATGTGAAGGGAAATCCATTTTGATGTATTTGGATGACGGGTTTGGTTGCCATTGTGAGTATGAAAAAGCTTGTGAAATGTCCAGGCAAGTTCATGCAGATGTTGTTTCATCAGGTTTTATACCAAAGACAGAAAAATATATGTAGGTACTCTGTCAAATTATAGAATTTTTGGGCATATATTTAAATTGTGAACAGGGTACTTTTCATGTGCCTACACGTAGATTAGAAAAAAGTTTCAGATACTATTCAGAAAATGGGATATGTTAAGGATTTGGCACGTTAATATTTTCTTTGTGGAAATCTTTGGCTTTCTGGCCTATCTTGATTTCAGATGTTTTCAAAGCACATATTGTAGATTGGAAAGATCTTCCTGTTGAGAAAGAATTTTACACATCTGGAAAATTAAAATCTTGTATTTTTGGTCAAGATGATTTAAAATTTCGAATGCTCGCAATTTTGGTTGATTTCAGAGAATGAACTTGATAATGATTCAGGTGTTTATACTATGTAAGTTATGTATATGTTATGTCTACTTAATCTGAAATTTGATTATTGCACAGTGTTTGCGCATTGCCATTTGGCATAAAAGTTCAAAATCAATTTTTTAAAATTAAAATGATTGCTGATTTGCAATTCTGTCATTTGATCGAAATTTGATAAATTGCACATTTTGTGCATATTGGCATTTGGCATAAATTTGAAATCAATGTTTGAAGTTGATTTATTGTTTGATACAAATTCTGTTATTGATATTCAATTATATCTTTTGATAGGAATTTTGATAATTTTATTAGTTGCGCAATTGTGCGTATTGCCATTTGGCATAAAAGTTGGAATCAATTTTTGAAATTGATGTTATTTGACAAGTATTGTGATTACTGAAATACAATTCAGTTGCTTATTAATTGTGTAAAGCCTATGGCTAAGTCATTGTCTGACAAATTATGTCTAATGTAGCATAATAGCATCAAAAGAGACATTATAAAATACTTATTGGAAAGTTTAATAAATTTGGTTTTTTCAGATTTTTGGAAAAGATTTGTTACATTTGCCGACAAAATTGCGGGGGAGGGTGTCTATACTTCCTGGTTTTCTCACAGTGTCACGTGCGGAGTCTACAACTCGGAAATATTGTGGTGGTTTTCTAAGGTTCAAGAAATGGGCCATTTCCCATGGAATTAAGGATAGTGAATGTTTTCCTTCTAATGTTTTACACGTTTCGATTTATTTAGCACAGCAAGCAAATTATCCATCTCCTGTTATTGAAGCATATTACCATTCCCCATGGCAAATTAAAATCTAGGCTTTTTGATATCATCGACAGTTGTTTCTTCAATAAAAATTGAGGTCGTAAAAATGTTTACCTTGTCATTGGAAATCTAAAAAAAAGATTATGTTAAAAACCACTCTGATTGCACACACAAGTACTCTGAAGTTGACATTAAAAAGATGCTTGAGTTTCTGATAGACAACATCTATGTAGTTTTTGGAAATCAAGTCTTCCAACATTCTGTTGGAATTCCCATGGGTACCAATTGTGCCCCATTGTTAGCAGACCTATTTTTGTACTCATATGAAGCAGAATTTATTCAAAAACTTGTACGTGAAAAAAATAAATCACTCGCTGTGGCCTTCAACTCAACATTCAGGTATATCGACGACGTATTATCAATTAACAATTGTTATTTCCATACTTACGTCGACTCGATATATCCCAGTGAACTTGAAATAAAAGATACCACAGAGTCTGCGTCATCTGTTTCATTTTTGGATATTTTACTGGATATGGACATTGATGGTAACCTAACAACAAAACTTTACGATAAACGCGATGACTTCAATTTTTCTATAGTCAACTTTCCTTACTTATGTAGCAATATACCTTCATCACCTGCATATGGTGTTTTTGTCTCTCAGTTAATTCTATACGCAAGGGCATGCTCTTCGTATGAACAGTTTCTAAGGCGAGGCAAGCTACTAAGTTGATAAAACAGGACTATCAACTGGCTCGTTTGAAGTCATCTTTTCGTAAGTTCTATGGTCGATACAACGACCTTGTCAGCAAATACAATCATCCACTGGGTCGCATGCTGACTGACGTTTTTCATACTAATTGTTAGACCATAATTTATCACCTAATTGTCTACGGACTTTTCCTTTTTTTCCCCGATTACGACAAAGAGCACACGGCGGGTGTGACCGGTCAGCAGAGGATGCTCACTCCTTCTAAGCAACTGACCCTACCGCTATCTTTTTGGAGGTCCGTGTTGCTCTGCTTTGAATTTGTATTTCGTTTTATGGATTTTTGAGATGGTTGAGGGCTTGTTATTGTCAATTTTTCTTTTTTCACGAAATAAAATGGGCGCATGATATTGCTGAGTGTCCGTCTCGTTTCCAACCGATATCCATTTCGTGATGAACATTTTAGAGGGGTCAAAACGAATATTATCCAAGCCTGTTTAAAAGAAAGAACCCATAACAGTTGACATTTTGCTAAAATGTATCTAAAATTGTTTGACCGTAATCTTTATAACCAACGCACCATATATATATGTTTATTATCTTTTGCGGGATTTTTACGTACATGTAGTAAAGAGCTCATTAATATCAAAAGATCGGATGTGTCCTTTTTCAGTGATCATGTTGAAATATTTATCGAGTCCAGCAAAACGGATATATACAGAGACGGAACTAGAGTTGTTATCGTGAAATTGTTTTCCGATTTGTGTTCCTTTCGAGAAATTTTCATTGAAGCGTTTACATGGATTGTCGATGACATTAAGAAGTATAGATTACACGGCTTGAGATCCGGTGGGGGTACGGCTTCCGTCATTCGCGGGATTCCGGATAGGCTCTTTATGAGACATGGACGATGGAGGTCGGAATCAGCGAAAGACGGCTACGTACAGACCCGCTTACAGACAGTTTAAGTGTGTCTAAAAATCTTTGACTTTAACATTGTTATTTCTGCGATATATTTCTGTGTATAAATAACATTTATAATAGTTAGATTCATTTACATATTCATTATTTAGTATGTTTACCGACCCGTTCTTTGTTTTTAGATGCTGAGTGTCGTTGCTAGTCCATTTAATGTGTTTTTGTCTTATTTCTGATCTCGTAGCAGGAATGAATGGGTTTTAAAGGAGAAATGTAATTTATTTCGTTTGAGGAAAGAATTAGTCTGAAATCAATTTCTACTTCGTAATTGTAATGAATGTATTCCGGAAATATAAAGTTTTTCAATTCGAATACCTTTACATGTATGTTCATTCATGCGGTTTAATAGAATCAGTTTTCTATCAAGTGTTTGTAAAAGCCAGTTTAGGACGACACGTAGAGCTGGAAACACGTTTAAAAGGACGATTGCATTTATGTGTCCCAGTATAAAGTAAAAAAAATGAAGATTCAAATTAAGCATAATATTTATCTCACATCACCTATTCATATTTAAATCATAAGAATCAACAAGTTTTAGCACTGAATTTAGTGTATATAACATACAACTTAGTAGGGGTCAGCCGACATTCGTGATTTTGTATAGTAAATCGAGGACGGGCATTCATTCCAAAGCCTTTGCTTTTTGCCAGCCTAGCCTTGTACAAACTTGAGGAAAAGGTAAAAGACACATTATACATTTAAAAAACTTCTGTGAAAATAAGAAGTTTGTACAATATTAGGCTGGTACTTAAAAAATGAAAAAAATGTATAAAAAATTCAAGGTTTTTCCTATAGCAAGCGAGATCTATATACCTGCGAGACCCGGTGTCATTTAATATTTTGAACCCCGCGATATATTGAACCCGGGTTCAAAATTATAATATGCTAATTTTGGTGTGCACATAAATCAGAAGTATCCATCAGGGCTTAAATATTACGGAAAAAAGCAATTCGTTGATATTTTCAACATAAAAACGCCACTGAAAAAGGGGCCCATTCTCTATAGCTAAAGTGCACTCCTTCTTTGAATAATTTTCAGTTTAATGTGTCCATCTTATAACTACATGTTGATATTTAATATTTTATGTATTCATATATACACTAAAGCTGCTGCGTGTCATTGCTAGTCCATTTAATGTATTGTTGTTTTATTACTGATCTCCTATCAGAAATGAATGGGTTTAATAGGAGAATTAATATGGGACGTAGAATTTGTTTGTTAATCGTTGTCAAATTAATAGTGTGCACTTTCCTTCAACAAAACTGGAAATACTTTACTGCCCGGGTGTTATTTGATAAGTCAAACAGTTGTCAAATTTGACTACATATATTACCATACCACGTTCCGTATGGTAATGAGAAATTAAGACTTCCGCAGGCAAATACTGAAATGAGTTTTTAAACCATAGTTTAATATATGAAATATATGTCTTTCTTTTTCTATTTTTCAGTAAAGATGGTTTGTTCTTAATAAATCGATTTTATCCGCTTTGAAATCAAGACGTAGCTTAGGTATTTCATAAGATATAATTGGAGTAGTCAAATAAAGAAATGGAGGCATAATTAAGTTTTGTACAATGTTACAATATGTAAACCATATGCCAGTACTCAGAGGAACAACGATATTAAAGCACAAAAACGAGTCCATAAGTTTAGTAGTGTAGATGTAAAACTAACTCAGACATATCTATTTACTGTATGTCTTAATTAAACCAGCAATAAGAATGTATTTAGTTTGAACAAAGTTACTTGTAGCACCAGGCAAATTCGAACCAAATAGAAATAGAACACCTGGAACCACGACGATTCAGTACAGGTACACGTTACTTCTGTCTGCCAGGCAGGTAAATGTTAGAGTCCTCAGTTGCAGAACCAGTGTATGACACATAATGCCAAAAACGTGTAAAAAAAAAAATAGAAGACAAAATTACTGGGGTGTAGATACAAACATATTTTTTTGGTACATAACTGCCTGATAAGCCAGGAATGGCGAAAAATGTTAGGTCTGATCGAATTGTGATTATATTCTGGATATTTACTTTTTAAAGATTATATATATATATATATATATATATATATATATATATATATATATATATATATATACACGCACAAAACACTTTCAGACATGTACATGTATTAGAAATATATCAAACGTACATTTTTTACCATCAATTAAAGATGGCAATCACAATCGCTGCTAGATTCAAATTTACATTTTAATTCAACTTGACTGTAAGACGTGACTAGAATATAATAAAACACTCCATTTAAACAAAATCTACAGGTCAACAAAATACAGCAAGCAAATAATTAATGAATTGTCATTCCAATGCAAAGGACAAAACAACCTATAGTACAATGAAAGAGTTATCTAGCTGTTATGAGGGTAGGGGAGCAAAGATTAAAGGGTGAATTCAATTGAAAATTTTCCTAAAAATGAATAATAAAGCCTTTTACCCCCATCCCCACCCCACCCAACATCCGTGTGGTGCTAATTTGCCCTACAAGAGCCATTTTATGTAACTTTAAAGTAAGTTGATCAATTTTAGATTTATCGAATCTGTGTGACCTTCAGGAGGTGTATATATCTCCTTCATAGCATTGAAATTTGATACAACAACATTCACATCCTCCTTGTGTTGAAAGGGAAGTGACCAGAGCTAGAAACTACACACTGTGTAACACATCCATAGAGAATATCACTCACACCCCATAGCACACACTTGACACTTGAGTTACCCTGATTTACTCTTCACTATAGCAATCATCTAATCATCAACCATATTCACTGAACATGCTGACAAAACTGATAAACATAATACCATTGCTTTTGACACAGAAAAACCAATTCAGGAAATACTTTCACCAACACAGGTTGTGCCAGTTAATACATGATTCAAAGATTAAGGATTTAAAACATTCCAGCAATCTGTCTGTATATATGAGTAATTCTATACAAAAATAATATGACATTGTCATTATATTCATAAAATCTAAAACATAGAAAAATAAAAGGTTACATCAAGTATTCTCTAATTAAATCTTCGTTACAAAAAGATGAATAAACTTGAAATAAAAAATCCAATATTCTATTGATGATTTTGTATAAATTCCTTAACATATCTTAAGGGACAAAAAAATAAGAAAACATCGAAAAAACTCGATCAGCAATAAGGACAAAACAATAAAATGTTTGAGCACTTTTAAGATGCAAACTTTTTGTGGAATATCAAATATATATATTGCAAGAAACATCAATTTTCATCTTAAATCATATTTGAGCAGATATACACTTATAAGTATTCATAATGATATTTCACATAAAAAAGGTCATTTCCATTTTTGCATTACAAAAAGGTGGCACAGAGTGACATAGTTTTTCCAATCTCAACTTCAAAGGCCTTATCGACTAGCGGAATAACAACCTCAAATGTGTTAAAAAGACATCCATGACAACACCCCCCTTCCCATTTTCAAAACTTGATATAAATACAGAACATTTTATTATTTGCTGAGATGTGAGCTAAACTTCATTTAATTCAATGATGTACCCTAGAATACACCACAGAAAAGACGTACCGGTACAAGGTTGTCTAGTCGATACTTAAATTGATGGGTTTGTGAAAATTCTAACATTTGGTGATATTAGTACATTTGAGGTGTTTTTCTCAGCTTTACCGGAAGAAGTTGCCTGAGAAGTTGCCATTGCCGAGTTTTCTAAATGCCTTCCTTGTCATGCTTTTTACAAGTCTCTGTTTCAGAGTCACTCCCTTTCTCACCGACAGGCTGGTATGATATACCCTCAACCCCCAATTTCTCTGACTTCTCTCCCCCCTCCAGTCCTTTTAATTTCTCACCAGTGTCCACTTCCTTCTTCTTAAAGCACCGCTTCTTTATTTCATATGCAGTAATGGCAATCACCATGGGAATTGGAGTAAAAATGGAACACACGATAGGAGCCACCATTCCAATGTCGGAGTCCGGAGTCGGAAGCGACAACTGGAGCATGACAATGGATATTCCGGTGTTCTGGATACCAGTCTCTATGGCAATTGTCAGGATTCTCTGTCTGTCATGTTTTGTTATGAAGGCTACAAGAGCACCAAAAGCAAACCCACAATAGGGTATTAAAGCCCCAGCTAGTAAAGTCAGAGGGGTCAGGAGTTCAAACACGTACAGATTGGCGTACACACCGACGGTGAAGACCAGGATGATGAAAAGTACAGTGATTGGGCGGACTAACTTCTCTATGAACCGGGCCCACCTGGGTTTCTTGATTTGTATCAGGATCCCAATGCCCACAGGAATGATCAGGCCTACTAGAGATGTGATGATATTCACGAAGGGAATAGAAATATCTATGTCTTTGTAGATCACATTAATACCCACACTGTAAATCCAGGCCGGAATCAGAGCTAAAACAAAGCATACACTTAAACAATAAAATGCTTTCTTTGGTGATTCATGTGGGATATGAAAGTGGAGACATTGCAGAAAAAATACATAACCTGCGTTAGCGGGTTATATAATTTTTTTCTGCAATGATCGCTACCTTCATAACTCGCATCAATCATCAAAGAAAGCATTTAATTGTTTATATTTACATCTTTCTTTTAACAAATTAATAAATTTATTGTAAAAGGGAAGTTAAATTAACTAAATTACTGTTAACGTACATCAGTTCGTTAGCTAAAAGAAACAGCCAAATCGTCTCCTTTGGGAATTTGAGTCGATATTATGATTATTATGTGCAGTCTGTGATTTTTCTTTGGTCGCCGTAGGTTTTGACCAATCAATAAACGGGGCATGTAGATTTCAGTTTGGCTGTTTCTATAGGGCTATGAATTAACTATAAGTTTCCGTAAGAAATAGAGGGAATCACACTCGGTATATGTAAATATAATCATATAAATAGTTGTGAATGTGTACATTGAAAAGGTTCAATCAAAGGCTACATGCGTAACACAAGGGGACTGCCTAAATGACCTAAATAAATACCTCCCCCCTCCCCATTGGCCCAAATAGTGGCATCTTTATAATGACATTGAAACAAATGAATATTCTTTAAAGTATTTACTTTCATAGGTAATACCATTATGACTGATATTTCTTATCTATACAAATGCATACAGGGATCGAGATTTACATTTACCTGATTGCCCGGGTCAATTAAAATCTCATTTTGGGCAAGTAAAAGTGTGAGCTTATTGTCCGATCGGGCAAGTGAAAATTTGAATAAAAATATTTAATGGTTACCCGATTGCCCGGGGCAAGTAAAATCTCATTTTGGGCAAGTAAAAGTGTGAACTTACTTGTCAGATCGGGCAAGTGAAAATTTGAATAAAAATATTTAATGAAAAATATAATAAATGTTAACTATACAACTCTGCATTTGGAAATTTGGAAAGGACTCAGTGTTGATTTTAGATAGGTCGTTCGTACGTATTAATGATTAATCAATTATCAAGTTTAACACACCTGCCTTGCAACGCCTAATTGAAATAAATTGCCCTTATCTAAATTTTTACATTTTTTGATAAAACTGTTTATCGTGATGTAGTTTCATCTGATTTGCATACCAACAGAATTTATCACATTGAATATATTTGTAGTACGACTTATCCTGATCATATGAAACATGTCAATAGTAACGATCGCACTTTGAATGGTATTGCAGTCCTTTCCATTAATAATTTGTTAGGGGAGAAGCATCCATAGAAAATTAAAGAAGACACATTATTAAAAGTTAATGAGGCTTAATTGCATAATGGTAATCTGAGTTTACAAATATAATTGACAAAGACACATGCACCGTATGCCAAAAATTCTGGTCCATCGGTGTTTAAACCAGCAACTGAGCTTACCAAACAGAATGTATTTGGTCATCATATATGCGAGTTTCTCAAATAAAACTAATTAATATGGTGAAGTCTTCTCACTAATTTTCGGGCTACCAATTTTTGAAATTCGGGCAAGTCAGGATTTTGAGGTCACTTGCCCGAGGGGCAAGTGGATTGAAAAGTTAATGTCTATCCCTGGCATATTGCTAGTGTTGTCAGGGTACAAGTAAATGTCATGACCTACATACCAAGCTATACCATGGTACAAGTAAATGTCATGACCTACATACCAAGCTATACCATGGTACAAGTAAATGTCATGACCTACATACCAAGCTATACCATGGTACAAGTAAATGTCATGACCTACATACCTAGTGATGCCAAGGTACTGATGAAGGTCATGGTCACACTGAGGGATACATCGCCGTCCAACAGATAACAGTAGATGTTGCTGGCAGCGCCTCCTGGGGAAGAACCCATGGCAAAGAAGCCGAACCACAGCGCTGCATCCAGGCCCAGAAAGTAACCAACTCCCAGAGATATCTACAATAGAGGAACGCATCTAACATAAGTTAATATATAAACAGTAGAGGAATGCATCCAACATAAGCAAGTCAATATGTAAACAGTTTATGAATGTATCCAACATAAGCAAGTCAATATGTAAACAGTTTATGAATGTATCCAACATAAGCAAGTCAATATGTAAACAGTTTATGAATGTATCCAACATAAGCAAGTCAGTATGTAAACAGTTTATGAATGTATCCAACATAAGCAAGTCAGTATGTAAACAGTTTATGAATGTATCCAACATAAGCAAGTCAATATGTAAACAGTTTATGAATGTATCCAACATAAGCAAGTCAGTATGTAAATAGTTTATGAATGTATCCAACATAAGCAAGTCAATATGTAAACAGCTTATGAATGTATCCAACATAAGCAAGTCAATATGTAAACAGTTTATGAATGTATCCAAAATAAGCAAGTCAATATGTAAACAGTTTATGAATGTATATATATCCAATATACGCAAGTCGTATGTTAACAGTTTATGAATGTATTTATTATACGCAAGTCAATATGTAAACAGTGGATGAATGTATCCAACATAAGCAAGTCAGTATGTAAACAGTTTATGAATGTATCCAACATAAGCAAGTCAGTATGTAAATAGTTTATGAATGTATCCAATATACGCAAGTCAATATGTAAACAGTTTATGAATGTATCCAACATAAGCAAGTCAATATGTAAACAGTTTATGAATGTATCCAACATAAGCAAGTCAGTATGTAAACAGTTTATGAATGTATCCAACATAAGCAAGTCAGTATGTAAACAGTTTATGAATGTATCCAACATAAGCAAGTCAATATGTAAACAGTTTATGAATGTATTCAACATAAGCAAGTCAGTATGTAAATAGTTTATGAATGTATCCAATATACGCAAGTCAATATGTAAACAGTGGATGAATGTATCCAACATAAGCAAGTCAGTATGTAAACAGTTTATGAATGTATCCAACATAAGCAAGTCAGTATGTAAATAGTTTATGAATGTATCCAATATACGCAAGTCAATATGTAAACAGTTTATGAATGTATCCAACATAAGCAAGTCAGTATGTAAACAGTTTATGAATGTATCCAACATAAGCAAGTCAGTATGTAAACAGTTTATGAATGTATCCACCATAAGCAAGTCAATATGTAAACAGTTTATGAATGTATCCAACATAAGCAAGTCAGTATGTAAATAGTTTATGAATGTATCCAATATACGCAAGTCAATATGTAAACAGTGGATGAATGTATATATATCCAATATACGCAAGTCAGTATGTAAACAGTTTATGAATGTATATATATATCCAATATACGCAAGTCAGTATGTAAACAGTTTATGAATGTATTTATTATACGCAAGTCAATATGTAAACAGTGGATGAATGTATCCAACATAAGCAAGTCAGTATGTAAACAGTTTATGAATGTATCCAACATAAGCAAGTCAGTATGTAAATAGTTTATGAATGTATCCAATATACGCAAGTCAATATGTAAACAGTTTATGAATGTATCCATCATAAGCAAGTCAATATGTAAACAGTTTATGAATGTATCCAACATAAGCAAGTCAGTATGTAAACAGTTTATGAATGTATCCAACATAAACAAGTCAGTATGTAAACAGTTTATGAATGTATCCAACATAAGCAAGTCAATATGTAAACAGTTTATGAATGTATTCAACATAAGCAAGTCAGTATGTAAATAGTTTATGAATGTATCCAATATACGCAAGTCAATATGTAAACAGTGGATGAATGTATCCAACATAAGCAAGTCAGTATGTAAACAGTTTATGAATGTATCCAACATAAGCAAGTCAGTATGTAAATAGTTTATGAATGTATCCAATATACGCAAGTCAATATGTAAACAGTTTATGAATGTATCCAACATAAGCAAGTCAGTATGTAAACAGTTTATGAATGTATCCACCATAAGCAAGTCAATATGTAAACAGTTTATGAATGTATCCAACATAAGCAAGTCAGTATGTAAATAGTTTAAGAATGTATCCAATATACGCAAGTCAATATGTAAACAGTGGATGAATGTATATATATCCAATATACGCAAGTCAGTATGTAAACAGTTTATGAATGTATATATATATCCAATATACGCAAGTCAGTATGTAAACAGTTTATGAATGTATATATATATCCAATATACGCAAGTCAGTATGTAAACAGTGGATGAATGTATCCAACATAAGCAAGTCAATATGTAAACAGTTTATGAATGTATCCAACATAAGCAAGTCAGTATGTAAACAGTAGAGGAATGTGGGTATTGGCAACATAAGCAAGTTAATGTAAATGCAGGATGGGCTATTTAACATGTTTAACGTGAGTGAACATTTGATCAACAGAGAATATTTGATTAAACATGTCAAGATATATGAGTATTCCAGTTAAATTACAGGCAACAATTGATTAACAGAAAACATTTAATTAAACATGAGCAAGTTGCATGAAAAAAGAAGGTGTATTCAATGTAAACAATTGATTACATAATTAACAGAAATGATTTGAATAAACATGAACAAGTGACAAGACCACTGGAAGGTTTATTCAGTATGAAGAACAGATCAACTGTAGACACAGACAGACAGACATACATGACCGATTGTTGTGCCCCTTTGATCTGATAATTTAATCTTGAGCATTGTGGATTAAGTCACCTAAGAATTAATGAAAAATCCCAAAATCCTTTGTAATATACTACTTAATTATACAATTATTTCATAATCAGGGAGAAGTTGGAATTTGGTGAATAGCTGATCAAATAACTGGCATGCACATGCACAGATCCAGGTATGGGACCCCCCCAGAAAATTCAAATGAACTTCACATAGTTAAATTACTAGTACAGTCTCCCCCCACCCCTTTGAAATAATTATCCTACGGATCCCCCCCCCCCCCCCCCCCCCATTTTATATAATTTCTGGATCCGCACATTAATGGGTTAACATAAAAATGCTCAATATTGACAATTATACAGACGGGTAACTTACTCTGTAAGGGTTTTTTTTATCACACCTAATTTGATACGAGTGCATGTGTGCCTGTGCGATTGCCTGCCTGTGTGTGTGCATGCTACTAGCGACATATACCTCCCTGGTGCACAGGCATCTCACAATATTATATACTTTTCTATAATAAGATAAAATTTTTAAAAAATCAGTAAATTTTTGTATAAATCCATATCAAATGCAACAACTTTTGGTTAGCAAGATTTTTCTATAAGCCTACTGGGGTGCAACCAGTTCTCTCCGAGTACCATTTCTCGCCAGTGCATTGTTACGTCATTTTATCAACACATAAAATTATATACGAAAAATGACGTAATAATGCACTGGCAAGAAATGGTTTTCAGAGAGAACTGGATGCAAACCAGTATAGTTTGTAAGATTGATCCCCAAGAAGTTTTGGATATACTAAGGGATCAATTTCCGTAACAGTGGGGTTACAGAAAACTTGTATAGCAAAAGTTGTTACATTTCATCTATTCTAATGCAGATTTACCATATTGTTAGCAATATATAAAAATTCTATTTTTTTGCACTTTAAATTTATATCCCATTCACAGGCACCTGCCATAATATTAGGTAGAGCTGGGTATACATAATTTTTATCATGAGAAAAATACATGTATATAACATCAGGTGCCTGTGATCCCATAGTGTATCCGAAACAGGCTATTATCATGCACGGATCTAGAGGGGGGGTCGGGGGGGTCCAGACCACCTCTGTAAAATGAAACTTTATTAAATTTACATTGTATAATTTTTGCAAATATGCCCCCCCCCCCCCCAACACAATTATCCTTCGGACCCCCCTGGGAAAATTTCTGGAGCCGCAGATGATTATATATCCTATTTGGACGATAATGGTTCCAATCTGTAGGGTGCTACAACTAATTAACATGATGTATATGTATGTTTATGCTTTTCCGTGTGAATGTCTGTATGTGTGTGCGTGTGCTGGTCTAGGCAATGTTGTATTCGTACCAGAGGCATGAGGGTGAACTGGGAGAACAGACCGGTGATTGGAGCCACGGGTCTCTTCAACGTTTTTTTCACCTCCTTCAGATCGGTCTTACAGCCCATGGCGATGTTAGCCAGGCACACCAGCACTATCACAATGGACGTGAACACTGTCGACAGGGGACTCTCTGCTCGCTTCACTACCACATCCACCGGATTCTCAGTGATGTACCAGCTTTCATTATCAGACGCACCTTGTATTGAATTGCTGAGTTGCGTCCCTTTGAAGAGTTTGTTTACAAACACATGCACTTTAGCACGTCCTAAAAACTCCCCGCGAATTTTAGCGGAGAAATTTCCGGACTCTCCGTTGGTAATATTATGACGAGTGCCTTCTGTGACACTAAAGATAAAAGTATCTGAACTTCTGACGATTATTTTGACAGGCCTATAAGTCTCCGTGAAATTGAAAGTTACCGTCTTGACCTCATTTTCTGTGATCTCCATCCTCGCTCCAATCGATGACTCAATCGGCGAGGAATACACGAAAGAGACACAGAAGAAGAGAGAAGCGAGAGTCCCTAGCATCTCCATACTGACAGCGTGAATGCCACCTAATGCCCTGCTCTCATGACAATGTCAATGACATTCTCGTCATTTTGTTGGATTTCTTATAAGATGGTTGACTAGACGTGCTTGATTCCAAGTACCAAGCTCTTCGGAATCCCTCTAGCCGAGACCGATAAATACCAATGGGCGCGGATCTGTCATTAACACGTGTTTATAAATACATGTACAATAATATATATCTTTTGTTGATTCTTGTTTAATTATTATTGCTTTGATCAACATAACTTATCCAACTTTTCAATGCATTAAATATCTTCCTTGTGTAGCTTTTATTTTGAGTTTGAGAAATGTTAATTATAGATATAATGTGGGTGTTATATTTATAATTTTGCAAATATGATGCTCTTTCAAATTAAATGATTAAAAATAACATCGCTTCGAAAAAACTATCAATTTTATATATGATTCTTTAATAAAAAAAAAAAATATGTGATATTTAGCTTTTAGCAATGTATTATATCGAAAATCCTTTTTTCCGCGGTTCTTGCGTTGATGTTTTTTTTATAATGCTTTTTTTTGTCTTTTATTCACCGATTTATATCCGTCTAAGAAGGGTCATTCTAAATGTATAAATAAAAACTTTTCAAGTACACAATCAAAATCAGTTATTTCGAATAACATTGGAGTTGTCTTGAATGAAAAATTCTGTTCTGTTTTACACAAATTTGAAATTAAACACATCCAATAAAATCGAATTCACTCATGACGTGTATGGGAATTTGATCGGTATCAGTTGTCTTTTGATGTGTTTCGATAGCGATACACACAATATCAAAGTATTCATATTGACCTGGCAAATGTCCCATTCTTTGTATGTATACACAGCCCAGACCAGTGTTTATGACTAGGAACATTTAATAAAGTCACGGAGAGTAGCCCGCTTTGTTTATAAATCAAATCTGGGTGCTTGGAGAAATCAGTCCGTAATATCATAACGATCGATCGACTTTCCCAGAGAGAAGTTGGTGATTTTTGCGGGAAGACATAGATAAAGTGTCACAATCATAAGGACATTGATACTGGTTCCGGGATTATCCCATTCATACGGACGGATACAGTCGACAAGAGGCCAAATACAAACCTTCTTAGTCTGGTAAGTACTTCTATAGATAAATTGGATTCGTCTCAGATCAATGTACTTGTATGGTGTAGTGAACTATTGTCCTCAACGCTCTCAATCATTTCTGTCTCGTTGAGAGAGAGAGAGAGAGAGAGAGAGAGAGAGAGAGAGAGAGGGGGGGACAAATATATTACATATTGTTTTAAATTTTTCTTTGAAGCAGTCAATGTTTAACTCTTCATGGAGGAAGTACATCACTCAAGAAGAAAACGGAGAAATAAGAACTCGGCCCAACGTACAAAATTTTGTACCCCCCCCCCCCCCCGGCTCCCGCCCCCGCGCGCTTTCTCTGTGTGAAACTTGCATTGAAGTGGTGAAATTCAATGCAATCAAATTCCATATATTTTATAAATACTGCATACTTGCTAAAATACTAATACATGTTACACACGCAAGAAAGTGACCGAAATCTCCAATGATATTATGAATGGACAGTTAACATGTAAATAGACAACATCGTACTAAAGCAATTTTCTGTGATTTCTGTCTCAACAGGTTCCATATGTAGGAATGGGATTTGACCTCGGGCGCTTCCTAGGGGAGGTTAACGACGGTCTTCTGTGTTGTATTTGCCGCGATGTCCTAGAAGACCCAGTCCAAGCACCTTGCGAGCATGCGTACTGTCGACAGTGCATCGAAGGGTGGCTTGCAAACGAAACAAGGTGCCCGGAAGACAGGAAGAACCTGTCACTATCGAACCTTAAACCTTTGTTCCGCTATATGAAGAACGATCTGGACAACCTCCAAATTCGTTGCATTAATGTGGCTCGGGGCTGCAGTCACATAAGTTCGCTGGAGTTCCTTGCGTCCCACGAGTCGGAGTGTCCCCGTGGTCCGGTTGAGTGCCCCAATGGTAACTGTCCCGTCAGTGTATCGAAAGAGGACCTGGCCAAGCATTTAGAGGACTGTGGGTTTCGCGCCAGGGAATGTCCAAAAGGCTGCGGCATACTGATGGTCACACGGGACGACGAAGAACACAACTGTATCCACGAGCTGAAAACCGCCATGGATATCCTGCGCTCCGAGATGTTCTGTAAGATCGACGAACAGAAACGTGAAATGGAACTGAGGCTGAACACTCAAAGGTGTCATATGGTACAGAAAGAGTCCTCCATGCAGGCTCAGGTGGATGAGTTAAAAGCCGAGGTTTCTAGACTTTCTCAAAAAATAAAGCTTCTGATGGAACTGGAGGTCAAGCGAAGACAAGACACAGAGAGATTGGAACTTGAAAAGCGGGAGCTGATGGACTTACTTCGCCGGAACCAGAATGAGACTGGAAATAATTCTGGTGACAAGCGACCTTTAATTAGGAAAGTAACCGCGTTGTAAATGGATATGTTTTCCCTACTGTGTTATTTCCATGTGTTGTGTCTTGATAAATACAAGTCCGAAGGATTTTATAGTGATATTTCGTGTTATCAAAATTGAAATACATGTACTATTTGTCCGATCAATATGACTGTATTGACATTGTTTACTTAGCTTAGAAATATATTAACAATATTCTATTCATATTGGGTGAAATTACACCAAAACACGTAAATGCCATTTAATAAACACCAAAACTTAAACCTATAAAGTAAGAAATTAAAATCTATGAAACAGTTACTGTTATCTTTACGGTTCAAAAGTTTTAGAATTGTATTTGACAACAGAGAAAATATTGCAAGCGCGAGCGCAAGTTGTCTTTCTCCTGTGATTATTTAAGCAATAAAATGCTTTCTTTGGTGATGCATGCGGGTTATGGAGGTGGTGACATTGCAGAAAAACGGATTAATCAAATTGTCGTCTATGGGAGTTTGAGTCTGACATCATCATGATTATTTCGTGCAGTCTGTGATTTTTCTTAGGTTGCTGAAGGTTTCGACCAATCGATAAATGGGCTTGTAGATTTTAGGCCTGTTATACTTTCTACAGAGTTATTCATAATTTTCAATCAATTTTCGTAAGAAATAGAGGGAATCATGATACTTTGTTGATGTAAAATAGTATATAAATTCATCAATATTAATGTCTTAAAGTTCATTTTTAAAATACAACTGAAACGTGTTTGGACATAATGTAGAATTGTTACAGGTAAACCATATATATAAAGCTCTTTTTCTGCCTTTCTTTTGAGGAAAAAATTGTGTTGTCGTTTTATTTTTTAGAATTAAAACATTGAAAAATTTAAATCAAATCAAATCAAATTAAAATTGCTTAAAATTATGTCTTCAACTAATTGACAATTGTCAACGAGTCCATGGCTATTTGATTTAAGTCATGGACTCCTTGATTATTAAAACTTGTTAATCAGTTAAAGACAATCATATCATTTCAAGATCGGAGATATTTCAAGTTATAATGCTGAGAATATTTTTTAGTCATATATATAGTATAAATTATAACATTAGGACAAAATTAAAAATATCTCTGTTTCCCCTAATGCGACCGACCAAATTAAATCCCGCCGACTGAATTGTTTTTTTTTTTTTTACCAAATTAAATAGAGATTTTTTTTTTAAAGAAACCTAATTTTACCCAAATTCGTTTTTAGGAGACCCACATCTTTTTCGTTTTACAATCATTCTGTTAGCCTTGATCTGACATCAACATGGGCGAAATACTGGCTTTATGATCGGTAACTTCGCCGGAATTTCCTCCGAAAGAGAAGTTGAAGTCGCCCTGTATTATGAGTTCACGATTGTGTAAATTAACACCAAAGACATTAAAATGATAATCATTTAATTCACAGCCTCAGTTAACCACTGTTGTGATTGATAAATCGCGATTATCTTATAAATACGTGCGATGCAACATATAGCCTACTGTGCATTGAAAATTACAACCGATGTTTATTACTTTTAGTGTTGATATTTCAATTAGTTGGTAACTTGTAATTAGTTAATAACTCTGCCAAATCAATGCTAAAATAATCATAAAACCACCTGTCTACAGTTATCTCAAAAATTAAAATGACCCTCTACACAACGGTTGTAATTGGGTCAAATGGTTGAACCTCCAAAATACACAGAAGTTATAACAGAGACTGATTTTATTTGTCATTTAGCTAACACAATTAGAAAACTTTTCATCTATAAAATGTATGAACACATCAATAAATCAAATTTAATACTAGATTGGATAAGTTTTTAAAACTTTTAAAAGTTGTTTTATTTTTTATAAACTTGCTTAAATCGAATCCAATCTTAATTAAGGTTGAATCTATATATGTCATCATTCTTGTAGGTTATACTGTATCAAATAATGACAATCTCCCTGATTTCTCAAACTTCTCCCTACTTTTCTGTTAGGGAGACATAAGTCTCAAAATTAGGTTGGTACCTGTGATATGAAAGACTCTTTATGTTATGAAAAATTTAAACAATTCTCTTAAATTCGTCAAATTTCAAATAGACCGAAACAAAAAAGTTGGCTTTGGTAATGACTATAATTAAAGTGAAATTGGGTAAAGGACAATATATGGTTTGAGCCTAAATTGGCCCCCTTAAATGAACCTCGTCATTTTACTGTTATTCTTTGTTTCCTTGGTACAGGTACACATTTGAAGTTTATTCATAACTTCATTTTGATTTAACTGCCCACAGTTTAAAAATATGACATCATAAAGTTAACCTTTTACCGCCGTTTTCGCATTTTTAGCATAAAACGGCTTGAAGCAGTTTTCCTTTAAGAAAACATTGAGCGATTGCTTGAACAACCAAACTATTTCACCAAATATGTATCTATCCAATATTTATAAGTGACAAAAAGTTCGTTCTTGTTCATGCGTCGCTCTATATTTCCCATTCGAAAAAAAAGATTAGAAAAATGTCAAATTTTGACTGATTTTCATTGAATTATAAAAATAGCGTCACTACTGACGTCATATACTGTCTGTGAGTGCAAATAAATCAAATAAATAGGCCAAAAATATAATTCATATCAACTCTTTTGAAAAATAACACAACAATTTAATGTACCTGAAACACTTTAAAAAAAGTTGCGAATTACGGGGGCCAAATTTGACTTATATCATATAAAGTCCTTTACAAAAATCTTTATTCTAAATATTTTTTTCTTCCGTGGCATTATGTTTCAAATTTTAGATAATATTTCTTTGCATAGACACATATTTCCTTGTCATAGAAGGATATTCTCTGCAATTGTATTGATTTTGTGTAAACTTGATATTGTAGAATCATTAAATATGACTTCACAAACATTTACATTTATTACATTACCTTAAGTTTATCAAATATTATTGTTTTAACATACTTTTAGACATTTTATAAACCAAATTTTGAAAACTTAATTGATACTTTGAAGTACGTACATTATCATTAAATTATATTCAAACATAGGTTAACATGTACATCAGCATACAATTGCAAATGATAACGAATCTATTCATACACATCTAGTCATTGAATCAAACATGTTTAAATTTAAGATAAACAATATCAAATTTTGAATTCGATATTAAATTTGTTTTACATTCCATAGGTACAATTATAACAATATTTTTTACAACTGGTCATACTTTTTTTTTAGTTTTGTAATCAATTAAAGAATTCATTGATTTTTAATTTATAATGTAGTGAAACGGTGGAAGGAGTTATCCCCTTACTTGTTCTAAAATAATCAGTAATCAGTGATTAAAAGAGTTATTCAAGTATTTTTAATATATGAAAATAAAACAACAAAAACAGTTATTGTAGTTTCTCATTAGTCAGATGGACTTATGAATTGAAAAAGTAAGATTGGCTGTCCTAAAACACTTATGTGAGGTGTAATGCATTTGATTTAAGAGCCAGACGTTGGTAACAATTTGGTGGTTGTATGGTCTGAACAGAAGACTCATATGTGAAGTACTCCCTAGTGCGAATACTGATTACTGTGTAGTAGAATCTCACAGCCATGAATTCTGTAAGTTGATAATTGAAAAAGGAAACTTTAGTATGTTAAAGTTGATTAATTAGGTTCTATTCTGAGTGACAAACTGATAGACAAAGCGACATAGCCAGATTGATTGACCAAGTTGCATTACCAAGTGGCTGAGTGACAAGTTTCCTTGCCAGGTGGCAAGGGCGGTTGGCAAACATCGAAAGAGCCACAAGGCAGTGGTTTATATATATTTGTATATATTGGAAATAACCACAAGACAGTGGTTTCTATATCTGTATATATTGAACTATAGCTTTTTAGTTCATCCTAGAGGCGCTTGGCAAGTGCTATTTTACTCTTCGTTTGTATTTCCTATAAAACTCGAGTGAACCGGGCACGGACCGAGACGCCTGGTCGAGGCCCGAAATGTTACAGTATTTTCAATTATGCCCAGGCAGAAAAAAATTATTTACCTATCTACCTACCCAACTTCAAAATTTAAGGTCGGGTTAGGGGAAACAAAGATATTTTTAATGATGGCCTTATGAAAATAAATTAAATGTGGCGATAACGTATCAGGCTTATCTATGAGTAGTCGCAAGACTTGGATTACACGCAACATTTTTTAAGGTCATACACTAGAACAGAAATGGCGGAGATTTTTATTCTGGGCGCCTTCACTATTCTTTTGCTCGTATTCACGCACCTGTTTATAAAGATTATTAGAGTTAAGTACACTTTCTGGGGATTACCGGAGTCCATATACGACAAACACTGGCTGCTGGGACATCTACCAAACGTAAGTATGCTGCTCGTGTGAATGGAAATCACTTTATGTATTTGCAGTCCCTGATTGTTCTACTTGCAGCATTTAACTTCTTAGTTATTTCGTGCAGATCAAGGTTTTGATAAGAGAACTTAATATTTATGTATGAATTTTGGGACCCGTCATATATTTTTAGTTTTTGTGCAAATTTCGTGTATGTAAAACTAAGCATTCTTTAGTAGCCTAGAAAACACAGATAAAAAAAATTGAAACCGATTTGCACTTGAATTTGCAACAGTGTCTGTCAGCCAACATCCGCGACTGTACTCGGCAATGCTGGTACCGGACATCCATGACTGTACCTGTATGCTAATGTTAAAGTCGGAATATCAGAGAAAGATTTTCCGGATTGTTTTCCTTATATTAAAGATATATATTTATGAATTGTTATTAGAGAAAACATCTCTCTTCTGTAAATTTACAAACAAAAATATTCTGGGGTTATCTGACCTGCTGTATGGAACGCTGTTAACTCCAAAAACGGAAATGAAGTGTGTATTGAATATGATCATGTTATAATACGGAAATTAATTTTATGTACCAACGTAATCGCAAATAAAAAAAAAGATAAATAAAGGTGGTTTTCACTACCGGTAACACTAAAATAAACCATTTTTTTGATAATTAAACAAAAAGTTCATTTATTTATACAAAAAAAAGAATGCATGTGAAATAATGGAGAAAATAGTAACACTGATTATGTCTTGAACTATAATAAGATGTGTACATTAGTAAATGCATTATAGCTTACATCCACGACTGTACCTATGCCTGATTAACAACATCCATGACTGTAGCTTTCCTATAAATGCATTATAGCTTACATCCACGACTGTACCTATGCCTGATTAACAACACTCTACGCATGAAACTAAACCGAGTTCATGGAATGGCATGCTTTTCCGTTTTACTGTTTTGTAAATAATGCATTTTAATATTTTTACTCAATTTCCTTTCGTTGTTATTATAAATCAATGTGCTCAATGAGTGTCATTTATTTGGAAGTCACAAGTAGTTCAGTGTCCCGTAAACAAATCCAACAAATAAATATATACAATTCAATTTTATCTTGCATTCTATCAAACTTGTTCTAGTATTTATCTTATTTGATTTAGAAATAAAAAATAAATTTATTAATGTATAAAAATAAGAGCTTGTAATAAACATGTATCTGAAAACTTGGAATTAATTATTGAGAGAAAAATATATAAATTCTTATGAACAAAATAGTTTACTTACCTGTACGTTAGAAATATTAAATCGTATGCGATGGATTTATAACTGCGTTTACTTAGTATTTGTAATTCAATTTTTTTATTTAAGTGTGATATTAAATGTCGGGCTAATCTTTTGGTGATCGGCCATTTGGTTTTGCAATGTTAACAAATGAAGAATATAGATTCCTGTAGTTCCTGAGATACTGTCATGAATGTTGTTAATCAGGCACAGGTACAGTCGTGGATGTAAGTTATAATGCATTTATAGGACAGGTACAGTCATGGATGTTGTTAATCAGGCATAGGTACAGTCATGGATGTTGTTTATAAGGCACGTGTACAGTTTTGTGTGTAAGTTATATTGCGTTTATAGGACAGGACAGTCATGAATGTTGTTTAATAGGCACGGTTATGGACGTGGATGTAAATTATATTGTATTTAAAGACATGTCCAATCGTGGAAGTTGTTGCTCAGACACATGTACAGTCATGGATGTAAATTACTTGTATATTGCATTTATAGGAAAGGTACGCGCAGTCCTGAATGTTGTTATCCAGGCCCAGGCACTGACATAATATGGTGTATTTTAGGACAGATACAATTGTGTAAATGAGACGCACTTTCACTGTATACCGACTGATGTATACTAATCTTTTATTGTAGTTCGGGGTAAATAGAGACAATGATGTTGTTTGTTCAAATATTTAAATTTGTATTAATGAACAAACCTTAAGAGGTTTTTTGTTATTTCCAATAATATTTTATTCAATAACGTTATACATGTATATTGAATTGAATTTGGCAGCAGGCATCACCTATTTTAACCTTAATCCCTAAACCTTAAAGTTTATTATTCATAAAAAATCTGGTTCATCTTGGTACTTTATTTGTTTTTATTAGCAATAACCTTGTTTCTAAAAATGATTTCGTATGCTGAAAATTTTCCATGATTCTCAATATATACTTTACATTTGCTATAATTAACGTTACACTGTTAATGCACGTTTCCCTTTTAGCGTTA
The DNA here is from genome assembly GCA_033439105.1 of Magallana nippona. Taxonomy (NCBI): domain Eukaryota; kingdom Metazoa; phylum Mollusca; class Bivalvia; order Ostreida; family Ostreidae; genus Magallana; species Magallana nippona. The sequence continues at coordinate 53,607,863 of CM065922.1, forward strand.
ACGGCGTTCAATACAGCAGGATAGGTAACTCCACGGCATTCTTTGTTTGTTTAAATATTCATTAGATATATATATATTTTCTACAATTACAGTCTATAGATATAAACTTATTTTATATGACAAAACAATCCGGACATTCCGACTTTAACATATATTTAGCGTGCAGGTACAGTCAGGGATGTCCGGTACCAGAATTGCCGAGTACAGTCGCGGATGTTAGCTGATTGAGCCCAATAGATTATAGATGTAGCACAGGTGCTTGTGGACAGGGAAACGAGTGTGAATATAAAATGCCACAGAGTCGTGATATTTCATATATACAATTGTGTGTGTGTGTATATATATATATATATATATATATATATATATATATATATATATATATAAGGGGAAACGAGTGTGAATATAAAATGCTACAGAGTCGTGATATTTCTCTTATTTTTAGACTTGAGACATATATAAGGGGTTGTTACGATAATAAATAAAAACAAATAAATAAAAAAAGAAGATGGGGGAATCAGATACCACAAATCCCATTTGGTTTAGTCGTAAAATACAATTTCAAATTATTTTTTTTCCACTTAAATATATTAGATATTGTAATAATACAAGTTTACAAAATGACAATTTCTAATTATTATATTTAGTTTTAATATTTTAACAAAGAGATAAGAAAAAAAATAAACCTGAAAGTTTTGGTGGTATCGAACCCACAATCTAAAAACCCTAGGTCTATAAGGTTACCCTATGTCAGCTACCCTAACCACTGAGCCATTTCAGTCACAACAAAGTGCGGTGTTATAATGCTAAATGTGACTTCGCCCACGAATTTACGGACTTGTAATATTTTTCTAAAATGTTCAATTGTTGATATACAAAATAACATTTTTGAAGTATAATGGGTCATCTCTCCAAGTTTTTGTTGATTATAATTGGTTTGATTTCCATTAAACCATATTTAGACTATGACAAAAATATGGAGCTCAGACCCATTCTATAAAAGAAAACGCATTGAAGCTCTATAAAATGACACTATTTGGAGGTTTTGTTACGCATACGCTAGTTTAGATCAACATATTCCAAGTTTATAACATATTTAAGGGTTACAAATCGATTTTATGTTTAATATAAATTGTTTTTCATAATTTCAAAAAGAAATTATCAGATTTGTTGATATTTTAATTTTACAGTACCTTATCTTTCTTCATATAGGCATTTTACACGCCTTATTCACCCATCTTCTGTATACAAAAAAATTGGAAAGGGGAAGGGGGTAGTGCCCGGTCCTGTCCACAAGCACCTGTGGTTTGATGTTGATGCCTATTATGCCATTATTTTTTTATTTTAGTTCAGACGGCAAAGCTACCTAGGTCAACATTTCTTGGATAAAATAATAGAATGGACAGAGAAGTACCCGAAAATGTTTCTGACGTGGATAGGACCTGCATCTGTAAGGGTGGTGCTGAATCACCCCGATAGTGTCAAGCAAATACTGAGAACGGCAGGTACTGTAATGTGTGTATGTGTGTGTGTGTGTGGGGGGGGGGGGGGGGGGGGGATGCGTGCGTGTGCGCGTGAGCAAGCCCTGCTTTATGATGCAAAAAGTAGATTGTATGTAGTTGACAGCTTTGGGAATTCCTTGACGGTATGGTGATATTTTCAGATCCCAAAACAGTTGGATACGGCCAGGTGTACAGACACGCACTACCTTGGTTAGGAGAGGGACTCCTGATTGCAGGGGGTGCCAAATGGAAGCGGTCCAGACGTCTGCTCACTCCCGCCTTTCATTTTGACATCTTAAAGCCTTACACCAAAGTCTATAAGAGCTGTGCTGATCAACTAGTGGTATATTATTTACGGATGTCTACAATTTCACGGAAAAATGTTGTTCACTAAAATCTGTAATACTAGTAGTTTTAAATATTCTTCAATCGTCTTAATTCTTCTTTTGTGTTAATTACTTTGAATTCCTTTCTAGAAAAACATCCAAACGTTCGCGGACAGGAAGGAGAGTGCTGAAGTGTTTGGATTGGTCAGTGCCTGTACACTGGACATCATTCTGCAGTGTGCTTTCTCCTACCAGACAGACTGCCAGAACCAAGGGTTTGGAATTCGTCTATCAGATTTGTTTGAAGACTGGCATTGTCATGTAAGCTTTCGGTTAATGTTTGAGTCATGACTATAGAATGGGTTTGTTTTCTGCAGGAACGACAACCGTTACGTCACCACTGTGTATGAAATAGCCACGGAATGGACACGTAGAAACAAGTGAGTAAAACTATTTTTCCTATACCATAATCATCAGTAAATGAAAATAGTACATTCATCTAACCTATCATTGTAAAATATATACAATTAAGGTAACAAATAGAAAATATTCATTATTGCAATCTTTGACACGCAATTGACAGAAATCAAAATAGGTGATTTTTGGAACATCATCTTCCACTTAAATATTTCGCATGTAATCTAGCTTTTTCATAATGGGTAAGAAATTTGTAATCTTGATAATATATATTGGAAACATATAAGGGTTTCGATATCAACATGGAGGTGGGGAACTTAAAAATATTTATTATATAATCAAAGGGATTTTGTTGTTTTATTACAGATTAAATATTTTCGTCTATTTTGTATGTGTATTCAGTTTTTCTTAACTATTGAAACCAATCTATTGAGCTGCCGGTCAATAGGCTGTGATCTAGTAGGCTGTCAGTCAATAGACTGCGATCTATTAGACTGTCAGTCAATAGACTGCGATCTATTAGACTGTCAGTCAATAGACTGGGATCTATTAGACTGCCGGTCAATAGACTGCGATCTATTAGACCGCCGGACAATTATATAATGCCTGAGCAGTCAATGTACCAGAATATTTTCCCCGAAGTGCAGGGAACAGCTCAGTGTGTTCTATTGCCCGAGGCCAATAGAACACACTGAGCTGTTCCCTGCACTTCGGGGAAAATATTCTGGTACATTGACTGCTCAGGCATTATATAATTGTATACTACATCATTTAAAAGTGATATAGATACATTTTGTATGAAAAATTAACGTATATGCATGAACCAAATTGTTGCTCTGTTTCAGCTGTCTGTGGCTTCATTCCGACTTTATCTATTTCAATACAAAAATGGGGAAACAATTCAAACGCCATTGTGATTATGTGCACAACGTAGCAAAGGATGTAATTGAAAAGAGGCGGAAAGCTCTGGTTAGTTTTTGCTTGAGTTGTTTTTTTTGTTTTGTATCTTTAGAAACTTCGGTAGAAAAAATAAAGGAGAGTTATTTCAGGAAAACAAAATCTTAGGAAATACATTAAACTGTTTGTAGGAAGACGCAGATTTATCTGGGAAGAAATACCTGGACTTTCTGGACATTTTATTGACTGCCAAAGATGAGGATGGGCAAGGAATGTCGATGGAGGATATTCGTAGTGAGGTGGATACCTTTCTGTTTGAAGGTGAACTTTAGTTTCATGAAGTATTATACCTTACATTGCTAGTGCAATACACATGTAAACAGTTGATGAATATGATCATATAAAAATGTTATGGGAAAGTTTCGTTTGATCATGTCTATATTTTCTCTTTGCATAAATAGGTCATGATACTACAGCAAGTGCCATCTCGTGGATTTTGTACTCATTGGCGGAACACCCTGAACATCAGATAAAATGTCAGGAGGAAATCGACAGAGTGGTCAGTGAAACAGAGTCTGGAGAGCTTGAGTGGTATGATCGAACTTGTTCTTATACTAGATTTGTACTGAAATAAAATCAAAGTACTGAAGTACTGACAGGAGCTGATTTTATTGATCAATATTATTATTATTCCGAAAGTTGAAATCCAACCTATACTCATAGCTCTCTTTCCAAGGAGGAAATTCTTCAAAATCATGTGTCAGTTTTGAATATTTTCAATATTACCAACAATCAAAATCAATTTGAATTACCTTACCTTTATTGGATACCTAAACTTCATAAAAATCCTTACAAACAAAGCTATAAAGCAGGTTCCATTAAAAGTTCTACCAAGTCTCTCTCTCTTTATTCCTTACCAAAATATTTACAGCAGTAAAGTAGAAACTTCAAGAGTTCTGTGCAACAATATATTTAAGAAGCGGTGTACATCAGATGTAGATACTTAAGAATTCCAAGGAACTTTTGAAGAAAACTTGAAATCCTAAAATTTTACCAAAATCAATAGCATCAAAACTTACGACTTTTCTACACTTTATACAACCATCCCCTACGATAAATTAAAAGTCCTGTCTTTTAACACCATTGATAGCTACTTTTTGATTAAAATGGGTTACGTAAATTTTCTTAACTTTGTCATCGGTCATTTGCAAAACTATTTTCTTACACGCCATTCGGATTGTGCACACAAATACTCTGAAGAGGATATTAAAAAGATTCTTGAGTTTCTGATAGACAACATATATGTAGTTTTTGGAAATCAGGTCTTCCAACTGTTGGAATTCCCATAGATACCAATTAAGCCCCATTGTTAGCAGACCTATTTTTGTATTTATATGAAGCAGAATTTATTCAAAAACTTGTATGTGAAAAACAGAAATCACTCGCTGTGGCCTTCAACTCAACATTCAGGTATATCAACGACGTATTATCAATTAACAATTGTTACTTCCATACTTGCGTCGACTGGATATATCCAAGTGAACTTGAAATACAAGGTACCACATATTCTGCGTCATCTGTTTCATATCTGGATATTTTACTGGAAATGGACATTGATGGTAACCTTACAACAAATCTTTATGATAAACGTGATGACTACAATTTTTCTGTAGTCAACTTTCCTTACTTCTGTAGCAATATACCTTCATCACCTGTATATGGTGTTTTGGTCTCAGTTAATTCGATACGCAAGGGCGTGCTCTTCGTATGAACAGTTTCTAAGGCGAGGCAAGCTACTGACAAACAAGTTGATAAAACAAGACTATCAACAGTATCGTTTGAAGTCATCTTTTCGCAAGTTCTATGGTCGATACAACGACCTTGTCAGCAAATACAATCTCCCACTGGGTTGCAAGCTGACTGACATTTTTCATACTAATTGTTAGATCATCATTAATCACCTAATAGTCTAAGGACTTCTCCGTTTTTCCCGATTACGACAAAGAGCACACAGCGGGTGTGACCGGTCAGCAGAGGATGCTCACTCCTTCATAACACCTGATCCTACCTATTATTGTAGAGGTCCGTGTTTGCTCTGCTCATGTTTTGTCATTTTCCTTTGGACTTTTGAATTCGAACACTGCTCGTTTTCACCACATTTCATTTATTTTAAAATCAACGATATGTAATTGTATTTCTGGAAAAGTGTTTCCAAGCAAGTTTTTAACAAACAAATGATAATAAAGTATAGTCTACACTAGTTTTCGTTCCATCTTCAGATCGAATAATATGCCCTTAATTCTAAACGCTACCACTGTAGAAATGGGGCGTTGGTAATCAATAACAGCGAACCGGTCTAATTGAACCCTGGCGTAGGAATACATACGACTACTAAAATGGATATCTAATTTTTTTGTACCATTTAAAATCTGACTAATTTCAAGGTATTTATAAATAATTGTTTTTTTTTTTAAAAACCCAATGCTTCTGAATACATTACATCGAATTTATCGATTATTTTTAAGTACTAAGTCTTGTCAGAGGTGGTGATTTGTGCATAGGTCCAAACACTGACTACCGAATTGCTAGAGTAACTGAATAGCTAAAGAGCGGAGTTAATTATATTAAACACCCCAAAAAAATTAACCTTTTACGTATTGTGCTTTTATTTTGTTTCGATTTAAGGAATGACCTTGAACGACTGGAGTATCTCACACAATGCATCAAAGAAGGAATGCGTCTGCACTCACCTGTTCCGGCGATCTTAAGAGAAAATCAAGCTCCGGTAAAAGTCGATAACCACGTAATACCAACTGGAAGTTGTATAGCAATTTCTATTTATTGTCTGCATCACAATCCCACTGTGTGGGGACAAGACCATATGGATTTTAGACCCGAAAGGTTCTCCAAAGAAAATGTACGGAAGATGGACCCCTTTGCATATTGTCCATTTTCTGCGGGACCGAGGTATCATATTCATTATAGTGTTTTACTCTAGATGATGTAAAGATGATTGTTTTTTTTTCTACTTATGTAATCGTTACTTGATTATGTAATATTAAAAATACAAGAAACTCTCATTTTGATTCAAATTAAAATTGTTTCTCCTGAGCTTAGACTCTTTCCAGAAAATGAAGTTTGAAAAAAGTTGCATCAAGTGAGATTAAAAGAATTTAAACACCTCATTGTGTTTAAATGAAAAATGGATTTAAGAATTTTAAAAATGTAATTTGACCAAAAATTGCATTCGAAAATTCTTAGAAAGTATATTATGTAAAGGTCTAACTAGGTTTCGAACTCGCAGATCAATAGCCGACATATTACTTTTACTTTCAGAAATCAAGTTAATAAAAGAAAAATAAATTTCAGAAGGTTTATATTAAATCATTTTATTGTTTATTTCGAAGTACGTCACACTATGGATGTGTCTCACACCTCCTAAGAAATAAATATAAATGAGTGAACAATTTGAAATGAGCAGTCTACTGGAAGAAGGCGTGTCCATTGCAGTCTGTTTATGTTTTTTTAAATACAGGAATTGTATTGGACAAAACTTTGCAATGGCCGAAGAGAAGGTTGTATTGGCGACGCTTTTACAAAGGTAAACTCTTTTAAGAGATCTTGATGTTCGTGTTCATCTGTAGACTATATTGATCATCTTTAGAAAAACGGACAGCTTTATATAAAGAAAAATACTCAAAGTTTAAAACTTAATTTTTTTATTAATTTAATACAATCGATTCATATTCAAAAACTTAAGAAACTTAGGGTAGAGCTGATAGGTAAATTGTTGACCCCCCCCCCCCCCCCCCCTCAGACATCGGATAGATTATTTGATATGCATGGCTGTAGTAGTTCGAAAAGTTATTTATATATCTAAATGTATCTATATATTATTTAGATTTACCTTTTCTATGGACAAAGCACACAAGGTCGAAAAATTGCTGGCGGCGGTCATGAGGTCAAGGAATGGGATCAAGATGTTTGCTTCTCCTAGATAGCTAACGTTATTTTGAAATTACATTTTCTAAATCTGAAGTCTTAATTTAAATTGTAATCAGATTGTAACAAAAGCATTTTTATCTATATGTACATGTAAACTTTTCACAAGATATTATATTAAAACTTATAAAACTGCATTTGTTTAATATGAGTCAGGTGGAAACGTTGCATGTATCAATGAGGGACGGGAAATAAAAAACCCTTACTCCCTACCCGATTTTACCGTAGTTCATGCTTAAAACTAAGAAGATTCTGATTGTTAATTCTCATCGTGCATTCTCATTGGCGGGTGCGACCGGTCAGCAGAGGATACTCACTCCCCCTAGGCACCTGATCTTACCTCTATCTTTTTGGAGGTCCGTATGGCTCTGCTTAGAATTTGTATTTCGTTTTATGGATTTTTGAGATGGTTGGCGGTTTGTTATTGTCATTTTTTCATTCATTATCGGATGTTTTCGTCTCGAACTTAACGATACGTCAGTTTAACTCAGTATCACGGGAGTACGCTTGAAAACCCGATAAAGTCTATCAGAATGTCACTTCAAAAGCCGGAAAAGTCTTAAAACAACTAAGGCATCATGCTACACCTAAGAATTAGTTTGATGAAATATCGGCGCCTCCGATTTGTCGAAAAAGGATGATGTGAAATACGACCTCCAGTAAATTGATAAAATAATACATTTCGGAATTTCTGTTTTTATTTTGCAAGTACTTAATCGTTGATATATGTATTCTGATAAAACAATCACATGGGAAATATACATCATTTTTTATAGTAGGGTTACACTATTTACATTTAATTACCGTATGTTTTAAGCTGCGTCCCACATTTGAAAGACTTTAAAATACACGTGAGTATTTACGTACATCTATTTTCCTCCTTCAGCTGTGAAAGGAGAAAAATGTACCTCTGCGCTCATATGTAACTTCTATAAAATGTTAAAGTCCAGTGGGTCTTTCCCATTATACATTTAATATTCCGCGTTACGATATTATTGTGAAAAATTGTTGTCCTAACGACATGTAAACAATTTGTGTTCGCCAAAACGGAAGTTCCGTTTTGTGTATTTAGTTGATAAAACAGGACTATCAACAGTCTCGTTTGAAGTCATCTTTTCGTAAGTTCTATGGTCGATACAACGACCTTGTCAGCAAATACAATCATCCACTGGGTCGCATGCTGACTGACGTTTTTCATACTAATTGTTAGACCATAATTTATCACCTAATTGTCTACGGACGTTTCCGTTTTTTATCGATTACGACAAATAGCACACGGCGGGTGTGACCGGTCAGCAGAGGATGCTCACTCCTCCTAGGCACCTGATCCTACCTCTATCTTTTTGGAGGTCCTTGTTGCTCTGCTTTGAATTTGTATTTCGTTTTATGGATTTTTGTGATGGTTGACGGTTTGTTATTGTAATTTTTTCATACAAAATAAATTGAAATGAGAGAGAGAGAGAGAGTTCACTTTGCCCAGGTCCCGGTATAGGTATCTTCGGTGGAATCCGCGCTCAAACCACGGTAATTCCAGATATTCGCATTGCCCACTAAGTGCGTCCGCATACGTATTGTACACTGTTGCCCCGACTATTGTACTGCCCACCCACCCCCTCCAATGTCACAACGTCTATGGACATCCGGTCCTCAAAGCACCATGCTTCAGACATCACGTCGACTCGCCCACACGCTAGGCCTCTGGAAGTCCTCCACGACCGTCGACAAAACTCTATCGCCACATAGAGCTACACTGAGAAACCCCGGGAAAAAACCTTCAACAAATTTGTTGACAAAATATGATAAAAAGTGCCACCAAAAGGTTGTCGTACAAAGTTCAAAACGCTTAAGCAAATTACAACCAGTACACATAGGTACAGCTTCAATAAATAACACCGGTTTACACGGCAAAATGAAATAATGTATATTAACATGTAACAAGTAAACATTATTACTTAAACTTAAACTGAAGACAAGAACACGTGGGAAAATTGAAAGTATACAAGTCGAACACGCTGACAAATAAAAATACTACCGTAGTTTAAAGTAAACGTTTTAGCTGAATATTATTTCCAGTATGATAAAAATGAATAAGATAAACTTACCCTGACTAAAGATTCAGTTATCACGAACTTAAAACCTTCTCCTCCATGGGCCTGTCAGATTGAGCCACACCTTGTACCTGGAAAACGTGCGCTACACGAGACAAACTCTACACCCCTTATATATTGTGAATTGTTTCTTACTGGCATAAGCAATTGGTTTCTTGATGATACCATTCTCGTATTGAAGAAGATTTGTTCCTATACCTATATCTGACGCATCCGTCTGCAAGATGAACTGTTCGTTGATGTTGGGTAACTTCAAGACTGGCGTCACCATGAGTGCAGATTTCAACGTAAGGAAGGCGTTCTGCTGGGACTCTCCCCACACGACTTTGTTCGGTAGTCCTTTCTTGGTCAGATCCGACAATGGATACACAACAGCTGAAAAATTGGGAATGAATTTCCGATAAAAACCCACTAAACAAAGAAACGATCTTACTTGCTTCTTTGTGGTTGATCTGGAACAATTCTGTATTGCTTCCACTTTGTCCGGTTTGGGTTTCAGCTTTTCGTTCCCCGCTATGTATCCCAAACATTCTAGGCTGCTGAATCCGATGAAACACTTGCTTGGCTTTGCTGTAAGGTTCGCTGTTCTCAATCTCTGTAGAAATTCTTCGACTACCAATAAATGATCATGAAATGTTCTCGTGAAATTAATCACATCATCAATGAAATTGTCAATAGAATGCATCCCCTGTAACAAATTTCTCATTAGTCGAGTGAAGCTTGCCGAGGCTTTTACCAGTCCAAACCGCATCACCTTGAATTGGTAAAGACCTAGCGGTGTTTGGAACGCTGTGATTTCTCTTGCTGACTTTCCCAACGGAAGCTGGCAATATCCTTTGCACAAGTCAAATTTCGAGACGTATTTACATCCTGCTAATTGCACAAAAACATCATCTGCATTTGGAATAGTTTCTGCATCGAATACTGTGATCTTATTAATAGCTCTAAAGTCAATACAAAATCTATTTGAGCCGTCTTTCTTTTTTACAATCACTATTTGTGAACAAGATGGACTGTTAGATTGTTCAATCATACCTGAAGTTATCATGCTTCTTACTTCCTCGCAGACTGTCTCACGGGATGTAAAAGGTAAAGGATATGGTTTGGAACGCACAGGTTGGTCACTAGTCAACTTGATGTGATGTTCATCCAACGTGGTACATCCTGGCATGTCTGACAACACATCACTGTACTTTGCAATGTTTTTATTTGTTTACATTCATTGACTCTCAAATCGTCACTTACTACAACATCGCTTGGTTTTTCCTTCTCTGTTTGGAGAATCTAAGTAGACTAGACGAATCTAGTAGACAGCTGTCAGCTACTGCATCATCTTCCATGACATCCACCATGGCTACACTTGCGATACCTGAAATACCAGAATCGACACAACAATAGTCTCTGTCAAAATACATTTTTAACATATTAGCAGGAAAAGTCTTGACTTTGTCGTTCATATCTATCCTATAATCAGCTTTGCCTAGCTTTTCCACTATTTTATGGGGACCTTTCCATTGCATCAGTAACTTATTACTGTCAGTTGGTAAAAGAACTAGCACTTTCTCACCTACTGCCATCTCTCTTTTCTTGGCGCTCTTGTTATAATGTGTTCGATATCTTCTCTAGATTCTCTCTGGCTAACTGACAAGTAGATTCAAGGCGTTTTCTTAGATCAACAACATATTGGTACGTATTTCTCACCTCAGAATCCGTCTCTTCATTTGTCCATAACTCTTTTAAGATCTGCATCGGACCTCTAACTTTGTGTGCATATACCAGTTCGAATGGTGAAAATCCTAAACTTTCTTGGGAGGCATCTCGGTATGCGAAGAGTGCAGCTGGCAGGTATTTGTCCCAGTCTTTTGGACGTTCTGAGCACAGTCGTCGCAGAATCTGCTTCAGAGTACCATTGAACCGCTCCACTAGGCCGTTACACATTGGATGGTAGGGTGTCGAGTTTCACTGTTTATTGGAAAGCAAACGACTTACTTCACCCATCCGTTCTGAGGTAAACTGTGTCCCCATATCTGTCAGTATATCTCTTTTGGAGCTCCCAGTCTGCAAAAGATAGCTCATAATGCATCTGCTACTTGTTCAGTTTCAATGCCCTTGAGTGCAACTGCTTCTGGATAGTGGGTTGTGAAATCTACAAGTCAAAATATAACGATTTCCGTTCTCTGTTCTTGGTTGCATTGGTCCGACCAAATCTATCGCCACGTTTGAATTGAACATCTAAAATCGGCATAACAACTCATTGGAACTTTAGTCGTCCAACTTTAGGGGTAGTTCTCTGGCATATATTACAGGAACGACAAAACCGTCTGGCATCAGCTTGGACTCCTGGCCAATAAAATTCAGCTAGTATCTTGTTAACTGTCCTAAAAGTAGCTAAATGTCCTGCCATTAAAGATTCATGAGCTAATGATAAGACTTTCATTCGGTACTTTTTAGGCACAACAAGTTGCGTAAACTTCTTACCGTTTTCGACTTTCTCTGACTGGAACTCTCGGTAAAGTAAACCTTTCTTCCTGACGTATGCGACTCTGCCATTGTCGGTTGTCTTCCCCACCAAAGATCGGATCTTCTTCAGTGTCTCGTCTTCTTCCTGAGCTTTCAGTATATTCTCTGGACGAACATCAGATCCTATTATTTCTGGAACAAGGAGTGGTTTAGTTTTCGTATACTTCTTGCACACCTGTTGTCTAGTCACTACAGCATTCACACATCTAGGCTTCCAGTCCTTGTCCGGATCATATGGATCTCTTGCGTGCTGAATGTTCCCGATAATTAAAGGATATAAAGGAGCGTTCACACACCACGCATTCAATTCCCCTACAAAATATAGAGTGTTAATATTCATCTTTGCAATCGGCGTTTAATTCTGGATACATCTGCCAAAACACACACTTGATGATCCCCGGTAAGTTGATCATCGTTGACCAGACTTCTACGGACGACGATAACACCATTGCATCCTGTGTCTCTTTCTCTGAATGATTATTAAGTTCACCAGCACAAATTGGCATCTGATCAGAAAAGTTACACTGCAAGGTGTTGTTGTGATTAAGTCTGAATCGTATGCCACTGAGAATGTTGCTGTTGAAGTAATAGATGTGAAAGCAGCACACTTGCCTGAATCTCCGTTACTTCTGGATCCGCTTACTGTCACATTCGACGTAGCAGCTGTAGCTGCCATACTTCGATTCCTGTTTGATGACTGGTAACACTGCGGTGCTATATGACCTGGTCTGGAACACTTGTAGCAACGACCATCTCTTCCGGATCCTGTTCTGTTCTGTCGTGCTGATTGCTGACCTTCATTCATCGACGTCTGATCCTTCTGATTGCGTTGATCTTTCCCTGCTCCAACGTTTTTCTGTTCAAATGGCGTTTCTTTCCTTCTAGAAGAGACTAACGATACAATGCTTACTTGACGAGTTTCTTTAAATTGGTCCGCTAACGTACACAATTCGTCAATTGTCTTTGGTATTCGTTCTTTTAAGAACAATGCTAAGTCTTTATGACACAGCGATATAAATTGATCTCGTAACACCAAGTCATAAAGTCCATGGTATGACTTGTCTATTTTTCCCATCTCAATCCATCTATCTAAGTAAGATCCTAAGCTAACAGCAAATTGTGAAAAGGTTTCACCTACCTCTGGTCTACATTTGCGAAAGGAATTTCGGAAAACATCCTCTGTTTTTTCAAATCTCTTAAGCAATGCTGTTTTAAGGACTGCATGATCCAATGCGTTTTCTTGCGGAAATAACGCATAAACGTCGAGTGCTCGGCCTGTAAGTAATGCACTAAGGTTCACGGCCCACATCTCCTCTTCCCACTTCTATGCTCTAGAATATCTTTCAAAACGTCTGAGAAAAGAGTCTGTCATTTTTATTTTCATTAAAATACGGCATTTGAGGAATCTTAGCTGAAGATCCTTCAGAACCTGCTAACTTAGCAATTATAACATCTGTCTCTTGCAAAGCAAGTTTCTGCTCAAGAAATTGTAAGTTAGCATGGTACTTACTTTCAACATCTTCTAAATACCTTTTCTTTTCTAATTTGCGCTTCTCTATGTCTAATGCTTCTCGTTGCAGCTCATATTCTCTTCTTTTGCTTGCGTTCTTTCAGCTGCTCTGAGTTCTCGTTAATGTGCTTGCTGTTCTTTGATAAACTCTCTAAGATCATTCTCCTTCAACCCGAAACTTTTACCATATTCAGTCAGCTCTTGTAAAGTAAACGACTCAAAATTACAACAAAATATTATATAAGACAATAATTTTCGTTATTTTCATTGGCTGAAAGTACATCACGTGATTTTCGTCCTTTTCCGATATCGACGCGGAATATGATATCGCATGACTCGGCAGTATCAAGAAAAATAGGATTTGTAAAAACTAGATACCAATGGGAATTATTAAATACAGAATATTAAAATAAAATTTTGCAAAATATTCTTCTATCTTATTCCCTTTATCTATAATCTCTAATTTTGGTTGTTTTTTTTAAAACTGATATTGATAGCCTACTCTCCGTTCACTTAGTGCGTCATCAAGAGGCCGATGACGTCATAGTATGCTGTGCAGCGAGATCGGCCTCTCGCTTCTATACAGTATTAACTGTACTGCAGTAGGCTTTTATTAAATGATGACAGGGTTGTAAATAATGTCGTATGTTAGTCGTGGTTATTAAAATAGGGATAGCTTGAATTAGCAATTGATGCGTTGAGGATTTTAAAGGATAGCAGATTACTTTGAAGTCATAATGTACAATTCCATTATTTTTCATATGGAGAAATAAGTCCGATTTTTCTCATTAATATTCATTAACTACACTAACGTAAATTCTGATGTCACAATGCATATAGTTTAAATGGCGCCACAATGCAAACATTGATTTTAGAAAGTTATTGCAGGGAATTTTCCAACAGAAGAGAAGAAGAAAACATTTAAGTGTTCTGTCTGTGAAAAAATTTCAAAGTAAAGAGGCTTCATTTTAAACTGAGACTGATTCATGTTCACTTGAATTTCGTAAGAATAATCTAAACGCCCTTTTGTCGCCCGTTTACCTACAAGCAGCATCCCCCAAAAAGACAATTTTTAATACTTATTGACACATTCATTTTAACAAGAAATAAATCCAAATGTGGATTACTTTAAAGTTTAAGATATCAAATACTAGGGAGCACCATGCAAACTCGCTTATATCAATTAAAAAAATCGAAATTCTGTGTTGAAATTGGTAATAATCCCCAAAATTCACTGTTTTACTATGAAAATGGTTCATCTCTCGCTTCAAATTTTCATATTCAAATGGCACAATAGAAAATAAACCAATTTTAAATCGATAGCGTCATTTTTTTCTACCGGTGTGTAAGTGAAATTCATACCATGGCAAAAAGTTCCGGCGTAAAAGTTTTCGAGTTATTTGAGCATTTTTAAATGTTCCTTATACATTACTTTGAAATAGTTGCAGCCTAAAATCTAAGATGGCGGCCGTATGCAAATTAGACAAATCGGACTTATTTCTCCATATGTTGTCTAGACGAAATTCTTGACAGCCATAACTGTGCTGCGAGTGATTATATAATATAACATTTATGGACTTCATTGCACGGTCAATATGTGGTTATATGGACCCATGTCAAGTGATATCGACCTCAGACACATAAAGTGATGTCGACCTCGCAAGCTCGGTCGATATCACTTTCTGTGTCTTCGGTCGATATCACTTGACATGGGTCCATATAACCATATATCGACCTACAATGAAGTCCATAATTGTATAATGACACTATATCACTGACCACAAAAAAAAATCAGCCACTGAACAAATAGATCAATATTAGACTTCAATATAATCTTCAATACAAACATATTCGTGGTAACGTCTTCTCCAACCAGGGTTCTCTAAACATCTCAGTACACAGGGCACGTCTCTCTACAAAACAGCAGTACAAAAATTACTAACTTCTCTCAGTCGTATGACAAAACCAAAATATCAAAATTACAACATATTCAATGAAAAATTATTAATCCAAGCCACTCATCTCACTTCTGACACCATTGTCACGACAACCTTTTGCTTGATCAGTAAACACAAGATTTTTTTGAATTTACAATTTTATATAGAAACAAAATATATACATATATACAAAATAAATTGAAATGAGAGAGAGTTCACGCTGCCCAGGTCCCGATATGGGTATCTTCGGTGGAATCCGCCCTCAGACCACGGTAAATCCAGATACTCGCAGTGCCCACTAAGTGCGTCCGCATACGTAATGTACAATGATGCCCCGACTATTGTACTGCCCCCAATGTCACAACGTCTATGTACATCCTGTCCTCAAAGCACCATGCTTCAGACGTCACGTCGACTCGCCCACACGCTAGGCCTCGGGAAGTCCTCCACGACCGTCGACAAAACTCTATCGCCACATAGAGCTACACTGGGAAACCCCGGGAAAAAACCTTTAACAAATTTGTTGACAAAATATAATAAAAAGTGCCACCAAAAGGCTGTCGTACAAAGTACAAAACGCTTAAGCAAATCACAACCAGTACACGTAGGTACAGCTTCAATAAATAACGCCGGTTTCCACGGCAAAATGAAACCATGTATATTAACATGTAACAAGTAAACATTATTACTTATAATTAAACTGAAGACAAGTACACGTGGGAAAATTGAAAGTATACAAGTCGAACACGCTGACAAATAAAAATACTACCGTAGTTTAAAGTAAACGTTTAAGCTGAATATTATTTCCAGTATGATAAAGTTGAATAAGATAAACTTACCCTGACTGGAGATTCAGTTTCCACGAACTTAAAACCTACTCCTCCATGGGCCTGTCAGATTGAGCCACACCTGGTACCTGGAAAACGTGCGCTACACGAGACAAACTCTACACCCCTTATATAGCAACACTGGATTAAATGCCCGGAACAATGAGGCTCCTTGCAGGGTAATATATAGAACTCTACCTGTACAACATCGATGCTCAAAACGGGATAAAACTAACAAATTCAATATTGATTATGACATACAGTTTATTTATCTTTATTTCTTTCATAATCAAATATTTTACTGTTAATTTGAGTGACTTTTTCCATGTGTGTTATTCCACCTTAGATACAACAGTATTGAAATTTTCATCCAAGCATTTATATTCATGATACGCAAAACTTTGTCACACACCATAAATGATGTACGAATCCCTCTTAATTAGTTGGATTTTATCTTTAAAAATGGGCATCAGAGGCAATAACAAACCGGTAGAGTGAAGAGGTAAATTCTTTTTAAGTTTAATGTGTTTTGATACGTACCACGAAAACTCTTTTGTTTTGAGGTCCTTAGTCTGAAGTCCGCTGTCGGGTGTCTGAGATTTCGAAAATGTTTCTTATAGCCAATGAAATAAGAGTTATGGAAATGTCGTGTTTGAGGAGTTTTCTAAGAATTCTGTACTTCAGTTTTGTAATGTTTAGAACCGACTCCTGAGATGTGTTTATTTATATGTTTCTATTTAAGCTATTAACCGATTTCTGACTGCCCATGTTCTTACGGGTAAATATATGTACAATCCCAACATCTGTTATCATATGAAAATATCACTTCACTTAATAAATAGTTAGCAAACTATACAGACGTGTTACATTACAAGTTTTAGAGCACGCTCTACCCGAGAAAGTCAAATTAAGCTCATTGTAAATTTTCTTTAAAATTTGCATATTAACAGCATGTGAGAATAAGGGTTTTTTTTGTGTACTTTGCAACTGTTGCGGACTTACAGGTTTCCATAGTTTTAGACACAAACCATTTTGATATTTTGTCTATTATTTTTCCTGGGCAGCGAGGGAAGAACAGTTGTGTTTAAAGTATGTTTACTGTATACATACAATATAACCAAGTAAGTTATGGATCAGTTTGATTAAATTTGACCACCTTGTTTTCGCAGCAAAATCATCAGATCAGGGTTTTGCGATAAACCCCATGGGACAGAAAACCCCATGAAAATAATATGGGGTTTAAAACCCCACATTTTTCTTAAATAACAGTTTAGGGTTTTTAATCCCACAAAATTGATGTCATGGGATTTATTATCCCACATATAGACATGGGGTATTTTACCCCATTTGTTTAAAGTTAAAATCATCATATTTTACTTATTAAAATACCGGTTCTCACAGTGCAGACAGTATGAAATAATGTGAACTAAACCAATCCAAGCATATGAATAAGATTCTCAATGATAAGTTACTCGAGACCGCTTTATTAATGTTTGCATTAGTTTAATGACTCTAGATTGTCTCTTGCATTGAATAATAATAATCCACAGATGTTGGTATTGTCTTCCAAAAATGCCTCTTTTTTTCAAATGACAAGTGTCAGCATCAGAGGTATGCACTGTCATCCTTTTATGTGCCTAAAAATATGTTATGAAAACTATGTAAATAATGTTTAAAAGTCATAGCTAATTCAACATAAGAATTGCCCTGCTTATTGTGAAACACTTTAACAACTGACAGGTTGTAACAATTGACCAATATTGAACTGTATAAAAACAACAGTCTTCATATTAATATTATGTCCCAACGTTGTATGATCCTATTAAATAAGGCATAAATTCACGGTATATGCGATCACAAAGATTATACATCATGTTTCAACTCCTGTTAAATATCATAGCATACTGCAGTACAGTTTTTAAAAATTCGAGAAAATTCGGTCCAAGAGTAAATCTCGTGTTTTTCACTATCTATCTTTATTTTTCATTTAGAAGGTCGTAAAGATCTCATAGATGTATGAATTTAAAGTGCGAATGTATTGAACTCAGTGGAATTACCTCTAAAAATGGACAGAATAAACACAAACTAAGCAACATTAGTCTACTCAATTACCAGTGATGGAATTGAAAACCGGATGTCGTAATTTAGTTACAGACACAATAACAGTACAATAATAGCCTACAATACATGCAGTATTAAATGATACCCCCCCCCCCCAATCCACACTCATTTCTTTTTCAAAGTTAGACATTACCATAATCTTAATCCTTCTTTTTTGCTTGTCAGGATTTCTGATACACTGTAAGTCGAGCGGCAATTCCACCCCCACCCCCCCCCCCCTCCCCCGCCCCATGCACTTTCAATTTGCCTCCGACGCCACTGAATATAGTAATTATTTATTTTTATAATAATAGTAAAACCATTATATAGTTCTAACTTTAAGATGAGGTTGTAAGGTGGTTCCCGCGGCAATTATTAAGGTATACAATAATACTCATTGACAGATATTTCAACTGTTCTTATTGGGGGGAGGGGGGGGGGTACTTGATGAAAAGTGGCATGGATTTTTGCTTTTCCTTAGAGTGTTTTAGTGTTAGAGTATATGTGAGAATGTCCAGAAACTATTTTGAATGTGATATGCTTGAGATATAAAAAAGATATTATGGCTATAAAACGACAAACTTAAGATGCATGTGACAGATTCAGTGCGTAGCTGCCTCTCACAATTTTGATTTTTTAATTAATCCATAGCATTTACAAGTCCCTCTTATCTATCTATTCCTCACCCTCTCGTCGTTTATGACTTATCTCAAGCGTGCAAGAGCTGGAATTTTGTTTGAAGTCGAATTTCACGTCCCCGATTCTTGTATTTCAACAAGTAGGCTATTAGGCTAACCTTTATACAAAATAAACCAGTGCTTGAAATGCATAGTCATGGAGAACAAACCATGCAGTCTTTGGGATGACTTAAAAAGCTTAATCATGAGAAAACTTCGAGTGATTTCCACACTGGCAATAATAACTGAGTCTTAGGCCGACAAAAAAGCATCAAAATCGAAGTCAAAAGAAGGGGCCCATTGCACATTGTATCGTAAAATATATTCCCACTATATTTGGTAATAAACTGAACAAGACCAAACCCTGTGTATACATGTACATTCAATATACTATCACAATTTCAACACATCTGTGTATACATATAATCAGAACCGCTTTGTATACTAAATATCCAATGCTTGGATTTATATTGTCAAATTTGTATCGAGCCGAGAAGTTGGAACCTTGTTACTGGATTGATTATTTTTTTTTATTTTGATGTGCCATGGCATTTTACAGAAAGAAAAATCATCGCCGACAGTGAGATTGGAACCCCCGATCCTTACGTCTGAAGGCGCACGCGCTACCATATGCGCCACGACGCTCATTAATTTTGGATTTGTAATTAGAGATCATCTTAAAAAAGAACCATTAACTGATCCTGGGAAAATAATGAATGGTTTTGGGTTTTTTTTTTATCCATGACATTTTAAAATCTCATTACCTATTTAAATTTATGCTCATCAGGAATGATTTGCGCGGTATTTTATCATTCATATCTGGTTTAATTACGGCGCTACTTTGTAATGACGACGTTTAAAATTCAACAAAATTTTGCAGCTGGGTTTTTCAAATAGTAGTCAAAAATGTAAAAAAAAAAATCAATAACTAAAATGCAGTCGGATTTGTTAAGAAAAGCAAATTACATTCTCAGAAGAATGAATAAAGTTTATAATATGATTTTCAAATTGGGTGTTTTTCTACGTAAAATGTTCCAATAAGTATATTAAATAGATGTAAAAAAAAAAAAAAAAATTGTGATGTCAACTTAAATATGTTGTCTACATTTAAAAACCAAATCAATGATATCTCAACCATTGGATTGTTTACATTTGATATGAACACATTGAATAACAACAAAACAAACTAGATGCTGTCATTAGACAGTAATACCCGCACCAAGTGTTAGCCTCTAAATAACACTATCTTGTACCAGTTTTAGTCAAAAAGAAGGCCACATGCAATTTCCGGTACTTTTTAAAAATCATAATTTTCATAAATGATGAGTTCACATCAAATAATACACATATTGCCTTTATGTACAATTTGGGGTTGATCTGTTTGCATCTGTTTGTGATCTTCATATTATTTCCATTAAAAACCCGTTTATAAATATGACACAAACAAACATTCTTAGGATCTTATATTTGTATTTGTGCCCTCATGCAGAAAAAAATATGATAAAATAAAAAAAAAAACCCTACCTACCTAACCTAATTTTTTCATCAATGTTACCCTAAACACACAATATTTTTTCTTAGGCCTAACTGTTAGGTAACATTATTTTTGGGGAAAATATAATATTTTATACACTTTATTTAATGTTTCGTTCAATAAGGAGTACATCACAATGTGGGTGTCCCATACCACCTTAAAGCTGAAAATTGTGCTTTACATGGTTAATTACCTAATAAAATTGTGCAAGGGGTTTTAAAGAATAAAGTTATGAAAATACATGCAATATATGTTACAATTAAATGATCTTTGTCTGAAGTTACGTACACAACACAGGTCTACAGGTTGCATTAGCGGGTACTAGTTTTACCCAGCTCTTTGGTTTGATGAGTATCACATGGTGTACATGCATGTGTGTTTTCGATATGCAGAATAGGATTAATTAACACGAATAAACGTTTCTTTTGTGGTGATCAGCTAAAGGAATTCATATTGTGCTAATTGGATTATCATTATGATGTTGACCAATATAGGTAAGTATAATACATGTAATAGCGCAATATTATGAGACACCGGTATACAAAACAGTTAAGTTTTACTTTCACTTTCTAAAATGTGATCTCCCTTTGCCAGCATACTGTATCATCATCTTTATTTAAATAAGCTTATCTACAGTTTCTATCATTTTAATTGCAGAATTTTAATTTTATAAGTCGCTACATGTGAAGACTCAGTAGCCCTTCAAACATTTATATTTTACCCGCTTAATACGACCTGAATAAATAAATATAGCAGTGTAAACTTCCGAACCTATAGAGCTTGTCGCCATTTTATGATATGCGTACCAAATGGTACGCATCTCGGCTTAATACCAGTGCTTATGGTACGTTATTTCAAACACAAGATATAAGAGGAGGTCCAGGAATAAGGTTTTTTTATGGGACGGAACATCATTTTGCAGATAGTATTGACCCTCAGAATCAAATTTATATTTCTAAAACCTTATTGCATATCTATAGCTCAGCCCCTGTTATATCCCTATAAATGATGTGGCTATTCATTAAATCATGAGAGGAGTTCTGGGAAGTAGGTTTTTTCAGGAGTGATAAACGTCAATTTTCAGCTACTATTTGACTCCCTGGATGAAATTTAAATTTTTAAAACCTTATTGCACAACTAATGGACAGCCCCTATCATACCCCAAGATATGATATGGCTATTCATTAAATCAAGAGAGGAGTTCTGGGAAGTAGGTCTTTTTAGGAGTGATAAACGTCAATTTTCAGCTACTATTTGACTCCCTGGATGAAATTTAAATTTTTAAAACCTTATTGCACATCTAATGGACAGTCCCTATCATATCTCAAGAGATGACATAGCTACTGCATAAATTGTAAGAGAAGTTCTGGGAACCATATTTTTTTTGCAAAAAACGTCATTTTTTGATGCCCACAGACCCCCATGATAAAAACAAAAATACTGACACATGATTACACGTCAACATGACACCCCGAAGCATATCCTATTAGATCATTGGGCTACTGCAAAAAGAAATTGACGTTTTTTGAAACCAGACTTTTTGTAAAAAAAAAAAAAACGTCATTTTTCAGCCATTTAATGACCCCCAGGACAAAATTGAAATTTCCGAAACCTTATTGCGCATCTATAAGACACCCCAAAACATATTCCAAGAGATGATTTGTCTACTGTTGAAAATGTAAAAGGAGTTCGAGGTAGAACGTTTTTTGTCAAAAGAAACGTCATTTTTTACCAATTATTTGACCCCCAGGACTACCAGAGAATTTTTGAAACCTGTTTACAAAACAACATGACACCCCAAATCATACTCCAAGAGTTCAGTTTGCTGGTTTATAAGATGTAAGAGCAGTTTGAGAAAGTAAAATGTGACAGACGGACGGACGGACGGACGGACGGACGGACAGACGGAACAGGGTAACAACAATATACCCGAACTTTCTTTAGAAAGTGCGGGTATAAAAATTACGCACTTTCGTTGATTTAAATCCATCACTACCATGCCTGCTTTCTGAAGCGACAACGTGCGAAAATTGACCTTCGGGTATCGGGATAAGCCAAGTAACTGATTATTATGTTGATCTATATAAGACCTACATCATTATGGAAATATGATTCTTAGTCAATTAATGATAGCAGCAGACGTTCTGAAGTGCATACCACATAAAGCAGTTTCATAAGGACGATTCAATTTTACATTTTACCTTCAAATAGACCGGATACCTAAAACTACTAGAAGAATCGATATTTGCATGGTGCATGCGGTCGGAGATGGAGGATACCTTCAAATATATTTCCTCAATATATAACTAATGTGTCTGATGAAATTGATTTTGTAAAATATACATATGACGTATAAGAAGTGCAACACAAAGCTTTAATCTATCAAACTTTACACATTTTTTCTGAAAAAAAAAAACGAGTGTTCGGGCAATTTTTAAGGATTCCTCTTAGAAGTTAGTCTTTCGTCGTAATATATATATGTACTTGCAGGCACGTAGCATGGGGGAGGGGGGGGGGGGGGCAGAGGAAATGGGTGCACTGGTCATCAGTGATACATCTTTGCAGAAAAATCCGACGAAGGCCATTAAGTAGATGATAAACTTAATATTAACATTTCGTTTACCCATATAATTATAGCTCTCAAGTCCCTATAAAAGGAGGGTGACCAAAAGGAGAAGGGGTTTAACTAAATAAATACTGGGATTAATGTTAAGCGCATACATGTACCCAGTACAAAATTATTTTTAAAATTTAAATCTACCCCCCTCCCAATTGCCCCAAATCGCAACCCCCAACCCGGTTGTGATATGCTTCCTAATCAGAGCCGTTAGGATTTGTTCACAAATGCAAAATTTTATTGGAAATACATTTTAATATCGATTATGAATGCAAATCTAATATGTGTCACCCTTTTCAGGCTCTAGATATCAAAAGCTAGCTAGAAGTCCATTATAATAAATAAATTTGTGATGATGATATATGGTACGCACACTGCAAAAATATGATTGTGTAGACTTACACATAGTAAAATTTAAAGGAGTGTTAGTCGACAATTAGAGCAATGGCAGCCCATCCCCCCGGTCCCCTCCATTGCTTCTTTCCTGCTTACACGTGCATTGCTCGATCGGACACCTGTTCTCATGTGTTGTGTATATGTACCTTTTGCTCTTTGTTGATTGTAGCATGAGAAGAACAATAGGGTGTTAATTGGTATACACAGAACGATCCCATTACAAAGACACGTAAGAATTCTTAGTTAATTGCAAGGTCCGTGAAAGAACAATAGGTACTAATGAGGTATACACAGTATGTCTCCTTGACTCAGCTAAGTCCAACCCAGTATCATATGCATCTAAGTGACAAAACCACCCAGGGCTACATTCTAATTAAATTATTCAATCGAACACAATATATATTGAAAGACAAATGTAAAATTATCAAAATACACATTTCAGCTATTTCTGTGCTGCATTTTCCTTACTTTGGGAAGGGTCTTTAACTTGCATGCTCTAATTATTTAGACATTTATATACATGCAAACACCAAATTCTGCACATTAATTTCACCTAGGTTCACTTTTGAATGATTGAAAATCTTGGATTATTAGTCATATTAGACTCTTTAATCTCCAATTTAATGTGAAATGTATCCAATTTATTACACTGGGTACATATTTATGTCAATTTTCATTTATGAACATCATTCTAATATGCGTGTACATGTATATCAATATTGTCCTGATCTCTCAATTCTGTACATCCTAAAAAAAATTATCATGAAATGTATAAATACACGTAAACAAATTACATTGTTTCTTCAAAGTGTTTCTAAAATTATATGCCAAAGCATATTGCGCATTTCTTGAATCTCCTAGAACAATGTCCAGTCCAGTCTTTGATATATGCTATCATACAATGCATTATTTTGTAGTGATGAGGTTATTTCTTAAAATTATTGGTATTTTCACAGTCTAATTATTTAATCATGCTCAATAACTTGATACATCCATATGTTATCCTCTTGGGAATACATTTCATTAAACTAAACAAGTTAAAATTTCAAATGTCTAAACTCGAGCAGCTAAAATTGAATTTAAGATTTGCATGTATCTCTGGTATATATTGGGTGCTCAGATGTTTAGGTTTTTTTGGGCCGCACATTGAACATTACAATTATATAGACACATACTTTTTGCAATAAAACAAATATTCCTATATGCTATTTTGTCAGGTTATCAGTAACCTATTGTCGAATTTGGATTGTACACGTAGATGTACATGTATTATCATAATACAATTTCATATTCAACTGAAAACTGGTACAGTCACTCAGATTTATTAAATTGATTTTCTGGAATCATACTAGCAGGATTATTAGAAAATAAAATTCAAATTATGACTATGCATGGTTTTATCCATTAAGTAAACATACATGCAAATGTCAACGAGGAGAAAAATACATTCAATGACATTGGCTATTTCTCTTCTGAATGATTTTAGTTGTATTAGTACAGATCAATTTAAGGTAGTACTCTTTTTTTAAATATGAAGATTGAGATAACAATTATTTGCTCCAATTAATATTTACTTTTTTGACTGTAATCCGGGAAAATGAGCTGCCAATGCAAATTTGTGACTATAATTTAGAAGTTTTTTATCAGTTAGTTTTATTTGGTACATCATGTACATGCGCTTTAATACACCTATATTCAAGAATACGGGTTGTCCGCAGCAATCTAACTATATGATATATAGACCTAGTTGTACTTTTTAAATGCATGTATAATTTTATCACATATATTGAGATACATTAATCATGCTATGTTAATTTTCTAAATACCACTGTGACATTTTTTTCTGTTTTCTGTCAATGAAAGAAATGTCGATTAGATATAGTGGGCATATTTCTTACATGTACCTGATATTGGCAAAGGGGGGGGGGATGGTGTCGGATGCAACAAATGAATGCAATATTCTGACTATACCCCAAAAATAACTATTCAAACGGCAGGTTTTCCCCCCTTTTTCAAAATTTTGACTATAAAACTATGAATATCCACTGCCACTTTTGACATTTAGTCTAAGAGTTTATTTCTCTTTATTTCCCTAACTTGCATGCTAGCTGTACTGTACAACAGTGATAATGTCTCGATAAGTACATACAAAAAGACATTTTTACAAAATATAAACAGATACACAAAGAAGATATGTAGGACATTGGTGTATCATATATTTACT
Source organism: Magallana nippona (assembly GCA_033439105.1). Classification (NCBI taxonomy): domain Eukaryota; kingdom Metazoa; phylum Mollusca; class Bivalvia; order Ostreida; family Ostreidae; genus Magallana; species Magallana nippona. The sequence continues at coordinate 53,633,457 of CM065922.1, forward strand.
AATTCAGCATCCCAGAATAGCTTCATGACATGGATATTTTTGGCATGGATGCTAGCAATTGGTTGGAAATTATGTGTTAGATGTGTAGTTACATAAAATAACTATAATTAAGGCGAAATATTTACCATTATTTTATGAACTTGCTAATTCAACTTGATAAGTATTATAATGCATACAACAATTACTTTTGTCAATTTGAGGCATTTTAACATGGCCTAATTTAGAAATTTTAGAAAATAATTAATTGCCATTACATCGGTTTGACACCACAAAACCCATATAAAAAATATAATGGACCATGACCATGCCCCCCCCCCCCCCCTTCTCCCTGCCTCCCATTTTAATTCTCAGAGAAATAACCTGATTTTACATGGCATGATAAACCCATATCATCCGTGCATCCCCCCAACCCACCCTAAACCGTCATCTCCTATCATTATTCTCAGAGAAAAAGGTGGGGATGGGGTGACACAGAGAGAGAGAAAGAGAGAGAGTAAACCCTTATCAAAAAATATAATGGACCGTGACCATGCACCCCCACCCCCTCCGACCCCTTCTCCCTGCCTCCCATTTTAATTATCAGAGAAAAAGGTGGGGGTGGGGTTAAAGAGAGAGAGAGAGAGAGAGAGAAAGAGAGAGAGAGAAAAGGAAGGAAGGGGAGTTATTAGGAAATTACCTGATTTTACACGGCATGACAAACCCATATCAACCGTGCCCACCCACCCTAAACCCCCGTCTCCCATTTTTATCCTCAGAGAAAAAGGTGGGGTTGGGGTTAAACAGAGAGAGAGAGAGAGAGAGAGAGAGAGAGAGAGAGAGAGAGAGAGAGAGAGAGAGAGAGAATTTCAAAAAATGAAACATTTGGTAAACAGTTTCATTTGAGTTGAGTATATATAGGAAATGTTTATTTCATATATACATGTAATTTCTTTTAAAAGGAAATAATATTGTTATAAAGGACCAGTAAACGAAGTGTCATTGAAATTTAAAAAAAAAATCTTTTCACTTATGTGTTACCCTGGAACCGCGTACATCACGGGTGATAATTACAGGTAACAAGTCTTAAAGATTATATAATTGAGTCCATGAGAAAAGGGTGCTTATGATATTTTTTGCACATTTTGAGATTTTTACAGAATTGAATAAAACACATCTCAGAGTTGTCAAATCTGAAATTTTATAGCTTTAAACCAGTTCTAAGTTGAGGTTTTCTCCGTTTTTAATAACGCTATTTCAACAGGATAATAATGTGACGTCGTGTTATGCACATGCAACATCAAAACAATTTTAATGTAAACGTGACCGTGACTTTGAAACGTAATAAATGTAAACTACAGCACTCTGTAATTTGTTTTAATTATGGACTTCTTTGTAGTTATGTGGTTATAAGGACCCATGTCATGTGATGTTGACCGAGACGATATAGACTGAGCTGGTGAGGCCGATATCACTTTTCTGTGTCTTCGGGCGAAATCACTTGACATTGGTCCTTATAGCCTCATATTATTGTACAATGATGTCCATAATAGATAAATTATATAATCATCCGATTAAACAGTCAGATTTAAAATAACTAGTAAATGTAGTACATTAGAGAGGTTAAGTATTTAAACATGTACGTGTACGAGTACGTGTAACATGGGGAATCCCCTAATTTAATGCATAATTCTACAAGTTGTACAAAACGTGTAGAATCAAAAAGTACATGGAGGTAAAAACTTAGAGCATTTTTAAATAAAAATATAGACTGAGTGTATATCAGACGTTGTATTAAATGAAGCAGAGAATAAATTAAGAATTACTGTGTTTTTGGTTTCATCGAAGTCATAGAATTATTTCATAAACAGTGAGTATGCTGAACATGTTGAAAATTTGAATCTTATTGTTTTACACGTACACGTACACGTACAGTTTATTAAACGATCAAGGTCAGTTGACGGTAAGGACCCAATGTCCAGGGACAGAATATTGATTTAATGTTTGCAATATTTTCATTTAATAGTTTATAGGTGAAAAATGGCCCTCGAGTATTTTTATATGGCACTAGAAAAAGTACAAAGTCCTCTATGATTGATATAATATTATAACTTGATAGAAAGAGGTGATATAAGGAAGCAAACATTTAAACTATTTCTTATTTGGTATAAATGATAGACATATTGGTACAGTATCAGTATCGGTAGGTCTTGATTACTGGTGTATTATTCATTGTTATCATGATACATTTTGGCAGGTTTTGAGTGATCATAAGTAATGATCACATTTTGTGTTATAATATTTTCGTTGAGATCAACGCAAAATGTCATTAAGCAAAATGTTATAAATATGTATCGGGGGATTTATTCTTATTTCTTGGAGTCTAAAGCACATACATTTACAATAAGAAATTGTTAGATCTATAATTGTCGTCATTCTTTTCCGGTTCCGGTTCATTCTTTTGCGGTTCGTCTTGGTTGATGTAATTATGTTAAATGTTATTAAAAATCAAGTCATGATGACACGATGAACGTGTATTATCCATCTAACTGAATGATAACTGGAATGTCAGACAATGTTAGGAATAACTGAATAGCACAGCTACGTTTGATTCCACGCACAAATTACCTGTAAACATCTATATAAAATATCAATCTAAAAATGTACCAGTAATTGAAAAAAAAACATTCCAAATAAACCACAATCGATGAAGGATGATGAGTTCAACGAAAGAAGTCGTTTAAAGTATTAATTTCATAATGTACCGTTCCGTGTTCATCAACCAAAACCAATTTCAAATTATATTTTCTTCATAAAGTAATAATTTCATAATGCACCGGCGTACCATTCAATGTAAATCAAAAAGATGCAGAGAATTGCAATGAATTTTTCTGAAGAAATCCCTGAACTTCAAGTAAAATGCAATGCTCTCTGTATAAAATATTCATTTCATAATGTACCATACCGTGTAAATCAATCTAAATTGGTGCAGGGAATTGCAGTTAAAGAGTTCTCTGAATTTTAAGTAAAACACAATATGATTTTCTGTATAAAATATTTATTTATAATCTACCATTCTATGTTAATCAATCAAAATTGATACAGGGAATTGCAATGATAGAATTCCCTAAACTTTAAGTAAAACAAAAAAATTCACGTGTTTTCTTTATGAAATATTAATTTTGAATTTAACAGCCCGTGTTAATCAATCAAAATAATCATAAATGATGCAGATGGCCGTAATGAAAAATTCTCGGAATTTTAAGTAAAAAAACCAATATTTCCTGTATATTGAAAGACTGCATGCGATTTAGATTAATTAAAAAGATTTCCAGAAGTTGACCATTTTACATGTTTTCTTTAGATTTTGTGATACCCTATATGATAATGAAAGCTTCATATTTAAGCAAAATAAAATCAGTGTAGACTGCTGCATTTTAATACAGCATAGACTTTAAGGTTTGAACAAAGTCAAATTCAATAAGGTCAGTTTTAAACGTACAAAATATCATTGGCAACTAATGAATACGTATTTGCCATGGAAAGTAAATGTATGATTGAAAATTGCACCAATAACGATACATTTTCATATATTTGAAATATTTCAATTGCATACATTTTTATATCTAAGATTTCTAAAAATTCTTCCCCTTTACCAAAAATGAATTTGTACATGTTATAATGAAGCACAAAATAATCATAGAAGGTCTTTCAACTTCGAGCTCATTGCTAGGCCTAGAAGTTAATATGCTCTCACTGAATATGGGCAAAATGATCCGAGTTTCCATAGCAGGAGTTAAACTAAGCTTAAAAAAATAGCAATCTACGGAAATTTGCCCACACGAAACTAAATATAGAACTGTTGTAGTTACGTAGAATAATACTTTCTAGTCAGTATATTTTGGTGTAGATCAAAACTGCAGGATTTTACACTATTTGGATTTTCTGACTACTGAACCCTTTATATATATATATATATATATATATATATATATATATATATATATATATATATAGGATCTCTCATGGTTTGTGATGGTATATGATTTTTATCCAACGAGTTGTGTGTTTTCTATCCCCGAGCCTTGGCGAGGGGATAGAAAACACACAACGAGTTGGATAAATATCATATACCATCACAAACCATGAGAGATTCTTTTTATCACATGTTTTTACCAAGTTAACTAGTCAAACTTCGTTATTTCTACAATTTCGTGTTCTCAAGCCGCACAACACAGCTACATTTGATTCCACGCACAAATTACCTGTAAACATCTATATAAAATATCAATCTAAAAATGTACCAGTAATTGAAAAAAAAACATTCCAAATAAACCACAATCGATGAAGGATGATGAGTTCAACGAAAGAAGTCGTTTAAAGTATTAATTTCATAATGTACCGTTCCGTGTTCATCAACCAAAACCAATTTCAAATTATATTTTCTTCATAAAGTAATAATTTCATAATGCACCGGCGTACCATTCAATGTAAATCAAAAAGATGCAGAGAATTGCAATGAATTTTTCTGAAGAAATCCCTGAACTTCAAGTAAAATGCAATGCTCTCTGTATAAAATATTCATTTCATAATGTACCATACCGTGTAAATCAATCTAAATTGGTGCAGGGAATTGCAGTTAAAGAGTTCTCTGAATTTTAAGTAAAACACAATATGATTTTCTGTATAAAATATTTATTTATAATCTACCATTCTATGTTAATCAATCAAAATTGATACAGGGAATTGCAATGATAGAATTCCCTAAACTTTAAGTAAAACAAAAAAATTCACGTGTTTTCTTTATGAAATATTAATTTTGAATTTAACAGCCCGTGTTAATCAATCAAAATAATCATAAATGATGCAGATGGCCGTAATGAAAAATTCTCGGAATTTTAAGTAAAAAAACCAATATTTCCTGTATATTGAAAGACTGCATGCGATTTAGATTAATTAAAAAGATTTCCAGAAGTTGACCATTTTACATGTTTTCTTTAGATTTTGTGATACCCTATATGATAATGAAAGCTTCATATTTAAGCAAAATAAAATCAGTGTAGACTGCTGCATTTTAATACAGCATAGACTTTAAGGTTTGAACAAAGTCAAATTCAATAAGGTCAGTTTTAAACGTACAAAATATCATTGGCAACTAATGAATACGTATTTGCCATGGAAAGTAAATGTATGATTGAAAATTGCACCAATAACGATACATTTTCATATATTTGAAATATTTCAATTGCATACATTTTTATATCTAAGATTTCTAAAAATTCTTCCCCTTTACCAAAAATGAATTTGTACATGTTATAATGAAGCACAAAATAATCATAGAAGGTCTTTCAACTTCGAGCTCATTGCTAGGCCTAGAAGTTAATATGCTCTCACTGAATATGGGCAAAATGATCCGAGTTTCCATAGCAGGAGTTAAACTAAGCTTAAAAAAATAGCAATCTACGGAAATTTGCCCACACGAAACTAAATATAGAACTGTTGTAGTTACGTAGAATAATACTTTCTAGTCAGTATATTTTGGTGTAGATCAAAACTGCAGGATTTTACACTATTTGGATTTTCTGACTACTGAACCCTTTATATATATATATATATATATATATATATATATATATATATATATATATATATATATATATATATAGGATCTCTCATGGTTTGTGATGGTATATGATTTTTATCCAACGAGTTGTGTGTTTTCTATCCCCGAGCCTTGGCGAGGGGATAGAAAACACACAACGAGTTGGATAAATATCATATACCATCACAAACCATGAGAGATTCTTTTTATCACATGTTTTTACCAAGTTAACTAGTCAAACTTCGTTATTTCTACAATTTCGTGTTCTCAAGCCGCACAACACATTTTTGTAGTGTCAACAATATTACGCATGAAGAAAAAGTTCCAAGCCAAACAAACAAAAATATCATTTTTTATCAGAGTTTTAATAATCTATGAAAGAAAGTTTACAAAACAGCAAACAACGTTTTATAATTTTAACTTTGGACTTGTATTATTTTGCTTCTGTTTCATTCCATGGTCTAACCGAGTCGTAGTCAAAAATGACACGTGGCGTAAGAATACACAGTGTAATATCAAAAATTTATCCCATGAGTGATATCCATCGTATATTGAGATAAACATGTGATAAATATATATATCTTCAAACTAATGAACCGACGAACTTTTGAACCTTCCGATTACTGGACCATCAGAATAATTAACCTTAAGACTATAGCTACTGGACCGTGATCGTTTTGATGACCAAAAATACGCAAAATATTGAAGCACAGATTTCATACACCGTGTATACACACTGCCAAAATAGAGGGATTATTGTACTTAACTTCAGAATGAAAGCAAATTTTAAACATTTCATTGTATTTCTAAACATACGGCATTTGAATCAACACTTAGATTGTCTTCAAAATTCTCTTTTATTTTCATACAGAGGGAAATATGAGTGAAGAATGTATGCTTTTAAGCTTGTTCAACCAGATGTTTTTCAATTCCCTTGTAATGTTCAGTTATCCATCAAATAATGATTTAAAAATAAGTGACTCTATTGAATGTGCAACATACCTCTAAGTTTATACTTGGTACATTGTTGAAAACAATAGCATCAAAAGTCATTGCTAAAGATTGATAAAATTTGTTAGGTCCAGAATTTCACTTTTTGAAATCAAGCAATATCAGATAATCTGAATATTTTAGTTTTTGCTGTTCATAAATATTGATATGATGTAACAGAAAAAAACACGTACATGTATACACGTACACCAAAATTAATAACAAAGTATTTCCACAACAATTCTTTAAACTATAGCCAATATTTGAGCATATTTCGATAAATCTAACATAAAATGAGAGAAAAAACAAAATGAAGTTGTCAATACATGTATGTCTTAAAGAGTTAACCTAAAATAAAGAGTTTACCCAAAACAACGTGCTGAATTAATAAACATCAGGTAAAAAATACTACACGTTATGAAAATAACACGCTTTAAGCATTCCACTTTTCGGACGACGTTATGAAATAACGTCAAATGTTTGTGACGTGATTTATATACACAGATCAACCACTAAGGTGTATACATATTAATCAGGGTGACAGACTGGCAATTTACGGGTTGATGTTTGCAACATTGCCACCTTTTGATCTTCTGTAGTGCTGATGTAATACTATGTACATGTATATTTAAAATACACTTATTTGATCTACTGTTTCTTACATGTATGCAAGTAATATGTATACACAAGTACCTGTGCTGGCATTGGTGCAACCAACATATACAAATTTCAGCATTTTGTGAAATTTAATAAACTTTAAAGACAATTTGAAGTCTCGTTACCTTGTTACATGTACATATTGCATACCAATTTCAACAGGAGACATATTATGATAATCATTAAAAACCATTTAATAAATTTTAGAAACACTCATAAGTCTTAAAGTACAGCAATTCTCAATTTTACAAAAAAATCACGGGTACAAATTATAACTGTCCCTTGCTACCTTTAATTTACACTAACATTCTATTAAAATGAAATTTTAGTAATAGAATAGAGTAAGAAACCCTATGCATCTCTAAGAAAAAGTATACCCCATAATGCTTATTCCATTGAGGTTTAAGAAAAATACAACCATTTAAGTGAACCCATCATTTCCACTTCACTCGATCATCTATTTATTCAACACTAAGATTCATGGGGTTTTCGTACAGTAAAACATTTTTACTAAATAATATAATCATTAAGAGGTCAATAGCTCCTTTAATAAAAAAAAACCTTATTCAATACTACAAGTATCTTCATGATATTATCATGATAAAATCATATCACATAGAAATACAAGTACATGTATACCAGCTCCCCCTATCTTTTGGTTTTTTTTTCTTTTATAAAAAGCAGTGGTCACATATGATGTTTGTATTATAAAACCTTGTGGCAATTTCCTTGAGATATTTGCAAACAATCATCACTTAAACTAAAAATTGACCTTTTGATTTGTAGCATTTTCAGTCATAGACAAATAGACAGAATGTTTAAGTGATGATTGTTTTGTGGCTGTATGGCCTAACGTTATACGGAAGTTGTCCCTCCTGCTGAGCACCTCTCGTATAGCGCACCCTAAGGCGGGAGAAGGCGTCATCGTTTATTTACAATTTGTGTTCGTTTCAATTGTTTAATTTTAACACTGCCCTTTACATAAATTATTCCCTTAGTAAGCAGTAGAGCTGTAAGTATGAGTACAGGGAAATGTTTATCAGACATAACACTGTTTGTTTCATGCATTAGCGCAGTGGAATTTGTGTTGATTACACTTTGATATAAGGCTAGGCCCAGTTTGTATCGCGTAATCAGTAGTACATAAACGTATATATCACTTTGTGTTTGTGTTCGGAATAATTATATACATGTACATATATGATGTTTTTTTAAAAAACTTTATCCTAACCTGATGTAAATATGAAGTAAGTTAAAAGGAGAACTTGCCTGGTATAAAAATAATACTTTGAAATTGAGCCTCGTTTTCGATTTTCTGAACGTACTATTATATTGACAGTCTAATCTGATTAAAACCATCCCTCTTCTAATACTCGTCAGGGTCTGATAGGTATCGACAGCAGGTCATCTTTACAAGACCTTCACATTTGCATACAATGTAAATATACTCCTACTTACCAAAAGCATACCTTTATATGTTTAATGTTTAGGTGCATATCTTCAATACTTATTGTGGAGGTTACATATAAATGGACATGAATTAATTTGTCTGTCTCCTTTGAAGAGTTCCTATTGATTTTCTAAAGCTCTGATTGGTCAGAAGTAGTGGTCGTGTGAAGATGACTTCCAATTAATACCTCTCAGGCCCTGACAAGTGCAAGGAAAAGGGGGTGGTTTTTATCAGACTGTTTGACAATCCCTTCTCGACTCGAAGCTGCAACGGAAGACTTCTTCGTTATATATATATATATATATATATATATATATATATATATATATATATATATATATATATATATATATATATATATATATATAACAATTCTCTTAAATCGAAGCAAACTAAAATTGTAACAGTGAATAAAATTCCACTACTGATGCGAGATAATGGAAATATCTTTTTTTCAGCTTATCTTTTCAGATGTTTGGTGCATCCATCTATATATTTGTCTCTAAGACTACCAAAATAAAGAAATTTATGTTACATATTCACATTAAATGTAGTGATTGTTAATGTCACTTAGGTTGGTCGAACGATTTTAGTTTTTATATAATCTCTATAGGAAAACATTCCACAAACCAGACATACGCACTGTACCATGAAAAACATACCATGCAGACAGTAATTCGATTTTTTAAAAGACATTTTTCAGCCTGCCGGGGCAAACGTTAACTGGGTCTCCAACATGACGGGGGTTTTTGTTGCTTCGGTTCTCGCCATAATAATTGTTGCCTTTACACATTTTATTGTAAAAATTATTAAAGTTAAGTTCACATTTTGGGGATTTCCGGAGTCCATATACGACAAACACTGGCTGCTGGGACACCTCCCACACGTATGTATGCTTCATGGTGACAACCATTCACGATTTCACCTAATGGCGGATTATTCCGCATTTACGTCATATCTCTTGCACACTATTCAGATCGTTAATTAAGGAAGGAAACAGACAATATAACCAAGTAAGTTATAAATCAGTCTGATTTAGTTTGACCACCTTATTTTCGCAGCAAGATCATCAGATCAGGGTCATTACCTTTTCCCTCAAACTTAAATGATGATAAAAATGCATGTAGTTAATCGTGTGGCAGTGAATCTTTTAAAAGATATTTCTATTCTTCTTCAACGAAATGATATTTACCTACAATATGAATCAGTTTATATCACTAAATTGAAATTAATATTGCTTAGCCTGCATTTCCTCTAATTCTCTTTTGATAATTTTTCTATGCTTCTGATATTTTATTTTCCATATTATGTAGACTTTATTTATATATAAAAATTGACAAAAAGGCTAATATTTTGACCATTTTGTAATTTAAGACAGATAGTCGAGTTTAAATTTTTTCACACAAATTTAATTTTAATAAATGAACACTTAAAGAGCTAATCAAACTGTAATTTGTCAAGAAAATCATATGATATTTAAAACACTCATCTGAAATCAAGGTATCTTGTTATTTGTTCACAGTATGTGAAAAAAAAAACTTGCATTATTGCTATTGTTAAAAAATGGTAATTAAGTTCATAAATCTAGAATAATGTTAAATTACATAAATATGTATTATTTTTTCTACGCCAGTGTTTCGCCAAAAATAGTACTTGTTAGATTCTAAACTTTGATTGCTATTTCTATGCCATGTTGTACATTGTAAAAAAGAAGAAAAACACGATCTTTTAATTTCCTGACATCTTGATCAAATGGACATTTATTCAAATATCCTTTTGATATTTTGCTTGAAAACGAGACTCCCTCCTGAATAAAAAAAAAGACATTACACTCCACATATTTACAAATATACATCTTTGCATCTTGAACTGGCAGTATATTTCTGCACTGCACTGTATACAAAAAAAAAATATCCAACTTACGAGCAGTGGGGTAATAATTATAGATTTGGGCTAAAAAAGGTCAATCTCTAATTTATAGATGTTTTTAATTGAACAGTTGGGCGGACAACTCCGGAATGGACATTTTTCCGGCGTTGCGCACCCCTTTTCATCCACACTATCGACCAAAGTTTAGCACCAAATGGTGGGGGTTTTTTTATTCTAAATAAAGTTTTGAAAAAAAAATTGAAACATTTTTAGACAGTTTTTGAGATATTTGATCTTAAAAGTTTCAACCCCATGGGGTTTTAGTTTGGAAAAAATACCCCACATAAAACCCCATGGGGTTTTGCGATAAACCCCATGGGACAGAAAACCCCATGAAAATAATATGGGGTTTAAAATCCCACATTTTTCTTAAATAACAGTTTAGGGTTTTTAATCCCACAAAATTGATGTCATCGGATTTATTATCCCACATATCTGACATGGGGTATTTTACCCCATTTGTTTAAAGTTAAAATTATCATATTTTACCTATTAAAATACCGGTTCTCACAGTGCAGACAGTATGAAGTGGTGTTAACTAAACCAATCCAAGCATATAAATCAGATTCTCAATGATAAGTTTCTCGAGACTGATTTATTAATGTTTGCATTAGTTTAATGACTCTAGATTGTCTCTTGCATTGAATAATAATCCACAGATGTTGGTATTGTCTTCCAAAAATGCCTCTTTTTTTCAAATTACAAGTGTCAGCATCAGAGGTATGCACTTTCATCCTTTAATGTGCCTAAAATATGTTATAAAAACTATGTAAATAATGTTTAAAAGTCATAGCTAATTCAACATAAGAATTGCCCTGCTTATTGTAAAACTCTTTAAAAACTGAGAGGTTGTAATAATTGACCAATATTGAACTGTATAAAAACAACAGTTTTAATATTAATATAATGTCCCAACATTGTATGATCCTATTAAATAAGGCATAAATTTACGGTATATGCAATCACAAAGATTATACATAATGTTTAAACTTCTGTTAAATATCATAGCATACTGCAGTACAGTATTTAAAAATTCGAGAAAATTCGGTCCAAGAATATATCTCGTTTTTTTTCACTATCTATCTTTATTTTTCATTTAGAAGTTCGGGGGGAGGGGGGGTGTACAATAAAAACATACAATACATGCAGTACTAAATGATACCCCCTCCCACCCCACCCCCCATCCACACTCATTTCTTTTTTAAAGTTAAACATTACCATAACCTTAATCCTTCTTTTCTTTGCTTGTCAAGATTTCTGATACACTGTAAGTCGAGCGGCCATTCCACCCCCATCCCCCTCCCCCGCCCCATGCACTTTCAATTTGCCTCCGACGCCACTGAATATAGTAATTATTTATTTTTATAATAATAGTAAAACCATTATATAGTTTTAACTTTAAGATGAGGTTGTAAGGTGGTTCCCGCGGCAATTATTAAGGTATACGATAATACTCATCGACAGATATTTCAACTGTTCTTATTGGGGGGAGGGGGGGGGGGTACTTGATGAAAAGTAGCGTGGATTTTGCTTTTCCTTAGAGTGTTTTAGTGTTAGGGTATATGTGAGAATGTCCAGAAACTATTTTGAATGTGATATGCTTGAGATATAAAAAAATATTATGACTATAAAACGACAAACTTAAGATACATGTGACAGATTCAGTGCGTAGCTGCCTCTAACAGTTTTGATTTTTTAATTAATCCATAGCATTTACAAGTCCCTCTTATCTATCTCTTCCTCAACCTCTCGTCGTTTATGACTTATCTCAAACGTGCAAGAGCTGGAATTTTGTTTGAAATCGAATTTCACGTCCCCGATTATTGTATTTCAGCAAGTAGGCTATTAGGCTAACCTTTATACAAAATAAACCAGTGCTTGAAATACATAATCATGGAGAACAAACCATGCAGTCTTTGGGATGACTTAAAAAGCTTAATCATGAGAAAACTTCAAGTGATTTCCACATTCGCAATAATAACTGAGTCTAAGGCCGACAAAAAAGCATCAAAATCGAAGTCAAAAGAAGGGGCCCATTACACATTGTATCGTAAAATATATTCCCACTATATTTGGTAATAAACTGAACAAGACCAAACCCTGTGTATACATGTACATTCATTATACTATCACAATTTCAACACATCTGTGTATACATATCATCGGAACGCTTTGTATACTAAATATATCAATGTTTGGATTTATATTGTCAAATTTGTATCGAGCCGAGAAATTGGAACCTTGTTACTGGATTGATCATTTTTTTAGTTTAATGTGCCATGGCATTTTACAGAAAGAAAAATCAACGCCGACAGTGAGATTCGAACCCCGACCCTTAGGTCTGGAAGCGCACACGCTACCATATGCGCCACGACGCTCATTAATATTGGATTTGTAATTAGAGATCATATTAAAAAAGAACCATTAACTGATTATGGGAAAATATTGAATAGTTTTGGGGGGGTTTTTTATCCATGACATTTTAAAATCTCATTACCTATTCAAATTTATGCTCATCAGATATGATTTGCGCGGTATTTTATAATTCATATCTGGTTTAATTACGGCGCTACTTTGTAATGACTACGTTTAAAATTCAACAAAATTTTGCAACAGTAGTCGAAAATGTAAAAAAAAAAAAATGAAAAACTAAAAATCAGTCGGATTTGTTAAGAAAAGCAAATTACATTCTCAGAAGAATGAATAAAGTTTACAATATGATTTTCAAATTGGGTGTTTTTCTATGTAAAATGTTCCAATAAGTATATTAAATAGATGTAAAAAAAAAAAATAAAAAAAATTACTTGTGATGTCAATTTAAATATGTTGTCTACATCTAAAAACCAAATCAATGATATCTCAACCATTGGATTGTTTATATTTGATATGAACACATTAAATAATAACAAAACAAAAAATTACGCACTTTCTGTTGATTTAAATCCTTCACTACAATGCCTGCTCACTGAAGCGACATCGTATGAAAATTGACCTTCGGGTAACGGGATAAGCCAAGTAACTGATTATTATGTTGATCTATATAAGACCTACATCATAATGGAAATATGATTCTTAGTCAATTAATGATAGCAGCAGACGTTCTGAAGTGCATACCACATAAAGTAGTTTCATAAGCACGCTTCAATTTTAAATTTTACCTTCAAATAGACCGGATACCTAAAACTACTAGAAGGATCGATATTTGCATGGTGCATGAGGTCGGAGATGGAGGATACCTTCAAATATATTTCCTCGACATATAATTAATGTGACTGATGAAATTGATTTTGTAAAATATACATATGACGTATAAGAAGTGCAACACAAAGCTTTAATCTATCAAACTTTACACATTTTTTCTGAAAAAAACGAGTGTTCGAGCAATTTTTAAGGATTCCTCTTAGAAGTTAGTCTTTCGTCGTAATATATATGTACTTGCAGGCACGTAGCATGGGGAGGGGGGTGGCAGAGGAAATGGGTGCACTGGTCAACAGTGATACATCTTTGCAGAAAAATCCTACGAAGGCCATTAAGTAGATGATAATCTTAATATTAACATGGAGAAGGGGTTTAACTAAATAAATACTGGGATTAATTTTAAGCGCATACATGTACCCTGTACAAAATTATTTTTAAAATTTAAATCTACCCCCCCCCCGCCCAATTGCCCCAAATCCCAACCCCCAACCCGGTAGTGATATTCTTCCTGATCAGAGCCGTTAGGATTTGTTCACAAATGCAAAATTTTATTGGAAATATATTTTAATATCGATTATGAATGCAAATCTATAATATGTGTCACCCTTTTAAGGCCTGAGATATCAAAAGCTAGCTAGAAGTCCATTATAATAAATAAATTTGTGATGATGATATATGGTACGCACACTGCAAAAATGTGATTGTGTTGACTTACACAGAGTAAAATTTAAAGGAGTGTTAGTCGACATTTAGAGCAATGGCAGCCCCCCCCCCCCCCCCCGGCTTCCTCCATTGCTTCTTTCCTGCTTACACGTACATTGCTCGATCGGACACCTGTTCTCATGTGTTGTGTATATGTACATTTTGCTCTTTGTTGATTGTAGCATTAGAAGAACAATAGGGTGTTAATTGGTATACACAGAACGTGCCCATTACAAAGACACGTAAGAATTCTTAGTTAATTGCAAGGTCTGTGAAAGAACAATAGGTACTAACGAGGTATACACAGTATGTCTCCTTGACTCATCTAAGTCCAACCCAGTATCATATGCATCTAAGTGACAAAAACACACAGGGCTACATTCTAATTAAATTATTCAATCGAACACAATATATATTGAAAGACAAATGTAAAATTATCAAAATACACATTTCAGCTATTTCTGTGCTGCATTTTCCTTACTTTGGGAAGGGTCTATGGATTTTTTTCTAACTTGCATGCTCTAATTATTTAGACATTTATATACATGCAAACACCAAATTCTGCACATTAATTTCACCGAGGTTCACTTTTGAATGATTGAAAATCTTGGATTATTAGTCATATTAGATTCTTTATTCTCCAATTTAATGTGTAATGTATCTAATTTATTACACTGGGAACATATTAATGTCAATTTTCATTTATGAACATCATTCTAATATGCATGTATATCAATATTGTCCTGATCTCTCAATTCTGTACATCCTAAAAAAATTTATCATGAAATGTATAAATACACGTAAACAAATTACATTGTTTCTTCAAAGTGTTTCTAAAATAAGATGCCAAAGCATATTGTGCATTTCTTGAATCTCCTAGAACAATGTCCAGTCCAGTCTTCGATATATAGTATTATATAATGCATTATTTTGTAGTGATGAGGTTATTTCTTAAAATTATTGATATTTTCACAGTCTAATTATTTAATCATGCTCAATAACTTGATACATCCATATGTTATCCTCTTGGGAATACATTGCATTAAACTAAACAACTTAAAATTTCAAATGTCTAAACTCGAGCAGCTAAAATTAACTTAAAGATTTGCATGTATCTCTGGTATATATAGGGTGCTCAGATGTTTAGGTTTTTTTGGGCCCCACACATCACAATTATATAGACACATACTTTTTGCAATAAAACAAATATTCCTATATGCTATTTTGTCAGGTTATCAGTAACCTATTGGCGAATGTGGATTGTACACGTAGATGTACATGTATTATCATTATAAAATTTCATATTCAACTGAAAACTGGTACAGTCACTCAGATTTATTAAATTGATTTTCTGGAATCATACTAGCAGGATTATTAGAAAATAAAATTCAAATTATGACTATGCATGGTTTTATCCATTAAGTAAACATACATGCAAATGTCAAGGAGGAGGAAAATACATTAAATGACATTGGCTATTTCTCTTCTGAATGGTTTTAGTTGTATTAGTACAGATCAATTTAAGGTAGTACTCTTTTTTAAATATGAAGATTGAGATAACAATTATTTGCTCCAATTAATATTTACTTTTTTGACTGTAATCAGGGAAAATGAGCTGCCAATGCAAATTTGTGACTTTAATTTAGAAGTTTTTTATCAGTTAGTTTTATTTGATACATCATGTACATGCACTTTAATACACCTATATTCAAGAATACGGGTTGTCCGCAGCAATCTAACTATATAATATATAGACCTAGTTGTACTTTTTAAATGCATTTATAATTTTATCACATCAATTGAGATACATTAATCATGCTATGTTAATTTTCTAAATACCACTGTGACAGTTTTTTTTCTGTTTTCTGTCAATTAAATGTCGATTAGATATAGTTTAAAATGTTTAAAATTTGCTTTCATTCTGAAGTTAAGTAGAACAATCCCTCTATTTTGGCAGTGTGTATACACGGTGTATGAAATCTGAGCTTCAATATTTTGCGTATTTTTGGTCATCAAAACGATCACGGTCCAGTAGCTATAGTCTTGAGGTTAATTATTCTGATGGTCCAGTAATCGGAAGGTTAAAAAGTTCGTCGGTTCATTAGTTTGAAGGTTTATATATATATATATAAAGGGTTCAGTAGTCAGAAAATCCAAATAGTGTAAATTCCTGCAGTTTTGAACTACACCAAAATATACTGACTAGAAAGTATTATTCTACGTAACTACAACAGTACTATATTTAGTTTTATGTGGGCAAATTTCCGTAGATTGCTATTTTTTAAGCTCAGTTTAACTCCTGATAGGGAAACTCTGATCATTTTGCCCATATTCAGTGAGAACATATCAACTTCTAGGCCTAGCAATGAGCTCGAAGTTGAAAGACCTTCTATGATTATGTTGTGCTTCATTATAACATGTACAAATTCATTTTGGTAAAGGGGAAGAATTTTTAGAAATCTTAGATATAAAAATGTATGTAATTGAAATATTTCAAATATATAAAAATGTATCGTTATTGGTGCAATTTTCAATCATACATTTACTTTCCTTGGCAAATACGTATTCATTAGTTGCCAATGATATTTTGTACGTTTAAAACTGACCTTATTGAATTTGACTTTGTTCAAAGCTTAAAGCCTATGCTGTATTAAAATGCAGCAGCAGTAAATATCAAGCTTTCATTATCATAGAGGGAATCACAAAATCTAAAGAAAACATGTAAAATAGTCAACTTCTGGAAATCTTTTTTAAATAATCTAAATCGCATGCAGTCTTTCAATATACAGGAAATATTGTTTTTTTACTTAAAATTCCGAGAATTTTTTCATTACGGTCATCTGCATCATTTATGATTATTTTGATTGATTTACACGGGCTGTTACATTCAAAATTAATATTTTATAAAGAAAACACAGTTTTGGGAATTTTTTCATTGCAATTCCCTGCATCAATTTTGATTGATTAACATAGAATGGTAGATTATAAATGAATATTTTATACAGAAAATCATATTGTGTTTTACTTAAAATTCAGAGAACTCTTTTAATGCAATTCTCTGCACCAATTTAGATTGATTTACACGGAATGGTACATTATGAAATGAATATTTTATACAGAGAGCATTGCGTTTTACTTAAAGTTCAGGGATTTCTTAATTGCAATCTCCTGCGCCAATTTTGATGATTTTCACAGAAAGGTACAAAAGTAAAAATGCAGAAAAATTCATTACAATTCTCTGCATCCTTTTGATTTACATTGAATGGTACGCCGGTGCATTATGAAATACAGGCAATTTGTGCGTGCAATCAAACGTAGCTGTGCTATTCAGTTATTCCTAACATTGTCTGACATTCCAGTTATCATTCAGTTAGATGGATAATACAGGTTCATCGTGTCATCATAACAACGAATAATACACCCGTAATCAAGACCTACCGATACTGGCACTTTACCAGTATGTCTATTATGTATACCAAATAAGAAATAGTTTAAATGTTTGCTTCCTTATATCACCTCTTTCTATCAAGTTATAATATTATATCAATCATTGAGGACTTTGTACTTTTTCTAGTGCCATATAAAAAAAACTCGAGGGCCATTTTTCACCTATAAACTATTAAATGAAAATATTGCAAACATTAAATCAATATTCTGTCCCTGGACATTGGGTCCTTACCGTCAACTGACCTTGGTCGTTTAATAAACTGTACGTGTACGTGTACGCGTACGTGTAAAACAATAAGATTCAAAATTTTCAACATGTTCAGCATACTCTCACTGTTTATGAAATAATTCTATGACTTCGATGAAACCAAATACACAGTAATTCTTAATTTATTCTCTGCTTCACTTAATACAACGTCTGATATACACTCAGTCTATATTTTTATTTAAAAATGCTACAAGTTTTTACCTCCGTGTACTTTTTGATTCTACACGTTTTGTATAACTTGTAGAATTATGCATTAAATTAGGGGATTCCCCATGTTACACGTACTCGTACACGTACATGTTTAAATGCATAACCTCTCTAATGTACCACATTTACTAGTTATTTTAAATCTGACTGTTTAATCGCATGATTATATAATTTATCTACTATGGACATCATTGTACAATAATATGAGGCCAATGTCAAGTGATTTCGCCCGAAGACACAGAAAAGTGATATCGGCCTCGCCAGCTCAGTCTATATCGTCTCGGTCAACATCACTTGACATGGGTCCTTATAACCACATATCGAACTACAAAGAAGTCCATAATTAAAACAAATTACAGAGTGCTGTAGTTTACATTTATTACGTTTCAAAGTCACGGTCACGTTATATTGAAATTGTTTTGATGTTGCATGTGCATAACACGACGTCACATTTTCATCCTATTGAAATAGCTTTATTAAAAACGGAGAAAACCTCAACTTAGAACTGGTTTAAAGGTATAAAATTTCAGATTTGACAACTCTGAGATGTGTTTTATTCAATTCTGTAAAAATCTCAAAATGTGCAAAAGATATTATAAGCACCCTTTTCTCATGGACTCAATCATATACTGTTTAAGACTTGTTACCTGTAATTATCATCCGTGATGTACGCGGTTCCAGGGTAACACATAAGTGAAAAGATTTTTTTTCAGGTTTCAATGACAATTCGTATACTGGTCCTTTATAACAATATTATTTCCTTTTAAAAGAAATTACATGTATATATGAATTAATCATTTTCTATATATACTAAAATCAAATGAAACTGTTTACCAAATGTTTCATTTTTTTGAAATTCTCTCTCTCTCTCTTTCTCTCTCTCTCTCCCTATCTCTCTCTCTCTCTCTCTCTCTCTCTCTCTCTCTCTCTCTCTCTCTCTCTCTCTCTCTGTTTAACCCCACCCCACCTTTTTCTCTGAGGATAAAAATGGGAGACGGGGGTTTAGGGTGGGTGGGGGCCGTGCACGGTTGATATGGGTTTGTCATGCCATGTAAAATCAGGTTATTTCCTAATATTTCCCCTTCCTTCCTTCCTTCTCTCTCTCTCTCTCTCTCTCTCTCTCTCTCTCTCTTAACCCAATCCCCACCTTTTCTCTGATAATTAAAATGGGAGGCAGGGAGAAGGGGTGGGGGTGGGTGGGTGCATGGTCACGGTCCATTATATTTTTTTGATAAGGGTTTACTCTCTCTCTCTCTCTTTCTCCCTCTCTGTTTCACCCCACCCGCACCTTTTTTTCTGAGAATAATGATGGGAGACGAGGGTTTAGGGTGGGTGAGGGTCATGCACTGTTGATATGGGTTTATCATGCCATGTAAAATCAGATTATTTCTCTGAGAATTAAAATGGGAGGCAGGGAGAAGGGGGGGGGGGGTGCATGGTCATGGTCCATTATACTTTTTTCATATGGGTTTACTCTCTCTCTTTCTTTCTTTCTCTCTCTCTCTCTCTCTCTCTCTCTCTCTCTCTCTCTCTCTCTCTCTCTCTCTCTCTCTCTCTCTCTCTCTCTCTCTCTTGTTATTTGCTTATTTGTTTGCGCTTGACTTCTTTAAAATTGCTAAACTAAGAATACCGGGGATAAATATGCAGTGTTAATTCTCCCCGTCAACCACATATACATGTTTTGAAAAACTTCATACCCCCGCCTCCTTTTATAACTCAATTTTTTTAGATATTGTACCCAGTTCTTCACTGGCTTAACACGTGTCGGAAGCGAAAATTATAAATCCAAAGGCAGTATATGTGTACTTCTACATATGTATGCTTTGTGGTGTCAAACCGATGTAATGGCAATTAATTATTTTCTAAAATTTCTAAATTAGGCCATGTTAAAATGCCTCAAATTGACAAAAGTAATTGTTGTTAATATGCATTATGATACTTATCAAGTTGAATTAGCATGTTCATAAAATAATGGTAAATATTTTGCCTTAATTATATAATTATTTTATGTAAGTACACATCTAACACATAATTTCCAACCAATTGCTAGCATCCATGCTAAAAATATCCATGTCATAAAGCTATTCTGGGATGCTGAATTAGTAAATATATTATACACCAATGTCCTACATATCTTCTTTTTATATCTGTTTATATTTTGTATAAATGTCTTTTTGTATGTACTTATCGAGACATTATCACTGTTGTACAGTACAGCTAGCATGCAAGTTAGGGGATTTTGTCTATTTACTAGATTTTTGGTTTTTTGCACAACCTAGCTTTCTGATTGTAAAGTGTTTTTGTGAGAAATAAACTCTTAGACTAAATGTCAAAGGTGGCAGTGGATATTTATGGTTTTGTGTGAGAGACCAGGTCAAAATTTTGAAAAAGGGGGGGGGGGACCTTCCGTTTGAATGGTTATTTTTGGGGTATAGTCAGAATATTGCATTCATTTGTTGCATTCGACACCATACCCTCCCCCTCCCCTTTGCCAATATCAGGTACATGTAAGAAATATGCCCACTATATCTAATCGACATTTCTTTAATTGCCAGAAAACAGAAAAAACTGTCACAGTGGTATTTAGAAAATTAACATAGCATGATTAATGTATCTCAATATATGTGATGAAATTATACATGCATTTAAAAAGTACAACTAGGTCTATATATTATATAGTTAGATTGCTGCAGACAACCCGTATTCTTGAATATTGGTGTATTAAAGTGCATGTACATGATGTATCAAATAAAACTAACTGATAAAAGACTTCTAAATTATAGTCACAAATTTGCATTGGCAGCTCATTTTCCCTGATTACAGTCAAAAAAGTAAATATTAATTGGAGCAAATAATTGTTATCTTAATCTTCATATTTAAAATAAAAAGTACTACCTTAAATTGATCTGTACTAATACAACTAAAACCATTCAGAAGAGAAATAGCCAATGTCATTTAATGTATTTTCCTCCTCCTTGACATTTGCATGTATGTTTACTTAATGGATACATGTAAAACTATGCATAGTCATGATTTTAATTTCATTTTCTAATAATCCTGCTAGTATGATTCCAGAATATCAATTCAATAAATCTAAGTGACTGTACCAATATGAAATTGTATTATGATAATACATGTACATCTACGTGTACAATCCAAATTCGCCAATAGGTTACTGATAACCTGACAAAATAGCATATAGGAATATTTGTTTTATTACAAAAAGAATGTGTCTATATAATTGTGATGTTCAATGTGGGGCCCAAAAAAACCTAAACATCTGAGCACCCAATATATACCAGAGATACATGCAAATCTTTAAGTCAATTTTATCTGCTCGAGTTTAGACATTTGAAATTTTAAGTTGTTTAGTTTAATGCAATGTATTCCCAAGAGGATAACATATGGATGTATCAAGTTATTGAGCATGATTAAATAATTAGACTGTGAAAATATCAATACTTTTAAGAAATAACCTCATCACTACAAAATAATGCATTGTATAATAGCATATATCAAAGACTGGACTGGACATTGTTCTAGGAGATTCAAGAAATGCGCAATATGCTTTGACATATTATTTTAGAGACACTTTGAAGAAACAATGTAATTTGTTTACGTGTATTTATACATTTCATGATAAATATTTTTAGGATGTACAGAATTGAGAGATCAGGACAATATTGATATACATGCATATTAGAATGATGTTCATAAATGAAAATTGACATAGATATGTATCCAGTGTAATAAATTAGATACATTACACATTAAGTTGGAGATTAAAGAGTCTAATATGACTAATAATCCAAGATTTTCAATCATTCAAAAGTGAGCCTAGGTGAAATTAACGTGCAGAATTTGGTGTTTGCATCTATATAAATGTCTAAATAATTAGAGCATGCAAGTTAGAAAAAAATCCATAGACCCTTCCCAAAGTAAGGAAAATGCAGCAGAGAAATAGCTGAAATGTGTATTTTGATAATTTTACATTTGTCTTTCAATATATATTGTGTTCGATTGAATAATTTAATTAGAATGTAGCCCTGGGTGTTTTTGTCACTTTGATGCATATGATACTGGGTTGGACTTAGATGAGTCAAGGAGACATACTGTGTATACCTCATTAGTACCTATTGTTCTTTCACAGACCTTGCAATTAACTAAGAATTCTTACGTGTCTTTGTAATGGGCACGTTCTGTGTATACCAATTAACACCCTATTGTTCTTCTAATGCTACAATCAACAAAGAGCAAAAGGTACATATACACAACACATGAGAACAGGGTCCGATCGAACAATGCACGTGTAAGCAGGAAAGAAGCAATGGAGGGGACCGGGGGTCGGGGTGTGGGCTGCCATTGCTCTAATTGTCGACTAACACTCCTTTAAATTTTACTCAGTGTAAGTCTACACAATCACATTTTTGCAGTGTGCGTACCATATATCATCATCACAAATTTATTTATTATAATGGACTTCTAGCTAGCTTTTGATATCTAGGGCCTGAAAAGGGTGACACATATTAGATTTGCATTCATAATCGATATCAATATATATTTCCAATAAAATTTTGCATATGTGAACAAATCCTAACGGCTCTGATTAGGAAACATATCACTACCGGGTTGGGGGTTGCGATTTGGGGCAATTGGGAGGGGGGTATATTTAAATTTTAAAAATAATTTTGTACTGGGTACATGTATGCGCTTAAAATTAATCCCAGTATTTATTTAGTTAAACCCCTTCTCCTTTTGGTCACCCTCCTTTTATAGGGAATTGAGAGCTATAATTATATGGTTAAACGACATGTTAATATTAAGTTTATCATCTACTTAATGGGCTTCGTCGGATTTTTCTGCAAAGATGTATCACTGATGACCAGTGTACCCATTTCCTCTGCCTCCCCCTCCCCCATGCTACGTGCCTGCAAGTACATATATATTAAGACGAAAGACTAACTTCTAAGAGGAATCCTTAAAAATTGCCCGAACACTCGTTTTTTTTTCAGAAAAAATGTGTAAAGTTTGATAGATTAAAGCTTTGTATTGCACTTCTTATACGTCATATGTATATTTTACAAAATCAATTTCATCAGTCACATTAATTATATGTTGAGGAAATATATTTGAAGGTATCCTCCATCTCCGACCGCATGCACCATGCAAATATCGATCCTTCTAGTAGTTTTAGGTATCCGGTCTATTTGAGGGTAAAATTTAAAATTGAAGCGTGCTTATGAAACTGCTTTATGTGGTATGCACTTCAGAACGTCTGCTGCTATCATTAATTGACTTAGAATCATATTTCCATTATGATGTAGGTCTTATATAGATCAAGATAATAATCAGTTACTTGGCTTATCCCGTTACCCGAAGGTCAATTTTCACACGTTGTCGCTCCAGTGAGCAGGCATTGTTGTGAAGGATTTAAATCAACCGAAAGTGCGTAATTTTTTGTTTTGTTGTTATTCAATGTGTTCATATCAAATATAAACAATCCAATGGTTGAGATATCATTGATTTGGTTTTTAGATTTAGACAACATATTTAAATTGACATCAAAAGTAAATTTTTTTTTACATCTATTTAATATACTTATTGGAACATTTTACATAGAAAAAACCCAATTTGAAAATCATATTATAAACTTTATTCATCTTCTGAGAATGTAAAATGCTTTTCTTAACAAATGCGACTGAATTTTAGTTCTTAATTTTTTTATTACATTTTTGACTACTGTTTGAAAAACCCAGCTGCAAAATTTTGTTGAATTTTAAACGTAGTCTTTACAAAGTAGCACCGTAATTAAACCAGTTATGAATTATAAAATACCGCGCAAATCATATCTGATGAGCATAAATTTAAATAGGTAATGAAATTTTAAAATGTTATGGATAAAAAAAAAAAACCCAAAACCATTCATTATTTTCCTATGATCAGTTAATGGTTCTTTTTTAAATTTGATCTCTAATTACAAACCCAAAATTAATTAGCATCGTGGCGCATATGGTAGCGCGTGTGCCTTCAGACCTAAGGATCGGGGTTTCGAATCTCACTGTCGGCGATGATTTTTCTTTCTGTAAAATGCCATGGCACATCAAAATAAAAAAATGATCAATCCAGTAACAAGGTTCCAACTTCTCGGCTCGATACAAATTTGACAATATAAATCCAAGCATTGTTACATTTAGTATACAAAGCGTTGTGTAAAAAACAGATGTGTTGAAATTGTGATAGTATATTGAATGTACATGTATACACAGGGTTTGGTCTTGTTCAGTTTATTACCAAATATAGTGGGAATATATTTTACGATACAATGTGCAATGGGCCCCTTCTTTTGACTTCGATTTTGATGCTTTTTTGTCGGCCTTAGACTCAGTTATTATTGCCAGTGTGGAAATCACTCGAAGTTTTCTCATGATTAAGCTTTTTATGTCATCCTAAAGACTGCATGGTTTGTTCTCCATGACTATGTATTTCAAGCACTGGTTTTTTTTTAATAAAGATTAGCCTAATAGCCTACTTGCTGAAATACAATAATCGGGGACGTGAAATTCGATTTCAAACAATGTTCCAGCTCTTGCACGCTTGAGATAAGTCATAAACGAGGGTGAGGAAGAGATAGATAAGAGGGACTTGTAAATGCTTTGGATTATTAAAAAATCAAAATTGTGAGACGCTACGAACTGAATCTGTCACATGCATCTTAAGTTTGTCGTTTTATAGCCATAATATCTTTCTTTTATCTCAAGCATATCACATTCAAAATAGTTTCTGGACATTCTCACATATACTCTAACACTAAAACACTCTAAGGAAAAGCAAAAATCCATGCCACTTTTCATCAAGTACCCCCCTCCCCCCAATAAGAACAGTTGAAATATATGTCGATGAGTATTATTGTATACCTTAATAATTGCCGCGGGAACCACCTTACAACCACATCTTAAAGTTGGAACTGTGTAATGGTTTTACTATTATTATAAAAATAAATAATTACTATATTCAGTGGCGTCGGAGGCAAATTGAAAGTGCATGGGGCAGGGGGAGGGGGAGGGGTGGGGGTGGAATGGCCGCTTTAGAATCAAACGACCTTTCATTTGATATCAAGAAAAAGGGGGTGGCCAATAAAATTAGGGGACCAAATGGCTCTTAAGTCTTTTATCTATAGCCCTTTACTGAGGGATATGTTGTGAAAGGTTATAGAAGCAAATATGTTTATCTTACAGTTATGCATTCAAGCAATGTAATGATTTTATCACGTGTTACGTAATTAGGGGTTTTTAGGGGGGTCAAAAATCCAAACTTTTGATTACCCATATCTCAGAAAGGTAAAATATTTTGAAATGCAGTATCAAAGAAAAGATGCTCAAAATGATGTACTAAATAATATGAAATCGTCAAAATTCCGTTAAAGGGCTCCTACATGTATAAAGAGATCAGGGATCGGCCCATAAAACATTCTTTCCCATATATCTCAAGAACGGTAACGAAATTCTAACACTTGTTGAACAACATGTGTTTAGAATCAAACGACCTTTCATTTGATATCAAGAAAAAGGGGGTGTCCCCTAAAATTAGGGGACCAAATGGCTCTTAAGTCTTTTATCTATAGCCTTTTACTGAGGGATATGTTGTGAAAGGTTACAGAAGCAAATATGTTTATCTTACAGTTATGCATCCAAGCAATGTAATAATTTTATCACGTGTTACGTAAATAGGGGTTTTTAGGGGGTCAAAAATCCAAACTTTTGATCACCCATATCTCAGAAAGGTAAAATATTTTGAAATACAGTATAAAAGAAAAGATGCTCAAAATGATGTATTAAATAATATGAAATCGTCAATATTTCGTTAAAGGGCTCCTACATGTATAAGGAGATAAGGGATTGGCCCATAAAACATTCTTTCTCATATATCCCAAAAACGGTTACGAATTTCTAAACACTTGTTAAACAAAATGTGTTTAGAATTAAATGACCTTTCATTTGATATCAAGAAAAAGGGGCTGGGGCCTCAAATTAGGGGACCAGAGGGTTTAAAATTATTTTATCTGTAGCTGTTTACTGAGAGATATTTTGTGAAAGGTTATAAAAACAAAATTAGGTATAATACGTTTATATATTCTAACAATATAATGCTTTACATATGCGTTACCTAATTAGGGGTTTTAGGGGCCAGAGGTAAAAAGTTTATTGGAAGAAATGCAGGTATTAAAAAAGCAAAGTAAGAGAACTTATAAAAAGCGATACAGAAAAGCATTAGTACTCCACTCCTTTTTCCAGATCATGTTTTTTTGTCGAAAATCAAAGTCGATGATGTCATATCACCTTCTAAAAATCAAACGGAAGACCTCCTCGTTGCTCGCAACGAGATCGTGTCTAGTTATTCTTAACATTCTTTTTCTGCCTTCTTTAAAGCTTTATTTCTCGAAAACTATTCACCCGACTTCCACCAAATTTTCAGGATTTATAGACCATCGCAGGGGATAAATGTTTTTAGTTACACTTTTTGATGACGTCACTTCCGGTTTAAGATATTGATGATTTAATGAAATTTTAAGTGTCATTTTGTCCACTTAACTCCTCTGAAACTAATCATGATAGAAAATTGATATTTTCAGGGATTTTAGATGAAAGTCTGTAGATGTACCGCATTGTTTTCAAATATGGGTAATACGCAAGGCTTTGAAGCTCGCCTGAGGTTGAAAATTGGCAACAATTTTTTTCACAAAAATTTTGTACATTTTCTGAAATATTTTTAAAGCTGTAAATATTTTGTTAAAACATGTAATGCAAAAGTTATTTCAATTTCCACGGGCTTTCATTTGATATAAAAAAAAAAAAGGAGCTAACCCCTCAATTAGGGTCCAAGAGGGCTCTAAAATCTTTTTGCAATAACTCTTTACTGAACAATAATTTGTTATCAATTATAGAAGCATCAAAGTTTATTGTACAGTTGTTTATCTATACAGTACCATACCTAAGTTATATGTTACGTAATTAGGGGTTTCAAGAGGCCAGAAGTCCCAAATTCTGATCATTAATATCTAGAAAAGGAGAGATATTTTGAAAAGCTTTGTAGAATAAAAAATGCTTAAAATAATGTTCTCAACAATATGCTACCTAATAAATTTTTGTTGGTGGCCCCAGTAAGGAGTTTAAGGGTCGGCCCCTAAAACACAGTTATTCAGATATCTTTAGAACAGTCAACAGTTCCTGAACAGTTGTTGAACAAAATGTGTTCATATTTACAAGACCTTTTATTTGATATCAAGAAAAAGGGGCTTACCCCTCAAATTAGGGGCCAGGAGGGCTTTAAAGTCTTTTTATAATAACTCTTTACTGAAAAATAATTTGTCATTAATTATAGAAGCAAAAATGTTTATTGTACAGCTGTTTATCTATACAGTACCATATCTAACCCATATGTTACGTAATTAGGGGGTTTCAAGGGGCCTGAAGTCCTAAACTCTGATCATCAATATCTAGAAAAGGAGAAATATTTTGAAAAGTATTGTAGAAGAAAAGTTGCTCAGAATCATGTTCTAAACAATACGATGTCTAAAAAGGTTTTGTTAGTGGCCCCGGTAAGGAGTTGAAGGGTCGGCCCCTAAAACACAGTTGTTCAAATATCTCTCGAACGGTTAACAATTCGTGAACACTTGTTGAACAAAATATGTTTATATTTGCAAGACCTTTCATTTGATTTTAAGAAAAAGGGACTGACCCCTCAAATTAGGGGCCAGAAGGGCTACAATTTTTTTTTTATAATAACTTTTTTAGCGATAATTTGTTATTAATCATAAAGGCAAAAAAAAGAGCTTATTAAACTTAATTTAAAACTGAAATCTGTTTTAAAATCGGACGATGCATTACAGAGATATTGGGGTTTACAAAATGATTTTTCCAGAAATTTTGATTCCGCATTCTTGGTTAAGAAAAAGTGTTATGTCAAAGTTAAATGAACTCGTACCTAAATTCGATACTTGTTAAATCGTACATTAACACATTCAGGTTTTATTTGCTAAGTCGTTCTTGAAATCGATAAGGTTTTTGTTAATTCGTACTAAGAATCATTCGGATTTGGTTAACTCGTACCAAGAATATTTCGATTTTTTTTCTTTTCATTTTAGTTATTTATGTTTATTGGTTTAAGAACTCTGCTTCTTAGAGGAACTTCTAGCTTTACTTTCGACATTAACGGAAGACCCACTCGTTGCTTTGCAACGAGCTTTGCTCTAGTTATTCTTGTTTTTTTTTTCTTACACATTTTTGTGCAGGCGATTTCTCAGAGATGGCTCAATCAATTTTCACAAAACTTTCAGATCTGATAGGTGTTCATTTAAACTTAATACATATTTTTTTATTTTGATTACGTCACTTCCGTTTTAAAGTTTTTGACGTTTAAGCGATTTTTTAATGGTCAGCTTGTCCTGGAAAACCCCTCCTAAACCATAAAAGATAGCAAGTTCAAACTTTCAGGGATTATAGACAAGGGATTGTAGATGTGTCATTAGGCATTCATATTTGTCTGGCTCAAAAGGCGTTAAAGCTCGTTTGGACATGAAAATTGAGAATAAAAAAGTCTCGATTTTTCGTGGTTTTCTTTGTTTATCTCTTTTCTTAAAACTATTTTGTTAAGATATGTAATGCAAATAAAATTTATATTTACAAGAGCGTTTGTTTGGTATCAAGAAAAAAGGGCTGGCCCCCTATATTAGGGACTGAGAGGGATCTAAAGTCTTTCATCCATAGCACTCTACTGAGGAATATTTTGTAATACATTATAGAAGCAAAAATGTTTATCTTGCAGTAATGTACCTAATCAACATAATGATTTTGTCATGTGTTGCGTAATTAGGGGTTTTAAGGGACCAGAAGTCAAAAACTTCTATCATTATTAACTAAAAAAATATAATTATTTTGTAAAGGAATATTCAGAAGAAGATGCTTAAAATAATGTTTATAACAATAATCAACCATCAAAATTTAGTTAACTGGCCCCGATAAGGAGATAAGGGGTTGGTCCCTAAAACGTTCTTTCCCAAATTGCCCAAGAACGGTAACGAATTTCTAAACACTTGTTTAACTAAATATGTTTAATATCCAAAGACCTTTCATTTGAAATCAAGAAAAAAGGACTGGTGGTTCAAATTAGGGGCCGAAAGGGCTCTTACGCTTTTCTTCCATAGCACTGTATTGATAAATATTTTGTAACATGTTATAGAAACAAAAATGTTCATCGAACAGTTATTTAACTATACATGATTAAAACTTTCTCATGCATTACGTAATAAGGGTTTTAAGGGGCCAGAAGTCCAAAACTTATGATCACTCACATCTCAAAAAGGACAAATATTTTGAAAAGCAACATAGAGAAGAAGATGGTTAAAATGATGTTCTGAACAACATTTAGCCATATAAATTTCAATAAACGGTCCCGATAAGGAGATAAGGGGTCGGCCCCTAAAACGGTTTTTTCCCACATATGCCAAGAACGGTAACAAATTTCTAAACACTTGTTGAGCAAGATGTGTTTAGAATCAAAAGACCCTGAATTTGAAAGGGGCTTGCACCTTAGATTAGGGACCAATAGAGGTCTCAAACTTTTCACCCCCAGCTCTTACTATTGATACTAAATAACCTCTGACCATTTAAATGAAGGCTGTGCCCCATTTTAGATCAGGTTTTGTTAGGCTTAGAATAATGTTTTAAATAATATTCAACCATTAAAATTTCGTTAAAGGGCCCCCATAAGATGATAAGGGGTCGGCCCCTTAAACGTTCTTTCCCAATTAGCTCAAGAACGGTAACAAATTTTTAAACACATGTTGTACAAAATGTATTAAGTATCAAGAAACCTTTCATTTGATATCAGGAAAATGGGGCTGATCCCTCAAATCAGGGGCCAAAAGGGCTTTAAATTCTTGCTTTTCAGGGCACTTTACTGAGAAATATTTTGTAATATGTTATAGAGAATTTGTAAACACTTGTTGAACAAAATGTGTGTATTAAAAAGGTATCTATACCAAGGACAAGGGTCTGGCCCCTAAAATTAGGGATCCAAAGGGGTCTAAAGTATTTTATCTATAGCCCTTAACTGAAGGATATTTTGTAATAGGTTATAGAAGCAAATATGTTTATCTTACAGTTATGTTGCCTGAAATTTAAAATGATTTTCTAATGTGTTACGTAATTAGGGATTTTTAGGGGTCAGACGTTCAAAACTTTGATCACCTATATCTGGTAAAGGAAAAATATTTTGATAAGCAACAGAGAAGTGAAGATGCTCAATATGATCTACTAAATAGTGTGAAACCATCAAAATTTCGTTAAACGCACCCAATAAGGAGATAAGGGGTTGGCCCCTAGAACCTTCTTTCTCTAATATCTCAAGAACGATAACAACACTTGTTGAACAAAATGTGTGTAGTTATAGGTTTCCTTTCGATTTATACCAAGGACAATTTTCTAATAAGTTACAGAAGCAGAAATGTTTATCTAAATGTTATGTACCCATACAATATAATGACTTTCTCATGTATTACGTAATCATGGGTTTTAAGGGTTCAGAAGCTCAAAACTTTGATCACCTATATCTGTTAACGAAAAAAGATTTTGATAAGTAGTATAGAAGAAAAGATACTCAAAATGATGTACTGAACAATATTCAACCTTTAAAATTTCGTTAAACGGCCCCGATAAGGAGATAAGGGGTCAACCCCTAAGCAATATTTTCCAAATATATCAAGATCTATACCAAATTTCTAAACACTTTTAGAACAAAATGTGTTAAGAATTAAAATCAAGAAAAGGGGACTGGACCCTTAAATTAGGGGTCAAGAGGGTCTTAAGTTTTCAATCAAAGCTCTTACACCTGAAACAAAATACTCTCTGATATTTAGATGAAGACCCCCTTTTGCTCTATTTTCAAGTTATGTTCAGCTGTTTTATTGCAAAATCAATATCTTATATGTATCTCAACTTCTAAAATCAGACGGAAGACCTCCTCGTTGCTCGCACGAGATCGTGTCTAGTTGAGTAGACCAATGTTGCTTAGTTTGTGTTTATTCTGTCCATTTTTAAAGGTAATTCGACTGATTTCAACACATTCTCACTTTAAATTCATACATCTATGAGATCTTTACGAACTTCTAAATGAAAAATAAAGATAGATAGTGAAAAAAATCCGAGATTTATTCTTGGACCGAATTTTCTCGAATTTTTAAAAACTGTACTGCAGTATGCAATGATATTTAACATAAGTTTAAACATTATGTATAATCTTTGTGATCGCATATACCGTAAATTTATGCCTTATTTAATAGGATCATATAATGTTGGGACATTTATAATATTAAAACTGTTGTTTTTATACAGTTCAATATTGGTCAATTATTACAACCTGTCAGTTTTTAAAGAGTTTTACAATAAGCAGGGCAATTCTTATGTTGAATTAGCTATGACTTTTAAACATTATTTACATAGTTTTCATAACATATTTTTAGACACATTAAAGGATGACAGTGCATACCTCTGATGCTGACACTTGTCATTTGAAAAAGAGGAATTTTTGGAAGACAATACCAACATCTGTGGATTATTATTCAATGCAAGAGACAATCTAGAGTAATTAAACTAATGCAAACATTAATAAATCAGTCTCGAGTAACTTATCATGAAGAATCTAATTTATGTGCTTGAATTGGTTTAGTTAACACCACTTCATACTGTCTGGACTGTGAGAACCGGTATTTTAATAGGTAAAATATAATAATCTTAACTTTAAACAAATGGGGTAAAATACCCCATGTCTATATGTGGGATAATAAATCCCATGACATCAATTTCGCGGAATTAAAAACCCTAAACTGTTAAGAAAAATGTGGGTTTTTAAACCCCATATTATTTTTATGGGGTTTTCTGCCCCATGGGGTTTATTGCAAAACCCCACGGGGTTTGCATGGGGTTTTATGTGGGGTATTTTTTCCAAACTAAAACCCCATGGGTTTGAAACTTTTAAGATCAAATATCTCAAAAACTGTCTAAAAATGTTTCAATTTTTTTTTCAAAACTTTATTTAGAATAAAAAACTTTGGTCGATAGTGTGATTGGAAAGGGATGCGCAACGCCGGAAAAATGTCCATTCCGAGGTTTCCGTCACACTGTTATTTTTAATATGATAACCCCGAGACCAATATTGACATACTAGTTGACTTCAATTATAATCCCTCTCAATTAAAGATGCGTATAGTCTGTAATAAGATATTTATGCAGCACATTTGGACGATTTTCAATAAAATACACATATATACCCCTGAAAGAAGTACAACTGAAATCGATAAAAGGGAAAATATCTAAGAAATCTTCAATGACACATTATCATTTTCATTCGTAAAAATTCACAGGACCTTAGGAAGATTTATAATAGTAAATGTTGACATCTTTTCTTCATTCGGAAATCACTTTGAATATCTCCCATAATTGTTCAACGTTGTCATCCGCTCACTTTTATACAAAATCCCCGTAGACTTTTTATTTTTAACCGTGTATTGAAACCTGACAAGCTATAGAGAATGTTTCAAACAAGAAATATTTTCTTGAAGGAATTTTTTCATACTATTGAATGAACATCGTTTGAACTCTGATGTATTTAAAGATATCGTATAGCTTAAGAAAAAAGTGTACCTCATAAATATCTTTGGACAGGTTATAGTGGAATTATTTTAAATTCATCAGCTGTCTAGTTCAATTACATAAAAAAAAGTCTCGATAAAAATCAAATTAAAAATATCACACATACTTTTTATCTTTAATTTAATGTTTAACGACTTGTTTCTCATTTAGTACCGGGGTAAACGGCTACCTCGGCAAACATTTCTTGGATAAATTGGTGGAATGGACAGAGAAATATCCGAAAATGTTTCTGACGTGGATAGGACCAGCAACTGTAAGAGTGGTGCTGAATCATCCCGATAGTGTTAAACAGATACTGAGAACGGCAGGTAATGGTAGGAGAGAGAGAGAGAGAGAGAGAGAGAGAGAGAGAGAGAGAGAGAGAGAGAGAGAGAGAGAGAGAGAGAGAGAGAGAGAGAGAGAGAGAGAGAGAGAGAGAGAGAGACACATGAGATGTAAATTATTATACATCATTTCAATATGCATGCATTGCTATTATTTTAAATTTCAGAAGCTAAATTTACAATTGCAGAATTCTTGTACAATACTTACAAAACAACATTACACCCATGACATTGCATTATCTCTTTATAAAGTGGGGCTTCAGATACCCGGACGCCAGATATCCGGACGCTTCAGTTTACGGATGATTTCATAAGGGAAGAGATTATTTGTTATTTTGTCTCATTCATCCGGATTTTCGCGTTCCGGATCCGGACGGTCTGTATTCACATCAAAACACTGTTTAACTAAAAATATTGCTTTATTTAACCGGACGGTAAAATTTTGTGAAACCCCGCCTAATACAATAGAAAGATTGCGCCTTCCTATTGTGTTTCAGTGGAGCCATAGTTATCCGGACCCTTTCGTTCCAAAGTCCGGATAGGTGAAGCGTCCGGATATCTGAAATGTGCTTGAATACCATTGTACAGTTCTTGAATCATTCGTTAATCGTCAAATTAGATTAAACTTATTTGAAATATGCCACATAATGTTCTGTTCCGAGACTACATGTACGAAGATAGATGACTATATAAAAAGAAAACATTTACACAGTAAATTGTCGTTCGGTCAGTTACAATGTAAATGAATCAAGAACTGTAAAATGGTATTCTGCAAAGCAAATTTCCTTATTACAAACAAAATATACATATACACCCCTACCCCCACCCCCCACCCACCCCCAAAAAAACCCCACAATACAGAGTAACCGTCTTTTTTGCAGACCCGAAACCGGTTGGATACGGCCAGATTTACCGCCATGCTATACCGTGGTTAGGGGAAGGGCTTTTAATAGCTGGGGGTACCAAATGGAAGCGCTCCAGACGTTTACTTACTCCCGCTTTTCATTTTGACATCCTAAAACCTTATATGAAAGTCTACAAAAGTTGTACCTATCATCTAATGGTATGTCACTTTCAAACGGTGTATAATCTATGAAAACAAAAATTTCGATCCAACTATTTTGCCATAAAAATCTTTTACTATGGTAATTTTACTTTTTAATCTTGTTTTAAATCTTGAATGATTTTGAATTCTTCTAGAAAAACATCCAAACGATTGCGAACAGGAAGGAGAGTGCCGAGGTGTTTGAATTGGTCAGTGCCTGTACACTCGACATCATTCTGCAGTGTGCTTTCTCTTATCAGACAGACTGCCAGAACCTATGGTTAGGAATATTTCAAAACGAATTTTAAGAGCAAAGGAGTACAGTGTCCGATTTGTTGTTCTCTGAAAATAGCGAATCTATCACTTGGCAAACGAAGATATTTCAAGAGAGGATTTATTTATCTAGATTATGAAGAATGGTTCAAATTTTGCTGATTAAAAAGGTATAGATTTAGTTAGCATTCAAAAATATTAATCATATATCATTACTGTTGTAGCGAAGATAATCAGTACAGTAAAACTGTGTACAACCTGACCAAAGAATGGATGCGAAGGAACGCGTAAGAACAAAAACTTGTTTACTCGGTGAACTATGCATTTATTTAATAATCATAAAAAAGGAATATGCTAATCAGTCAACTACATTAACTTTTGAAAACGTAAATTTAAATTGTTTGTAAACTATTGATTTACATACCAAATTAAATTTGTTTTCTTCCACGTGTAGAAGTCCCTGGCTGTTTCCAGACTCTATTTATTTTAAGACAGAAAAAGGAAAACAATTCAAATGTGATTGTGATTATGTTCACAAAATAGCAGAGGATGTCATAAGAAAAAGAAAAGCCAATCTGGTTTGTTTGTTGTACCCATCATGATATAAAAAGGGACTAATCTTAAAGTTAATCAATTTTAAGCTTATCATGGTTTCAATATGCGAATTTTTCCATGATTAAAGAATGTTGTTCTTTAGAAAAAAGATGACATATCTGGACGGAAATATCTGGACTTTCTAGATATTTTTTTAACAGCCAAAGATGAGGATGGGCAAGGAATGTCCATGGAGGATATTCGTAGTGAGGTGGATACCTTTCTATTTGCAGGTAAGTTAGAGTTGTTTGTTCTGACTTATAACTGAATTTTCGTGGTGTATTAAACATTTTCCTTGCAAAAATAGGTCATGATACTACAGCAAGCGCCATCTCGTGGATTCTGTACTCATTGGCGGAACATCCTGAACATCAGACGAAATGTCAAGAGGAAATCGACAGAGTGGTCAGTGAAACAGATACTGGAGAGCTTGAATGGTATGGTTGATTAGGAAAGAGTAGAAGAATCAAGGGCGATATGAACACAATATTTAATAGAACACTTTGATATTATGATACAAAGACGAACTTTTATGTTTAATAACCATTCTAAAAGTTTCTTAAGTTTGTACTTTTTGATGAAAACACGTATTTCTCATAATTTTAAATGGATGAAATATTAAAAGTAACGAGATACCTTCACTATCATGAAAATAACAAATTGTCAGCCATCTCAAAAATCCATAAAATGAAATACAAATTCAAAGCAAAGCAATAAGGACCTCTAAAAAGATAGAGGTAGGATCAGGTGCCAAGACTGAGTGAGCATCCTCTGCTGATCGGTCACACCAGCCGTGTGCTCTTTGACGTAATCGAAAAAAACCCGGAAATGCCTGTAGACAATTAGGTGATTAATTATGGTCTAACAATTAGTATGTCACTTAATCATGTCACTATTCAAGCTTTAGACAAACGTGCCAGCCCGCAACACAATTACATGTTTACAAACATGTAAATTCGTACGCACAGAATGATTTCCGATGGAAAGGGGTGGGGTCAAACAAATAAAATGGATTTCCATTTTGCCTTTAAAATTGATATATATATGGCTCAAACATTTTATTATTTTAAATAAAGGAACGACCTTGGGAGACTGGAGTATCTCACACAATGCATTAAGGAAGGAATGCGTCTCCACTCACCTGTACCGTCCATTTTGAGAGAAAACCAAGCTCCCATTACGATAGATAATCATGTGATACCAGGTGGAAGCTGTGTTACGGTTTCTCTTTATTGTCTGCATCACAATCCCATTGTGTGGGGACAGGACCATATGGATTTCAAACCCGAAAGATTCTCCAAGGAAAATATTCGAAAGATGGACCCTTTTGCTTATTGTCCTTTCTCTGCAGGATCAAGGTAAACTATCTTTAGATAATTAATAAAAGTCATCTTCTGTATAGTTACATTAAGTACGTACATATATAGCGATACCTTTTAATCAGGTAAAATGTTTTGAGACTCAGTCAAAATTATTAACAAAGTATGGTAAAAAAAAAAAAAAAAAAAAAAACTCAGAGAGATAACAATCTACGTAGTACGCAAATTGATTTTAAAGTCCCGTAGACGTTAAAAAACTAGCGTTACATCTTACACATTATGGAATTATTTTAAACTACTGTTTTACAGTGTTGTTTGAAATAATGTATTTCTACATACATCAAACAATCTAAAAATGTATTAAAAGAACGTTTTTGTATCTAATACATCAAAGAACACTATTTGTATCCATGAGGAAAAAAACATACTTTAAATTTGCTGTTCTTATTATGACCAATTCCCTATACTAAAATAACGGAAAAAGAAAGGCAAACTCACTAATCTTTATCCCATTTCCCTATAACTGCTTGTTACTGTATCAATTTTTGATTTTGTTGAAAAATAGAAATTGCATTGGGCAGCAGTTTGCAATGGCAGAGGAAAGAATTTTGCTATCATCCCTTTTACAAAGGTAACACTCTTTTACAAAGGTAACAGTTTATACTGTTTTGATTCCTGAAGTTCGATCCTTTTGTATGCCTGTTCAGTTTAATCACACTATTGATGATGCTTTTTTGAAAGATTTAACTTTTCTGTGGACAAAAGCCATCAAATCGAAAAAATGCTGGCGGCAGTCATGAAAACAAGGACTGGGATCAAGCTGTTCGCTTCTCCCAGAAAGAAGACATAACGAAATCATAAATGTTTCTCCGTCGAAAAATACTTTCTGCTGTCAGATAGTTTGAAGAATTAACATTTATATGAATATTTGTTTATACAGATCCTATAGTTTTGCTCGCTTAACTAAGTAAAAGTATTGGATTGAGATTGTACGTTTATATAAGAATATAACTATTTATATTGACGATTATGGAAAACGTGAATTTCCCAAATGATTGAATTAAATCAGTATACAATATACATTTTATTAACCAAACTTTATTTCTACGTTTTATATTATCACGAAATGAATGGTTGACACTAGTAAGAAATTAATTTAAAGACAGAAGAGGGCAGATAATTGACCATCAATTAATGTAACATGATATATTCTAAAACATTGGTAAGTTAGTTTACAAAACGTATATTTGCAAAATTTTCTTTTGGTTATAAAGATTTCAGGGCTTTCTTGTAACAGTTCAATTAATGAATAAATAAATATTATTGTTTAGTTCTCTGTCTGTCTGTCTGTCTGTCTGTCCGTCCGTCTGTCTGTCTGTCTCTCTCTGTATATGTATATATATATATATATATATATATATATATATATATATATATATATACGTTTACATTTGGCATTTTCATTATGATCAAAGTAAAATGTCCACTAGTTCTGGAATAAACTACATAAACATAAAGTGCTATCCTCATATTTATTTAGTAATGGTAAAAATATTGTTTACTAGTCCTGAATACCAGTGCAATTCGAAAACAGAGCTCTCATTATAAACAAGCTTGTTCCATTTCTTGCAAATGCCACCATGAAGTCAGCGTTGTACAACATAGTTGACTGATTCAACTGAAGAGCTTTTTTAGCAACTCATAGCACTTGAAAATAAACATGAAGAAAAATGATTTATGCCATATGCTAGTCTATTGTCAACAGAATAAATAACTTCGTTTTTTTATAATTGGACCTCACATTATACTTAGGTTAAATATCAGATTAAATATTTACATCTAGAAATTAAAATGATATTAGATAATGATAATTCCTACAAGAAAAAAAAAATCCAAAATTATATCTGTAAGTCTCCAAAGTCTGATGGCCACGCCAAAGTCCGATGGTCGTGCTAAAGTCCAATCGCCTGCCACACAAAGTACGATGTTGTCAGATTAAGTATGTTAGGCCATACCATGGGTGACGTTGCTGCTATTTATTTAAAAATGGATAGTAGAGAAAGAAACAGGAGGTGAAAATTTTAAGAATGATAGTAAGGGAAAGATGTTTATGATAAATGTGATGACTTCAATTTTTCTCTAGTCAACTTTCCTTACTTGTAGCAATATACCTTCATCACCTGCATATGGTGTTTTTGTCTCTCAGTTAATTCGATACGCAAGGGCATGCTCTTCGTATGAACAATTTCTAAGGCGAGGTAAGCTACTGACAAACAAGTTGATAAAACAGGACTATCAACAGTCTCGTTTGAAATCATTTTTTCATAAGTTCTATGGTCGATGCAACGACCTTGTCAGCAAATACAATCTTCCACTGGGTCGCATGCTGACTGACATTTTTCATACTAATTGTTCGGCCATAATTAATCACCTAATTGTCTACGGACTTTTTCGTTTTTTTCCCGATTACGACAAAGAGCACACGGCGGGTGTGACCGGTCAGCAGAGGATGCTCACTCCTCCATAGCACCTAATCCTG
The DNA here is from genome assembly GCA_033439105.1 of Magallana nippona. Lineage (NCBI taxonomy): Eukaryota > Metazoa > Mollusca > Bivalvia > Ostreida > Ostreidae > Magallana > Magallana nippona. The sequence goes on from CM065922.1 coordinate 53,672,681, forward strand.
CCTCTGAGGATTTCCAGAAGTCCGTGATTGCTCTGCCTTTGACTAATGATTGAATACCGAACTATCTACGGATTTTTCTCCGTTTTTCCCGATCATGAAATTTTTCCCAAATTACGACAATTTCCCCGATAATGACATTTTTACCGATATGACATTGGGCTCACGGCGGGTGTGACCGGTCGGCAGAGGATGCTTACTCCTCCATGGCATCCTACCTCTGTTTTTTTTTAGAGGTTCATGTTTGCTTTGCTCATGGTTTGTAATTTTCCTTTGGACTTTTGAATTTCAACACTGTTTGTTATCACCACATGTCATTTTGACAGTAGAGTACTGAGATAACAAAATGTGCAAAAATATGCCGTAGATAATATGTAATTGATAAATTGATAAGAAAATGATGATAATATCTAGGAAAACAAATTAGGTTGGACTGTTAATATATAATTATACTCTTTCCCAAGTTTCAGCTTCCACTACTTTTTCCTGAATATTTTGATACTCATAAATAACCATTTTGTGTCCTTTATTACCTTTAAAACCATTTACTCATGTATTTCCTATATATGATCTTTCAATATTGCACATAATTAATTATAAGTGTCTCAAAACAATACGGGAGGCTCAGAATCCGCATCCCTATACTCTATGATGGATAGTTTTGACAGATTTGTTCCTGTATTTAGAAGTAAAATATAACTGGATATAATTAGGCAGAACGAATCAAAACTGTCGGTCATAAGTAGAAAGGCATATAAGCCCCTGCAAAATGACGTTTGACAGATTTTTAGATTTTAATTTAGATTATTTAAGAACATTATTTTATTGAGATTTGTGCTGAATTTGTAAATTTGTAAAACTATGATCACATCGTGAATAAACTGTTTGTGAAAATACTTTGGACTTAGTGGTTTTCTTATTTTGGAAATAAACAATGGATAAAAGAAGTTAAAAGTACTGTGTTATGTCTAAGAAACAGGGTCATGATAACGAGTAAGGGAATTATTTATGAAGGCATGAAGAACCTATAGAAATTGATCTTGCGCGGAATAATAGATGCTTTAAATGTTAGAAAACGGGCCATAGGGATAAATTAGGGACTATACTAAACGGTATTTAGGTGAAACAGATGCGTATGAAGAAATTTTGTCTTGAAATGATCTTAAGGAATCCCTAAAAATAGATTTGCAGAAATAACATACTCCCAACATGCGTTAGCAGTAATGCGTAAGACTCGACAAAATTCAAATGAAAGTGTTCAGTTGTTCGCTGAAAGACTAGTACAAATCGCGAAAGACGCTTACAGTAAAGACAGACTAAAGACCCTTTGGTGCAACAACAGTCAGAAGATATCTTTTGTGACGAATTGACATTCGACAATCTTAAAATGAAAATTCTTTGCAAAAACCCCAGAGATTTAGACTAGGCAATTCAGGTAGCTATGCACGAACAAAACTTAAGACAAAGACTGACTATAAGAGGGTCATTTGTGACATAAAGTGTACAGAATAACGAAAACAGATGGACACTCCAAACTTTTAATACTACATCCTCTCTCTCTCTTAAGGGATAAATTAGTTAATTTTGCCTCAGTAGAAACAAGGCATGATGAACTTATGGAAATTGATCATGCGCGGAATAATAAATGCTTTAAATGTAAGAACACGGATCATAAGGCTAAATTGTGTCCTCAAAATAAACCCAAAGTCAGGTCCCGCCCTCAAATATATAAAAACCTGATCTAAACAAAACCATACATCCATAAAGCAAAGTCCCCGCCCACCTGTTGAATGTTGGAATTGTAGTAAGGTAGGTCAAATGCGCGCAAATTGTTGGAACTCGCACAGGTATCACAGAATCGTGGCAAACCGAGGACGATCACATGACTTTAGAGATCAAGTAAATCACATACCATCTCAAAATTGGAAACCTCACTTTTCTTTTAATAATCAAACTCAGGAAAACTAAGATGTTCTTCCTTCGTAGAAGTCCAAAGAAAAACATTTAAACAAAGACCTACATATAAAATTAATTTTACTAACAACCCCAATAGCTGTTTATTAAAGATAGGTAGAAATAAATTAAGAGCGTTAGTAGATACTGGCACAGCCGTATCATTTATCAGTGAGAACATATGATCATGTATTTCCCCGCCCCAAGTTGTTTAAAAATGGAATCCCATCTCTACAAGCAGCAAGTGGTAATTCTTTAATTGCGATAGGATCAGCAAATATCTCATTTAAGATTTCAGGATTAACTTTAGACCAGAAACTTTTTGTGACAAAAGGCCTGAACATGAATCTGATTCTCGATCGTGATTGGCTCCAGAAAAAAAATGTTCCTTCATACTTTGATATTGAACTCATGCGCATTGATGGCAAAGTATATGCGTAGCTGAAAGAAGATTGATATATATATTTACATTTCTCAACTTTTGTAAGAACATCTAAGAATCTTAGTATGAGACCAAACACAGTGACTGTATTCTATGGAAGAGTAAACAACAAGAAAATGAGTTAGTTGAAGTGAACAGTATAGACAACAACTGCAGTATGGAAGACCCAGGACTATATTTAAAAGACACAGTTTACATAGTTTGAAAAGACAAGAACGTTCCACTGTGTTTCGTTAACCAAACCAACAAAAATTGATAAAATTCCAAGAGGCTACATCGTAGGACGCGTTGCAATATTAAAGCCAAAGGAAATCTCAGAAATAAAGTCAACTCAATGCACAAGAGAAGAGACTGATATGGCAACTAGATTTGAACACCTAATCAACAGACTTGTGAGCACAAACAATGATTTATTTGCAAAGAAAGACAGTGATTTTGGAGTGACTGATACTGTTGAGATGAAGACTTGATACCAACACCCAATAAAGAATAGACCTATCCGTTTACCCCCTAATAAAAGACAGCTAATCGGCAAGGTCATAACGGAGATGATTGAGGCAAAGATTATTGAAAGATCACAATCGCCTCGGTCATTTCCATCGCTTTGGTGAAGATGAAAGACAGATCAGACCAGATGTGCGTCGACTTAGAAGTTTAAATAAAAGTAGTATCAATCCCGCTACCATTGATTGATGATATCCTTTGATAGCTAGGCAAGCAAAGTGTTTCACTGCATTAGGCTTTAAGCGGGATATTGACAGGTGAAATTAAAAGGGTCAAGTAAAGAAAAAAACGGCCTTTGCATGTCACAAAGAACTATTCCATTTCAACCTGATGCCATTTGGGTTGAGTAATGCACTGGCAGTTTTTCAAGAGCTGATGAACATAATTCTTTATAGACAAGAGACCAGAAGATCATCTTCGCAATATCCAAGATGTGTTTAATCGCTTAAAAAATCATGGACTAAAATTAATGCTAAAGAAGGGTAGTAAGAATATCTTGGTTTCATCATCAATGAACATGGCTTAAAACGAGATTCGAGGAGAGTGGAAGCTATACAGAAGTTACCACAACATTTCGAAAAGTCATTGGCTTTATAGGTATGTGTAGTTATAACAGGATACTCATACCAAACCTCTACACGATTGCAGAGCCATTGGTTGACTTAACTAGAAAGTATGCAAGGTTTAAATGGACACCATGTTGCCAAGAAGCATTCGACTACCTTAAGGAGAGTTTAACAGTTGTACCTTTACTAGCTTATCCAGATAATAATAAGCCATACATCTTGTACACCGATGCCAGCGACAACTGTATCGGAGCTTGCCTCACCCAAAGGACAAAGGACAGACAAAGGAGAAGATAAACCCATATACAACCTAACCGAAAAGCTGAGTAAAACTCAAGAGAAAAATTCAACCATAGCAAAAGGAGGCATTTGCAATCCACTACGCCCTTAAGCTTCAGAAGTTGGTCCATTACCTATATGCCTATATGGTGCCCAGTTTACTATAAAAACAAACCATAAGCCGCTAAAATACATCTTAGAAATAAGAAAACATCAACTACAGGCATTAAGTATCGCAGGATGTAACTGTAAGATGAAGTTCATAGAAGGAAGATTAACTGCTGTGCAAATCTCTTATCTAGATTACAAATAATTACCCTTGGCAGTGAAGAGGATAAACAATCTGAACATGATGAACCAGGTGTTAAAGACAATTTCATTTCTTCGAGGTGAATGTACTGAGCTCAAACCCTTCTCACCTGAAAGATTGGCCAAGTGTGAATCTAAGAAACACGATAAACTTCAAGCCCTTCATTGAATTACCAGAGGAAATCAATTTCAAAGAAAGTCAACAAATGCGCAGATCAAGAAACTGAAAAATTGGCTAAACAAAGGAACAGCAAGGCAATCGAAGAAAAGAAGTTCCTAGAAATAGACGGTTTGATGTACTTTCTTTCAGATGGAGACTCAAGGTCCAAGACTTCGCCTGTACGTACCATGTGAGTTAGAACTTTTGGTAGTATACAGTAATACCATGATGGACTTGGATATATGGGAGAAGACAAAACGTTTGACGTAATCATACAAACGCACTACATACCAAATTTATGCAAAAAGTTATATTCCTATGTAGAGGGATGTGTACGATACCAAACGAAGAGCAATAAGAAGACTTAACCTCCACTTCAAGAAACAAATATTTTCCAATTGCTAAAGTAGGATTTTATTCATCAGGACCATATCAGACATCCTAGTATCTTTTGTTGACATTTATTCTGGATGGCCAGAAGCCTACCATGTTCCTGATAAGTCAGCTGACAACATAGTTCATCTTAAATTAAAAGAAATATATCCAAGATACGGTTGTCCTCTTCAAATCCTCCCAGACAATGAAACAGAAAACGTGAATAAAAAAGAGTGAGAAATTTTAAGAGAACCGATATCAACCACATCACAACATCTTACTACAGCCCTCAAGGTAATGGCAAAGTGGAAAGAAAGATTTTATTGAATTCTTCACGACGTAATGGCTTAGATAATTACAAACAACGCTCAAACATTGGACATCTATATATCTTAATCAGACGATGTCAGTCATCCGTTTTCATCCGAATGAATCGTCAAATTTTTCTCCATACTATCTTATATATGTACAACAGAGATGTCGTCCTCTTGATACCTTAATGAAACCTCAAAGGAGATATGCGGGGGAAGATCAACACAAGATTGCCCTTCAAGAACAACACAAGGCTTTCATGCTAGTATATCGCAATAGAAAGGAAGCCAAGAAGAAACAGAAAGCTCAGGCCGATAAGAAGAGCAAAGACGAATATTTTCATGTAGGAGACCCTGTTTACATCAAGAACAACAAACGACAAAATAAGTTAGATAAAAATTGGCTACCATATTACCTATTCATAGAACAGAAAGGACCAGTTAGTTTCATGGTGAGGGATCATTTGACTGACTAACCACCAAATGCCACGCGCGGCATTTAAGAATTGTAGATATTTCGCATTGGTCCCTTTCACAAGCTACAGTACTGAAGATGGTGGAAGAACTCTGAGAAAAACTAAATTTGTGGTGCCACCTGAAGATGAAACATCACCAGAACACGAACAAATACAACTGGAACCATTAGAAAGAGCTATACAGTTTTAATAAAGGGGAAAAGAATAATCTTCGCACAAAGATGACATACCCCTAGCAGAACTTTAAAGATATAAGAGCTAATAAGATCAAGGATGATCAACAGTATAAGACCGAGAGTGATCAGGACGTCGAGTTGGGATCAGATGAGACCCTTGAGTCAGAACAATGTGAGAATAGTGGTCATGACTTTGAAATACCCTTATATACCCCAAATGTACCCTTAGACGAAGATATGGAAATAGATGAAATAGTGCCTAAAGTAGACCTAGGCTTCAAATTAATCCAAAAAACCGCGTGAACCATTCCCTAAGCCTGTAAAGAAAATAATAAACAAGAGTATGCGTTGGCTATAACGAAGGAATTAGCCAAACTAATATACTAAACAAGTTATGTTATCGTATATGTAGATGTAAATAAGCAAAGCTTTGTATATATTGCACGCTTTTAAAAATGTATAACAGGATGGTCCCCTTTGACAATAAAACGGATAATGAGATACCGCCGACTAGTAATCGCGGACATAGCACCTCAGTAATTTGTATATGTGGATTTGAAGTGATTTAACATATACTCGAAATACATGAACCATCGACTAAGTAAAGAAACCGTAAGACCGAGTTTGATAGGAAATCTAAGATTTCTGGTAAAAACAATTTATGATCAACATCTTAAGTTTGGGACAAGGTTGCTCGGATTTCCACGGTTCATTTCTATTGCCCCCATTTTATAACAGAGAAAGTCAATTCAACATGATCGATTCCTTTCAGAACTTCATTGATGAAATAGACACATGCACCCTTTGGGAACCTCTAAACACAAGTTACCCAGAAATTAGACAAATTAAGATTTCTGACAAACTAAAAGATGTTGAAGTCTTTCCCATGAATGCACTTATGACGGAATTGCCAATAACTAATCTGCAACCCATGGAATCATCATCTTGGAGGGAAGTCTTTGGCTTTATGTGGTTTTTACTTTGGTAGTAGCAATAACGACAGGACTTTGTTTTAAGAAACGTAAGACACTTAAAAAGTTGGGGTATGGTATATGCTGTGGTGGTTGCTGGTCAGGTTGTCGAAAAAGAGGTAGCGACAGAGATGAGAAAGGTTCCCAAAAGGACATTTCGTAATGTTGTGTGAATCCAGAGAAACGAACCACTAGTGAAATAATTGAACTGAAAGGCATAGTGAATGACATTTCAATCCCGGGGAAACCCCGGCGAAGCGGAAAACTAAAATCCCGTAAGATGGTTCATTGCACAGGGACAATGTCTTCCGAATAAGCACGGCAATTACTCGGAGAGAAGAAAGACAAATAATCTCCATGTGCCACATTCTATAGACCGGATCCGGAACTGGCACGCAAAACATGGAAGAAAAGGCCGCGATGTTTTCGCAAAAGAGGAACGCGGGAGATGTTCAGCGAGAAGTCGTCTCGTCATCCGCACCAACCATCTACCCATGCACAAGTGGCTATGATGTACGAATAAACGGGCCGCGGCGAAGTTCTCTTTGTAAAGAACTGTAAATTTTGTGAAAATTGTTAACTCGAAATGAGTGTTTTATATTTCGTGAAAAGTGCTAAATGTCAATTTCGTATTTACTCTGGAAAACTTTAGGAAAAAAGCGATGGACCCTGAACGAATGAAGAAAGTACACTGACTATAACCGTGTAGACTGGAAAGATACTCTGTGAAATTGAGGCATGCTTTTGAGGCATGCTTTGGCAACATAAGATCCAAATTGAGAGTTTATAAACAAGCGATCCTGTGTCAGGCATCGATAGCTCTGGTACTGTATACTTAGTAATGTATTGCATGTTTTATATAACCTCTGTTGCCTTTAAAATAATGTTCTCATGTATGTTTCTATATATGACCTTTCAATATTGCAAGTAATTAAATATAACCATCTGGCTCAGAACCCGCATCCCAATACTCTATGATGGATAGTTTTAACAGATTTGTTACTGTATTTAGAAGTAAAATATAACTTCGGAATTTAAGCCCTAAATGTTCGCTCATGATCATCACAGGTGGACAGAACCGATCAAAGCTGTCGGTCATCAGTTAAAAGGTGTATAAACCCCTGAAAAATGACGTTAGACAGATATTTCGATTTTAGTTTAGATTTTTGAATTACATTATTTTTTTTGAGATTTGTGCTGTTAGAACTGAGTTTGTAACTTTGTAAAACTATGTACGATCACACCATGAATAAACTGTTTGTAAAACTACTTTGGACTCAATGGTTTTCAAGTTTGGACTTCAAGGTGAATAAGAAGACAATAGTCTTACTGGGGTTATAGGAAATATGTTGGAGTTTTCTTGTCAAACTTCAATAGTGGGATATATATGAATATTATGTTTTTACTTTTTCATACACATACTATGCTTACATTTCGCAATTTCATTATGATCAAAGTAAAAAGTGCACTAGTTAACGAACAAACTACAAAATCCTGTAATTCAGAGTACTGTTTTCATTTTTATCCACTATACTGATTGATTCAACGCAAGTCCGGCTGGTTTAAATGTGCTCAATCTAATAAAAATTAGAACATTGGTCCGCTCCAAATAGATCTGTTTGTAGCGGATCAAAGATCTAATTTTAATTAGATTGCAATGTGTTGAGCATTAATCGATCCTTTACGTTTATGTTTCTCTTGTGAGCAGGACCCAGGATGACGAAGCAGGCGTAGACTTAAGTTAGTATGGGACACCTCCATATTTTGACGTACTTCCGATCGATATAAACAATAACATCAAGGATAATTTTGTAAACTTTTCTTTCCTGAAATTGTTACCTAACAGCGTAGCCCAATAGGTTAGAGCGTTAACTACGAATCTGTAAATCATGAGTTCGAATCCGTTTGGGGCTTTAATAAATGTTACATTTGCAAACAATTTTAAAAGATATTTTTCTGTCAAATGTTGCCAAATTTGAAAATTTAATAACGCTGAAAGTATTTTGATTATAATGTACTTTTATCCACATTACTATCGACAGGTGTCCCTCACCACCTTTAGTCCAATTGTACACTGTCTTATTGTTTTGGGATTGAAAACATCGAAAAAAAAAAAAAGAAATACTAAATAAATGTGTCTCTATATTACATTGATAGTTACAAGTTGTAAGCGTATTTTTATAATGTATAATGGTTTTATGAATGATTAAAATTTGGACTTAAGTCTAAACCCGGAACCTGAATTCACAGTCTCCTCGTGTAATCATAACGGAAGGTAAATATATTCTTATTAGGCCCGAATATCAGTGGAATTCGAAATCAGAGCTCTCGTAAGAAGCTTGTTCCATTCATTTCAAAAGCCAAAATTCAGTGAGCGTTGTAAAAGATAATTGAAATATTCAACTTAAGAACCACTTGATGAAAAATTCTAAGAACCCGAAAACAAACAGCACGAAAGAGAAATGAGTAAGCCATCGTATATGACCTTAAGTTTAGATATCTTTTCTGTATCATCATACGACATAAGTTATGAAACGTATGCATTTTCTACATTGTTTTTAATTATATGGTAAAATTCATAGGTAGACGATGCTTTTTGAATACTTCCCAAACCCCTTATTTATATTTTATTTCACATTGTTGGTGCAGTGTTCATCTTCATTTCGACAATTTCCGTCCTCTTTTCTCACCGACCTGTCATGAGTGGTTCACAGCAGTTCAGCAAGAATCGTTCCAATTGTTCACACTGTTTGTTTATCCAGGATGTATGGAAGGCCGTACCAGTTTTTAATGATGAAGACAGATTTTGTAAAAAAAAAAAAAAAAAAAAAAAAAAAAAAAAAAAAAAAAAAAAAATATCCAACTTGCGAAATTTTCACAATCGATGCTTAAACTGCATATGTCATCCATTCAGTGTAAAACCATTAATGCCATAACTATACTAGTCCATTGTCAACAGGATTGTCCCCCTTTGTTGTAAGTGTAGCTTACATTACAGGTGATATATTTAATTACCTTTACATCTCACATAACAGGTGACATCTTAAAAATTAAAGCATTTTAGATAATGAAGATTCCTAAGAGAGAAAACAACGCCGATGAATAGATATTTTTTTCTTTTTACAATAATCTAACATCTTTCTGCAGAAATTAAATTTCGATATGGTTTGAATAAAAGGCATTTTTCAAAATCCAGTAGGGGAATTAAATTACTTATAAGAAAAGTTATCTACCCAAGTTACATATATACTTTATGTAAATTGTGAATTTATTTATATTTATTACTGGAAATGGTTAACTTTCTGGCTCGTCAAATGGTTATCGAAATTCCAGCCAGGGATAATTAATCAATGAGGGCTGTGTTATGTTCTGCATGTATTCTTAATTTCCCCCATCCTAATGTGGTCAGCGATGATATTTTTTTTTAAACAATTGTAAGACCTGTCTGAAAAAAATGTGTTCTAACGAAATAGAAATAGAAATCAAAACAGGGGCAAATTCTTTCGTTGTTTTTGTAGGCGGAATTTAAATATCTTTCATTCAATTTTTAAATTAGTGGATAAAAATATAATTTTTTCATTCATTCATTCATTCAATGAAAATAGAATAAAATTTAATTTTTGTTTCATAATATTTCCCGATCACCTCTCCATACAGCTGATTATTGACCATTATCCAAAACGACCTTGCTATAAAATAAAATACTTAGTGAACAAACGACAGCTAATGGTGATACATCGTGAACAACATGTCAGTGGTTCTGGTGTCAGCAGTCATCACTGTTGTGGTCATAATTATAACTCTACTATTAATCAAATTACTGAGGTATAAGTATGCTTTCCATGGATTCCCCGAGCCCCGTGAGGAGAAACACTGGCTACTAGGCCATCTCCCAGTCGTAAGTATATTTCACGTTTTTTTCTGTGTGTGTGGTTTTTTTGGTTTTTTTTTTTTATAGATTTTTTCTACTTTTTTTGTCGATCCGCCATTCTACAATTAAATTTAGAATTATTTATTTATCTAAAGCCATTCTCCTTATTTTTGCGGCAGTCCAAATGCTTATAAAAATATTAGACATATTAAAGTTAACATCAGGTGAGCCAGCGCCGTTACAGTTTTTGACCTACGAAGTATGGAAGACAGTTTATGTTAAGAAACTTAAGATTTACATGTCATGTATACATGTAAAGTAAAAGTATGATTTGAATACTCTGGTTTCATAAAAAGCATTCAATACCAATTTTAGTGGATTTAATTGATTAGCTAAACTACGAAATAAATTGTTCATCGAATTTCTTATAACATTGAATTGAAAGGAACATTTTCCGCGAATTAACGTATATTTTCATAATATCTTTAATTTGATGCCCAGATATATTGATCAAACCACAGTAGTTTGTTAGACAACCACAAATTGTTAAACTATCAACATGATGCAATAGTATTTTATTTTTATGGTAAGTGTATCGTTTTTGAATGTTTGACATTTGAAGGCCAAAGAAAAAAATGTTTGTTAACTGTTACATGCTGGAAAAAATAGGGTCGGTAGGTAGGTTTTGTTTTATTTTATTGATTTTTTTTTACACATGTGACTTTGAAATCGTCATATAAACTGAAATACAAAATTGTTTGCCATTGTGTGGTGCTTGCTTTTGTTTTCTATATTGGCGATACAAAATATAGTTTTTCCAACTACCTGACAGCTACCACACAGTGGTAAAACAGTTTTGTATTTCTTTTTCAAATTCAAATTGCACTGACTATCGTCAGTGCCACAATACGTGCACAAATCGCCTCTGCCAATACCCACTTAAGTAGTATGGTACATCATTGGGAGAAATACAACTGATTTCAGTTGTTATCTGAATAAATTTGGGTAAACTATAATTAGGGGGCAGTGGACCAAAATCACTTTTTGCCACTTTAGCATTGCACGGAGAAAGACCTTGTAAATTTGCATTCTCCTCATTGACGTGTCAATTTGCATCACTGTACGATTTATAAACAGTATAGTATCAAATCTTTTGAAAAGTAAAGATTATACTGATTTCTATGCTTCTATATTTTAAGGTAAAAAAAGCTACAACGAAACAAAAACAAATTAAAGTACTATTATGGACATATACACATAGATTAAAAGCTTGGAGTGAAAGTCTTATTTCTTATTTTTTACTCTAGACTGACTATGTCAGAATTAGGCTACAAATTTATAATCTCCCATTTTGACAAGCCAAATGTAAAAAAAAATAATCCGCTGGGTTTAAAGTCAAATATGTTGATTTACAACCTCATATTACACAGCTTCAGTGAAAAGATTTTTTTTTTAACTCGTGGACATGTGAATAATGTGGGGCCATGTTTTTTCTTTCACTTTCGCTTTTGATTTCAAACGTGTGACTTGCAGATTTTTAACGATGGAAAAAACAATTTGGGTCGGCGTTTAATATAGGGTCGGTCGGGTAACCGTAAACAAACATAATATTTTGTTAGGCCTAATGTATTATGAAATAAAGAAAGATATGCAGATCAATATTTGTTTAATAGATGATGTCGTTGCATTGTTTTCTTCTTTTGAAGTTTTCGAGTAAGATAGCGGGACAGGCGTTGATAGAAAAATTTTTGAAATGGACGGCCAAATACCCCAAGCTGTTCGTCCTATGGTTTGGTCCCTTCGACGCCAAGGTAGTGCTGAATCACCCGGACCCAATTAAAATGGTCCTTAAAACCGCAGGTATATACATTTGCTTCATATCAATAAGGTTAACTAATATCTGTTCATTGATATTGTTTGTGTATTTTGTATAAATTTTCGTAACTTTGTGACCAATGATGTTATCAATTCATTATGCTATCAGATATTGCATAACAAAGAACGTTGGTTTTCGTGGATCAACTCAATATATAACGCGGTACCCACGATCGTTTCTTTGTTTCGTTTGTTTTTGATTGCCTAAGCGTCGATGTAACGTCGTTATGAACATTGACAATACAGTTTTGAACATTAGGAACATACTTTATATTGAAAAGATCCAAAACCGGTAGACTTTGGTCAGGGGTACAGACACGGACTACCTTGGTTAGGAGAGGGACTCCTGATAGCAGGGGGTGCCAAATGGAAGCGCTCCAGACGTCTGCTTACTCCCGCCTTTCATTTTGACATACTGAAACCTTACGTGAAGATTTACAAGTCATGCGCGGACATTTTAGCGGTATTCTTAGAAATTAGTATTATTAGAAATCATTGCATATTTTTATTTATCACCATTTTTATGAAATGAGGCTTTAGATTGTATTTGATGAAATAATTTAACAAATAATGTTATTATTACTAGATTTCTTTAGTAATATTACAGTGTATGTATTCAAAGGTTTTCTCTCTCTCTCTCTCTCTCTCTCTCTCTCTCTCTCTCTCTCTCTCTCTCTCTCTCTCTCTCTCTATATATATATATATATATATATATATATATATATATATATATATAATTTATTCAATCTATTAAAGTTCTGCCTAACAATTATGTTTTGAATATTTCTTCAAAGGTAAATTTACGTCCATTCTTTGTAGCGAAACATAGCAATCTCAGTTGAGAAGAACGAGAGCGTAGAAATCTACAGCCTTGTTAGTTCATGTACCCTGGACATCATTTTGCAGTGTGCTTTTTCCTACAAGACCGACTGTCAAAACTTCCGGTTTGTATTCTATTGTCTATATGTACATGTATTATAGATTGCAATCTCAATGGTGTTCACTGTTGGTCAAACAAATCAGGAACAAGAGAATGACTAGAACTGGTTCGACCTAAATAATTTATGTTGTGCAATATCGTTCTTGTAAATAAAACTGTTAAACTTCATTACTTACATATAGATTAACTCTGAACTCAATCGCCAGTCTTCCAATCAAATATGTAGACCAATAGTGCTCTTAAATTGACTGAAACACCATCCATTTTCTCATCTAGTATGAATTTCTTTACAACAGTGTGACTAAATGATTCTGCGCGGGTTTACTTACGAGGCTTTTAGATCTAAATGTTTATATCCATTCCAGAGTCATCAAGTATTTCCGGTTTGATTTTTTGAAGAATATTTATATAGTAATCTTCCAATCTGAAATAGTGTTATTTTATAATATTGATACCTGTGTATAAGTTGTTAATTTCTATGCATGATGTTTTCATAAACATATTTCAGCGGGACCACACATCCATATATAGCAGCCGTGAATGAGATCACATCTACATGGAATCGTAGAAATAGGTATCCTTCTCTATCTTTATATCATTATTTTTTTTTAAATCGTAATTAAGATCATCTCTTAGTCATTCATTTAAGCAATAAAATGTTTTCTTTGGTGATTCATGCGGGATATGATGGTAGCGACATTGCAGAAAAAGTTCCTAATCTGCTTTAGCGGGTTATATATTTATTTTCTGCAATGATCGCTATCTTCATACATCTTTCTTTTAACAATTTAATGAATTGATCGTAAAGATTAATCAAGAGTAACTACATTCTAACGTTAGATAAAAGAAATAAACAAGTCGTCTCATATAGGAAGTTGAGTCTGACATCATCATTATTATTTCGTGCAATCCGTGAATTTCACTGAAGATTTAAAACGATTGGTAAACTGGTATGAACTGGATCATGTAGATTTCAGCCCTGTCAGTTTCTATAGAGCTATGATTCACAATCGGTTTTCTAGAGGAGAAAAAGGTCGGTAGATATAAATAAATAGAAATATATATAATGATACATCATAAAAAGTTAAAAACTATGCATTGTACAGGAGTCCATGGCTTTTCCCGGACTTTATATTTTACCGAACGACAGAAGGAAAGAGTTTTAAAGCCCAGTGTGATTTTGTCCACAAAGTGGCCGAGGATGTGATAGACAAAAGACGAAAAACATTGGTAGGTGTATACTGAACATTGATCTAGATAACATAGAAAACAAACACTTACAGTACGACCAGACACAATCTAACACCAAAGCAGACCATAAAAGCTGACTCCAGGTCTTCTCTGGTCCAGTTTGGGTCTGCTCAGGGTCTGCGTTTTAAAGATATGCGTCTGCTCTGGGTCTGATTGCGGTCTGCAATGAGTTTGCTTGGGGTCAGCGCTTACCGTTTGCGTTACGCACGGAAGTGTGAAGCAGACCCGCTGCTATCTTTCCGCCTAAAAGCCCGTCTTCTGTATATTCAAAATACACACGTAGAGACATATTGTCACTTTTCAGTAAAGATTTAAGGGTCTGTTTCTAAAATCGAGGTCTGCTTTCTATGTCTGCTCTGGGTCTGCTTTGGCTCAACCTGAGGTCTGCTTGAGGTCAGCTCTAAGTCCGCAATAGCAGACCCAAGCAGACCCTGAGCTGCACAAAAAGCTGACCCGGGGTTTAATTGGGGTCTGCTTTGTTAGGTTGGGTCTGGTTGGTACAGTAGATTAAAATTCATTTTATATATTACTCCATGCCGTTTTTCTTTCACTATGTTAAGATACCAAGTTAACTTTACATAATTAGTGAGTCGGCAACTTATACCCAAATGATTGAAATTGTCTCTGTTTTATTATATGGTATATACACAAAATAACTGACAAGCAAATGATGTCAATTTTCCTATTCGGTATCACTAACAGGAAAACCAGGATATGTCCTCACAAAGGTATTTGGATTTCTTGGACATCCTTTTGACAGCCAAAGATGAGGACGGAAAAGGAATGTCAAAAGAGGACATTCGGAGTGAAGTGGACACATTCATGTTCGAAGGTACAATAAATGTCACAGTCAGAACCTCTCAGAGATCAAAAAGTTGCAAAAGGTTAATTGATATTTCAAAACGTATACTAAACTGATTCGTAGTGTTTGATTGGTTGGTTGTTTAAGGTCATGACACTACAGCTAGCGCCATCTCATGGATCCTCTATTCTCTGGCGGAAAACTCCGAATGTCAGCGAAAATGTCAGAAAGAAATCGATAAGGTCATCAGTGAAACCAAGTCTGGAGAACTCGAGTGGTAAGTCTTCATCTTAAACAGTGACATATCAATGGCTGAAAGTCTTCAGCACCCTAAATTTTTATACAGCACTTCGATGCAATACATATATAGAAAAAATATTTTGCGAACGAAACGTCAAAGATAAGTTAAAACCAAGTTTTAAGTAAAATTTATGTTATACCCGTAGACTTAAATTTCTCTACTGGTTTTTTCATGTTGCTTTAACACTAGTAGAGCAATTGCTATCAATAACGCCACTTAGCTATCGTTACCTTAACCTATTTGTTGAACAGGAATAAAGACATTACACTTCCCATTAACCAAATATGAATATGTGGCATTAAGTCCACTGAAATATATCCAAAAGGTCTGAACAATTACTGAATGGCAAAACAATACTAATCAGACAACTTTTAAAAAGGGCCATTCGGTCACCTTTTGATAGTAATTATTTAGTCAATTCACATTCAGACAAAGTTTGCAGGCAAACATTGAGTTACATGTCAGTTGTCTT